>VDFB02000017.1:412124553-412162810 GCA_007258455.2 Sequoia sempervirens
AAGGCTAATCTTTGATCAGCCCCCGAGGCCCTAGGTCGCTAGGATGTTTCAGTCTTATGTCATGTCTCTTGTGTCACGTCATCAAGCTATGCCCTTATCTCACTGGTCCTTAACAAACATGACCCACTTGTACCATCAAATCCAATCAATTCTGCATACCTTGCGTCATATCAATCTTTTAATTTAGTATCCATCATCGGTCTCAACAGGATGCATCCTTCCTAATAGACCTCATCAATCCCATCCATCCCCTTGATTGATCCTATGGCAAAGGACGTTTGAAATTGATTGTGATCTTTTGATACTTTTGGATTTTGTTTATCATTTGAGCTCCCTATCATCACTTGTCATGGTTGCCTTGATCCATCATATCATGGTGTGCTTTGACTAGTCAACATAGGGGTGTATCTTGATCTTTTCTTTGTCTTCTTGGTTGTCCCACGTAGTACCCACCAAGATCCCTGAGGTCTTGTGTTACTGTTTGGGAATCCCTCGCTAACGTGCTTATTGGTTATCCCAATACACTGGCAGGCCAAGGTCGCCATTGACTTTGGGGTGTTGGGATCGACGCTACTATTATATATTTTTTGCATTGGGCCTAATCCGTATGGTTCTTCATACCACAGCGTCTTGTGTCTTATGCTATATAACAAATTAGTGCTCGACTGATGGAAAATTGCATTTGGATTGCATTCATCTTCATCCTCTCATCTATCAAAACCCCCATCCATTCATCCTTCATCACACTCCCCTCCCAATCTTCATCATTGCATCATCTTCTTCAGCTCCCCTTGCATCATCTCATCCATTTCGAGAGCACACCCGTGTTCTCTTGAACCGCATGTCCTCTCGAGGGGGCATCCATCCCTAACTTTCATCTTTTCCCCCACCATCTTCCTTCCTAGTCACTTCTTTGAATGACTGGGGCATCTTTCCCAATCTAACCATCTTCTTCTAGGTTCTATGTTTTAACATTCTTTGAAATGATGCTACTTCGTAACACCATCTCAAAGAGGGGAAAAATGTAGATGTCTAAATTTGGACACTTAGTTTATCCAAATGCATCCCCTTTCGTCTTGTTTTCGTTAATTAAGTAATACTACTATTATTTAATTAATAGCTTTAATTATGCCAAATCCCTAAGGTATTTAATCAATAATACCTTATCTGCTAATCCTCCTTCCATCAATTGAATTGATAAAATGTCCATTTGAATTCCTCCTCATAATCACATCCTCCATCATTTTTATCTTATACTAATCCTTCTTCTAATCCCATCATTAGGATGTGCACATGCCTAATCCTTGATTAGGATGTGTCACATCCTCCAACTTTTGCAAGTTGGCCTCTAATCTCTCTTAGACACCTAATCTTCCTCTAACCCCTCATCAACTAAGCCTAATCAACCTCTCAAGGAATTTTTAATTCCTTTTATCCTTCCAAGGAATATTAAATTCCTTTTCTCTTCCCCATGTCCTTTATGACATGTGTCCTTGGTCAACCCTATTAAAGGCTTTCTCCTTTTGGACAAGGCATCTCCCTTCCCCATGTGAATTTTTAATTCACTTTTTAATCCCCCAATGCATTTAAGGAATTTTAAATTCCTTCCCTCTTCCCCATGAGAATATTTGAGGAATTTTTAATTCCCCACTTATCCTCTCTTCCACATGGGGAAAAGTACCTCCTTTATGAGGAGATCTTGTCCAATCCCAAGGTACTTTGTACCCCTCTCCATGTCATGTCCTTCTCCTTCCACCTCATGTCCACTTCACCTTTTAGGGCTACATCACATGCCACATGTCAATATGTGAGGGCTTGTGAGTTCTCAACTCACCTTAGCCCTACATCTTGATATTTGGTGGCTCAATCTCAACCCTCCATTTCCCCTAGGATTTCCCAAAAATCCTATAAATACCCCCTCTTTTCTCTCATTTTGGAGAGATCATTTGTGCTAGCCAAACTCTTGCAGTTTTGTTTCTCAACTAGCACTTAGCCATTTTCTTGTTTTTATCCACTTGCATCCATCTTCACATCCTCATTTTGCTTGCATCTACTTGCCATCCAAGGAGCATACACATCAAAGATCGAAGGGCCAACCAAAGGATCGACTCAACGCAAGGTATAAAGTTTCATTTCGTTGCTTTTGTCTTGTGTTGTCTCCAACTTAGGCTAATCTTGAGGTGTAGGTTGTTTTAGTTGTTTATTTGCACTCTTTTACTTGTTGCTTTATTTCTAACGCTCACATTCGACCTATCACAGTTATAATGTAGGAAAAATATCAAACTATATTAAGTTACCATGATTATTCAAAAATATGAAACACATAGTAGACATACACCTTTTGTAAGCATAAGATGTGCTCATAAAACATTAAGTGAAATGACCATGTATGGAACTATAACTAATCCAAGAGACTATCAAAAAATTCAAGATTCAAAATCATCTAGATATCCAAGAAGACAACTCACAGACAAATGGCATCACACATAAAACCTAAGAAAAACCAAAAGATCGATGGAACCAATGGGGGAATCATGAATTCTTGAAACAAAGTAAGGTTGGATTTTTCTAACATTCATGTTATAACTCTCAAATTTATAGTGAATAAAAATTAAAGGAATCAAATGTATATATCATCTAATAATAATTTATAATAAATATAGGCAACATCAGTAAAACAAATTTATATAATTAACTAAAATCCATAATAGCATACAATGTTATATGTCAATAAAATTATAATATATGTACAATAAAACCATATAGGCATACAATGTCGCATGCCGGTAATACACAAATATATGTACAAAATTTTCATATAGGAATAGAACATAATCATGCAATGTAATCATTCCCCTCCATAGGAAGGGAAGAGTCAACAACCCTTTGATTGTCAAGTGGATGGAGAGGCAAGCAAGGATGGTTTCTTTCAAACTTGTTGACTTGATCTTCTCTCTAAATTTTTTATGTAAATGCCTTGTAATAAAATTAAAAACTTTAATACATGCAAAATTAATAAATTAATAATTAAAAAATTATGTTTAGAAAAGTATATGCATCTACCTATACATATTTAAATTGATCCATGACACATATTGAATAATTTAAATTGTTAAAACTAAATGTATACATAATTAAAGATGATCTATATTTAAATTAAATTAAATTTGTACAAAATTATATATATAATTAAATCATTGGTATACATGTAGTTTGAAAATTTAAGTGCAAAGTTTAAAGTATATTTGGTATTGAAATTGATTTAATAGACAAAAAAGTGGATAATGGTGACTGACAATAGCAAAGAAGCGAAGCAATTTAAAGCAAGATAGCAGAAGGGTCGAAAAGAAGGCTTCCCACAAAGACAAGAATGGAGAGTTCACAGGAGAGAGAAATGACACAACGGGTATGGGCTCCAAAGAAGCAATGATAAAAGATTAGGAACCTAATTTTAATCCACTGAAGCAGTTGATGGACAAGACTCTGCAATGGTTCAGGTTATATAACTTACTACAAAAGTATTGGGATCAGAAAACATTGGAGGAGATCGAGAACAAATTAGGCACTTTCATAGAAGCGATGGAAAAATTGAGGATGGGGACTTCAATATATATGCAAGACTTTGTGCGGAAATCCTAGAAAATGAACCAATAACATAAAAAATTAAAGTTATATCAGAAAAGGATATGCCATCATGGAAATGCCCCTCGTGCCTATCATATAATCACCATGAAGAAGAATTCCCCAAACAAAGAGAGGAAACCCTAGGGAAAGGTTTGAATGAAGATGAAGGGAACAAATACACAGTAGAATTAGAGGAAGGGGATTAGGTTCCAAAATGAATGGGGGGTTTTGTAAAGAAGGATGGTGTTTCAAATGGGGAAGGGAAAAGAAAAACCCTAGACCAAAGGACACATCAAATTACTAGTCACATTGGAAGACAATGAAATAGTGGCTATAGGGGAGGCTTCGAGGGAAGAAATTGAGGTGGTGGAAATCAAAAAGGAGGAAGAGGTAAAACCAAATGAAATGAAATGAAATATTTTAATGACATCCATGAGACTAAATAGTCTATGGGACCGAGACAAACAACTTAATTTGTCTTCATGCTCTTTTCCAAGTTGAATCTCCTGCTATTAATTTTGACTAGAAGGATAGTTGTTTGGTTGATCTTATCCTCCTCAAATAACTATTGCATATTTTCCACACATGAACTATTTGCATACTAATTACGGATATCTTCATAAGTTGTGCATTCCATGATGAAGTGGCATTCCGTCTCCACCACCCCCTTATTACAAAATATGCACATTCTTTCTTCCCAAGTTTCCTTAGGTATTTCCACCCACCAGTCTCACACCTAAGATGGTGCGATCCCATCCTCAATTGTGAAACTAACAGCCTCGCTTTCCCTTTAATAGTTGCACCTAAATAGTTTTTTTCACCATGATCCTCCATCGGGTTAAACTCTTTGATGTAGTAAGCTTTTTTTCACCCAATTTGACTTGACCACATGGCAGTCCTAAATTTTTCCCTCACATAGTTTTTTATTTCACTATTGGTGCTAGGACACTCATGTAATTTGATGTCCCACTTGTTCAACCACTTTTTGTTCTACTTCATCCAATTTTTCTTTCTTTGATCTAGCGTCTCCTCCATAATTGCTTTGGGCCACCAGTGGTTATCCATGTTTTCGACCTTCTTTAGATAACTTATCAACTAGGTTATTGTCAATGCTTCCAAAGGAAAAACCCCTGCTTTAGCTAAAAGAATTTCATATGCGATTGTGGCTTTAACTTTGAGATTGCTTGTTATTAGGTGTTTCTAGATTCTTTCTATTTGTCTCCAACTGCACTTTGACGTATTGCTTCCCCACACTTCACACCCATAAAGTATAACCAGTGTGACAAGTAAACCAAAAAGGGTTTTCTTGGTTTTCCAATCCCAAAGTTTGGCTTTTCTACATCTATTTTGAAGTAGGTAAGAGGCTTTCCAACCTCCCTATATCCTTTTCATTCTACAAGTCTCCCAACTGAGCTTATAGTGAAATTCAATCCCAAGATATTTGTATTCTTTCACTATATCAAGCGAGCTACCTTCAAAAAGAAAGGTATGTTGTTTATCTTTTCTATTCAATGAGAAAATCATGATTTTGGTCTTGGAGGTGTTCACTTTCATCCCAACTTCCTGAAAAAAGTGTTCTAGAGCTTTCAAATGTTTTCTTAACCCATGAGTTTTCTTTGAAATTAAAATAAGATCGTCAACATATAGAAGTAATTTCATTACGTAACCTGCCAATTTAATACCATCCCCACCTGCCTTGCTTAACCAAGCTTCCAACTTATCAATGTATATCCCAAAAAGCATGGGAGATAAAGGGAAACCCTCCTTAACACCAATGTCACTGCCAAAACATTCTGACATACCTTCACATGTTTTGATTTTAGCACTAACCTTCTCATACAACCTGTGAACAACTATTCTATACACATTTGGAATGTCTAATTCTTCCATCCTATTCCATGGTTTGTCTCTAGGCACTGTGTCAAAAACTTTCTTAAAGTCTACAAAAAAACAATAAGCTTCCTTACTCTGAGTGTCCCAAATTTTCTCAATCAACTATCTAAAGGTGATGCAGTGATCAATGGTAGAGTGCTTGGACCTAAAGCCTACCTGCCCCTTTGCCCCTTTGCCCTCATTTTCTGCCCAGTTGTTGATCCTATGTTCAATCATGCTCCCAAAGATCTTTCCAAAGATAGGGTTGACCATAATTATGTGATAGTTAGATGGGTTATTGATATCACCACTTTTAAATAAAGGGATGACCACATTGGCAGTCCATTCCATAGGAAAACCTTCCTGATTGATATTGTTGAAAATTCTTTTTTTGTGAGGAGCAAGAGTTTCAATCCCCCCTTTTAAAAATTCATCCTGTAGCCCATCTATGTCCTGTGCTTTACCACTTTCTAAGTTTGTTATTCCTTGTTTAATATCATCCACATTGAATAGTTCCATTGATGTGTTAACAACTGGAGGGTATTCTTTCTTGTGGACCAGCTCATAAAGAAGTCTAGCATACTCTAACCATTGGACATCTATAATATTGTTTTCCAACTTCTTTTTCTTTTGCTATAGTTCCCTCCAAAATCCTTTAGGATTATGTTTCCCAAGAGAGATTAGCTCCTTCCTTCTTCCATTTACATACTCTCTTTTTTTTATTCAAGGGGTAAACACTTTTGACCGGAGCTATGAACTGGATACAACCAATCAACAATACCACCCCAACGGGGTTTGAACCTTGGTGGCAAGAACAACAATGCCACCTATAAACCATCACACCATGCCAATACCAGCTTACATACTCTTTTTTTGGATTGCACTAATTTTTCATATTTTTTCTTATATTCTTTTTCCATTCCTCTCTCCTTTAGTGATCCCTTGGTTGCCTTACATTCTTCATCGTACCACAAATTTTCTGGAAAAGTGTTTGCAATCCCCACCTTGGGGTGATACCTTTTGCATGTGTTTAAAGCCTTGTGGATTTTTAGGATCAACAAATTGTTGTGAATATGGACATCTACCTCTTTTGCTGCTTTAAACTCTCCATTATTTTTCAAATCATGGAAATGTTGCTTAAGAATTACACTAAATATTTCCCTATTTTCCTGATTTATGAGGATTTTACCCTTGGGAAGGGCTTTTTTTTGCATGTGTTGAACCTGTTTATTGTGTTGGCTGATTGGAGAAATGTGTAGCTTAACCCAAAGAGGAAAGTGGTTAGATTTTATCTCAATATGGCAGTCCTCAATATCAAACTCCAATAGTCTAGAACTAAAAATCTGAGAGCAAACCATGTAGTCCACCACACTTTGACCATTATAAGTTTTTCAAGTGATACCCCCTAACTTTGGCCAATCTCTCATACCATTGTAGATAACCATGCCAAATAAACTACAAAGCCCTAGCAATTTTCTACAGTGCCATTACCATCTTGAGATGTTCTTTCCCAATGAAGACCACCACCTTCCTCTAACCATAAATAATTGTTCTCCCCTTTTGTTTCACTGCTCAACTAAAGAGACTAATTATGAGTTGTCCTTGCATTAAAGTCACCCATTAAAACCACATCTCCAAGTGTGCTGAAAATAGAGATATATTCTTTTAGTGACGCATACAGGTCTTCATTGTCTAAATTTCACTTATAAAACTTTGAATTTTTTGGAGCAAAGTAGCAAGCAACTAAACTAAAAGTTACCCCATTATCTATTATTTGCAACCATATGTATTGTTTATTTGTGTCTTCTTTTACAAATTCAAAAATTCCCTACCACTTTTCATCTATTAGCATTGTAACCCCCCATGACTTTTGCATGTTTCATTCCCTTCATTCCAAAATGAAACTTTCTTATACCCTTCAAAATCTAGAACTTTGCAGCCATCATGTTCATGTGTTTCTGTAAGAATGATAATATCCTTTCCTTTTGTTATGGTCCCCAATCTAGGTCCTCTTCTCCATGGATATCCTCTACAATTCCAACTTACAACATGTAAATGTTCCTGTGGAACCCCTATTTCTTATTTCTTGTTTGAAAATCTATCACTGATTTGCGCTTTTGCATTCTTCAACCAAGCCCACTTACCTTCATTTCTTGTTGTCTTCACCTTCTCCCATTCTTTCCTTTGTTCTTCCTGTAGCTCAAAGGTCAAATCTTCATCTAGTTAAATATGTGTTCCTCTAAGTAAACCCCTATTTTTTAGAATCCTATTCTTATCTCCTAAATTTCTCAAAATGACTCTTACATGTATATCTCTTCCTCCATCTATCTTTTTTCCAATTCTGTTAGCTTTTTGAATATGCCCTGTCCACTTCAACTTATCTTTAAGGAATTCCCTTGTTACAATGTCAGTTCTCTTCTTCTCCCCAAAGTCTCTCAAACCTTTAATAATAATGTTTGTAGCCTTTCTTTGTTTATCTTTTTCTTCCCTTAGTTGCATTTTAACTTATTTTTCAATGATTCCTTTCTACTCATTTGATGATCCACTCACCACTTGTGACCATGATTTGGCCTCTTCTATCTAATCTCTTAACTAATTCTCTTTTATCTCCAAGTCTGCTAATGTTGATTGGATCACCTTTAACTCCATTATGTTTTCTCCTCCTTCCCCTTCTAATTTCTGATTTTTAATTGTTTTTAATTGGTCTAACTCTTGTTTTAGAGTGACCAATTCCTATTGTCCCCTCTCCATGTTAACTTGCAGATTTAACATTTATTCTTGCAGAAATTTATTATCCTTTTCTAGCCTATAATTTTCCTTGGTAACTATTTTAAACCTATCGACTTCATACATCCCCTTTGTTTCTAGAACATCGAACCTACTTTTCATTTTCATGAGATTTACATATAACTCTAATGACCATAATAGTGGTGAGGACGTAGGGTTGTAGAGTTCCTGAGATACATTTTTAGTAACATTATTGTTTGCAACGAAATCTTTTGTTTTTCCTGTGATCCCACCCAACTTGTCCATGTTTGACTTAAGGTTCACTATGCCACCTATTATCTTACCAATACTTTTATGCATAGCTTGATTTTTTTTCTCTTCTTTTTGGGATACCACCCTAGACATATCTACCTTGTCGTTACAAACCTTTGGTAAAATCAAAGTGAATTTTTTCTTTTGGTTTAGTTTCATCCTTCGTTTCTACGCCAACCTATGCCTTAAAATCCCATTGTATTATTTTTCATTTACAAAGATCAACCTTTCTTCTACATTTACAAGGTTCAATATACTTGAAAAAGGTGATCTTGTTAGTAAAGGGGCCAAAAAGTTTGCTAAAACCCCATCTTAGAAAGTGGTCCACCCATTTGACCATTGAGGAGTGTGACCTCCTAAAAATCTTAGACCTTCTTGACCTAGAAGATTCACAAGGTCATTCAATTGCACATGAGGTTTGTTTTCCATTTTGTTGTTACCCAAAATGCATTCTAATGCCCCCATTTGCTTTGAAATTGAGTTTGTATTTGAAGTTTGTGGTCCTCCTGTTGTGACACTTTGACATGCCAGATCTAGGTTTTCCCCCATTACCTCTTGTTTAACTCTCATGTGTTGAATATAATATGTGTTTGTTGTGAGCTTTCTAGGTTATGCGGGTATGCCAGTTTTTGTCCCGTTATGGAGAAAGGAGACAAAAAAATATTATAAAATGTAAAGAAAAATAGAAAAATAGAGAAAGTGACCAGAAGACTTGTTTGAGCGCAACCCACTTTTTTGCTTTGTCTTTTCTGAGCCCCTGTCTCTACTTTTCCTTTCTGTGTCAACTTTTCAACGTATATGTACTAGTGGGAGTAGTACAAATGAATCACAACTAAAAGGAGTTGATTTGAATAAGAAAAAAAGAAAGGAAAAGGATAAAGAAAAACAATTATAGAAACAACATCTAAAGATGAAGGTGATGAGGATAGTGGGGAAGATGAAATAAATTCTATGGAGGAAAGGCTATTGGAGAAAACATCATAAAAAATAAATAAATCCAAGACAAGAGAAAAAAAGAACAGAGGCAGAAAAAAATAAAGCAAATTTAGAATTGGTTATAAATGAGAAGGGACAAAGGAAGTTGAGATCAAAGAAGGGAGGCCCCCTTCCCAAGGAGTCATGATTCTCCTAACATGGAATGTAAGGGGCTTGAATTCCCCTAACAAGAGGCAAATGTTCAAGCGCCAAATTGACTTGAGCAGCATGGACATAGTATTACTACAAGAAACAAAGCTATCAAAGGAAGAAGTGAAGAATATAGGTGACAAATGGATGAAATGGTAAGAGTGTTTTCATCATCCCAACTATAGGGATAACATGTGGTTTGGGTATCTTATGGGATTTGTATAAAGTTTCAACATAGATAATTCATGTATCAAAAGAGTGGTAAATGTTAAAAGTTGGGTATCTACTCCAAAATGTGTCCTTTTATCTTTTCAACATATATGGACCAATGGGAGTAGTACAAAGGAAAGTGGTGTGGAACCAATTATCAAAAATATGCTAATAAATTAGGGAAGAAATATTTCTAATGGGGAGAGACGTCAATGCAATCCTTAGTCAAAAAGAAAAAAGAGGTGGGATATAGAGAAGTGATTGAGCAATAAGTGACTTCCAAGACCTTATACAAGACAATTCCCTACTTGATATAAAGATAGGCAATGTAATCTTCACATTGTCCAATAGATAGAGGGACAACCAATTCATAGCAAAGAGATTATATAGATTTCTATTAGGGGGAAATTAGACAGTAACTAACTTGAGTGTGTGTGTAGAAATATTGGCTTTGAGTGGATCATATCACACACCTATTCACATCACCTTCACATTGGATGTTAAAGCATTGAAATTTTCCTTCAAATTTTAAAGATGTGGTTCAATGATAAGGAGCTAGAAAAAAGGATTGCACAATGGTGAAATAATTCCCCATTTATAAGAAGCACAAAGTCATATTTAATGTAGAAAAATTCATCCTACATTAAAGGGAAACTAAAAGAATGGAACACGCATCAGCTCAAAAAATATCTTTGAAGAAAAGGAAGTGATTGAATTAGAACTAGCACAACTAAATGAAATCGTGATAAGCGGTAAAATGTTCCAAAATACATACATTAAGGAGAAATAACTCAAGACCAAATATGTGGAATTCTCCATATGGAGGAAATATTTTGGCAATAGAAATAAAGGGAGAACTAGCTAAAGGAAGGAGATAGGAACACAAAATACTTCCAAAATATCACAAAAATTAAAAGGTCCATAAACAAAATAGCCAATGTTAATAAAGCTAATGGATAAAAATGTGAATCCTAGGAAGAGATTTGAAATGAAGAAGAAAGTTTCTTTAATAATCTCCTCAATTAAAACAATGAGTGGTAGACAAATTTTAGGAGGAAGTGTTAAGCTTGGTCTCAGGTGTAATAATAAAAGACCAAAACATGGAGCTATGCAAACTGCTTACAAAAGAAGAAGTTAGAAGTGTGGATTTTCAACTAGATGTTGATAAGGCCTCGGGCCTATATGGTTTCCCTACCCGCTTCTTCCAAAAAATTTGGTACATTTGTGGAAAAAATACATTAAGCAATCAAGGACGCAAGAAAAAGTTCATAATGTTAAAAGATTGGAACAACACCTTCTTAGAACTCATCTTGAATAGAAACAGGTAATAAGCATGGGGAATTTTAGGCCCATTTCATTATGCAATGTAATCTACAAGATAGTAGTAAAGGTCATAGCTAATAGGTTCAAAAAGTAGTATCAAGTATCATATTGGAGGAACAATGTGGCTTTACACTGGGAAAATCAATCTCAAAAGGTATTATAATAGCCCATGAAGCAGTTCGATGATTTTTTTTTTGAAAAATAAATGAATATCAATAGTTAAAAATGCACAGAAAGGAAAATCAGGGCGCGAAGTTCAGGCTGAAAGGAAAACATTAGACCAGAAAAGAATGGGTCAAAAAGAAGCCCTATCTAGAAACTGGTTGCCCGGCAACAGGGGCGAATGCCATTCCCATCAACAGGGGAGCGAATGGAAGAAACACAAATAGCCAAAAGGGAAACAAACACCCTCTCGAATAGGGAATCCTCGGCAAGAATGGGCATTTTTGGTATAACAAATCCGATAAAGGGAGACCTTCCGCGAAGGAGGAGACAAAGAAAAGGTGCACACTGGTTTCAATCCCAGATAGAGCATTTGCGGACCTAGCATATCGGCTCAAAGACAAGGCCTTTTTTGTTAAATGGAATGGGAAAAATCTAGATATGGGAAAAATCAAAGATTGGTGGAAGAACGCCTTCGGAGAATGGGTAAGCATTAAGGCCCTGCTGCACAACTTTCTAATGATTGAATGCAACACTAAAGAATTAAAGTCAGAAATACTATATGGAGTACCAATTTTTTGTGACAGAGAAGCCTTCTTGTTGACAGATTGCATGCCACACTTTGACCCTCTCCATTTCCAGTTTAAATCGAGGCCTGTATGGATAACTCTTGACAATTTTCCTATCGAATATTGGACCTTTGATGCCCTAATCGACATGGGTGAAGTGCTTGGGACTGTAATAGGAATAGATGAGAATTTCTTGAATGGAGTCGAAGGCACAAAACCAAGAGTTTTGATAGATTTGTCTTTCAAATACAACAAAATGGATAACTTGGAAGTCTTATCAAAGAACAGTGCATGGTTACAAAGTGTGTCAATGGTTAGATTTCCATTTGAAGGAAAATGCCTCTCTGTTAAAACCAGAAATCTAGGTTGCTCTTACGCAGAATGCTTGAATCTAGGGGTAGGCCCTAAAAATGATGGGGACTTCCTGAAAAATACAGAGGCGGACAAGCAAAAAGCAATAATGGGAGGTTCAGATGTTGCTGTAGCGTTCCCCTCTAAGATGAGGAAGATGATTTCTGGGCTCAAGGTCTCCACTCTAGAGTTTTCCTCACCGTTTGGATTTTTACAAAAACAGAACCTTGAAGAAATGAGGCTGGAAAATTCAGAGTTAGATCGTCAGCCAGTGCTTCCAGGCACCATGAATCTTAAGCAGTGCATGGGGAGTGGTGTCTTCCAAGTCTCTGAAGGCTTAGAATGGATACCCAAGCAGGATTCAGCTTCGATTGATAGGAGTCTAGTCAGTAATCAAGAGAATCAAGTGGTTATAGAAAAATTAGTTAAGGAAACAAAAGCGCTCTGTAAAGAAATTCAGGAGCAACTCAAGTTGCCAGAGGTGGAAATTCAGCACATGCAAACTCTCTCTATAGACCATATCACCCAACCTTCAATCAAAAGAAGTAGCCTATATCCCAGCCCATTGAACAATCAAAGTGTTGACAGAGTGGTATGTCCAGAAGGCTTAGAAGAGGGGGAGATTCCTATGGAAAGAAATTCTCAGGCTAAAGATTCTTGATCTGAGAGCTCAGGATGCTTTGGGTGGCAATGAGTAACTGACTTCCAAAATCATAAAAGACTGAGGAACGTCCTCTTCCAAGTCCCAAACAGCAAAAAATTGAGATTGGTAGCTTTGGGGCAGCTACCTCTGATTTTCTAGGATTGATTCTAGATCAGCAAGTAGAGAAAGAAGATTTAATCCAAAAGATGATGGAATTAGATGCTTTAGAGCTGGAGGAAAATGAGTCACTGTTTGGATGCCAGGTGGAAGAAAGGGAATTTAAAGAAGTTCCTGATCAACATAGTCTGGGACTTTTACAATATGTCCCAAATAAGTCAAAACCAAACTGGAAAATCCCTAGGAAGTAGAAGAGGGAGGAAATCAGTGGCAGATCTTATCAGCTTGGCTGGTTCAGTAGAAGGTCAGGTGAAAATCACAGAAATTATGAAAGGCTGGGAAGGGATGCCCCCTTCCCCAAGCACCATGATTCTAACTTGGAATGCTAGGGGCCTCAAAGACCCTAACAAATAGCGCTTGGTGAAGCCCAGGGTACAGGAAACAAAGGCGAGTATTGTCCTATTACAAGAAACCAAACTGAACATAGAGGACCTTGACTCATTTAACAAGAAGCTAGGTGGTTGGAGCATGGTTGGAATACAGGTGAGGGGTGCTTCAGGTGGGCTTGCAATTCTGTGGGACAGCAAGAAGGTGATCTTTGAGGAAATGGTTGGTAACTACAACTGGATAGCAGGAAGGGTCCAGATCTTTAGTCCACATATGAGGATACAACTCATTAATGTCTACGGTCCATCCCTGACAGAGAGGAAAAGGAAAGTTTGGGCTGAAATTGATACCCTGTTGTGTGGATCAGAGGTGGAGCACACGCTTATCAGGGGTGACTTCAATGCCATCCTTCGCTCAGCAGACAAGAGGGGGGGCTTACAGAATGCTTCTCCTTCCCAGGTCGACTTCAAGAGTCGGGTCACCAAAAACAACTTGATAGAGTTTGAAACAAGGGAGGTGGTTTTCACCTGGAATAACATGCGTATGGGGCCCACTTAGATTGTGGAAAATCTTGACCGTTTCTTTCTTCATGGGGATCTTTCATCAATTCAGGCAGACATCAAAGCCACTGTTATCCCCTATTCTAGATCAGACCACTTTCTTGTCCTTCTCAAATGTTGCAAGGATGATAAACCTACAAGGAGCCCCTTTAAGTTTGAAAACATGTGGATGAAGGACAAGAACTTTTTTGGCTTAGTTGAATCCTGGTGGAAAGTTGATCAGTTTGAGGGCTCCAAACTTTTTTGCTTTATATCCAAGCTGAAAGCTTTAAAAAAGCACTTGTTAATATGGAACAAAGAACACTTCAAGGACATTTTTGCTGAGAAAGCTGATCTGGAAGCTAAGTTGTTGGCTCATAACGAAGGAGTCATTCGTGATGGGATGGATCAAGAGAGTTATTGTAAGGAGAAGATTCTGATGGAAAGATATGAAGAAATCCTAGCAAAAGAAAATATTTTTTGGAGACAAAAATAAAGAGAAATTTGGCTAGTCGATGGTGACAAAAACACTAAATTATTTCATAGCATAGTTAAATACAAGAGGAGTGCCAACAAGATAAGGAGCATCAAAAGAGCTGACGGATCAAGTGAAGAGGATCTGGTTAGGATTGCAGAGAGTACGGTCTCCTTCTTCAAGAACATTTTGAACACCTTGGTTGGTTCATGCCTAACCAGTCAAAATCAGTTGTTGAAAAACATCCCAAAGCTAATAACAATAGAGAAAAACAAAATGCTAAACGTGAATTTCTCCAAAGAGGAGGTGGAAAGAGCTGTAAAAGAGTTTCATCCTGACAAGGTCCTAGGGCCAGATGGATTCCCGGCAAGTTTTTTTCAAAAATGTTGGAATATTCTGGGAGATGACTTTATATAGGCTATGGAGGCATCAAGAAACTTAGGAGTATTGCTCAGAGAAGTGAACAACACCTTTATCATTCTCATCCCAAAGAAAGAAACTGCAGAAGTATGGGATGAGTTCTGCCCCATCTCTTTGTGTAACACATTATACAAAATCATGTCAAAAGTGATGGAAAACAGACTTAAATCAGTCCTTCCCACAATTATATCTAAGGAGAAAATAGGTTTTGTGTCGGGCATATCCATATTGGATGGAGTAATCATAGCCCAAGAGACTATCCACTCAATTCAGTCAACTAAGATACCATGCATGCTGATCAAGATAGACATTAAGAAGGCGTACGACAAGGTAGATTGGATATTTTTATGTAAATGCATGGAGGCATTTAGTTTCAGCAAGCAATGGATCAACTGGATTTTTCAATGCATCTCTACTCAATTCTCAGTCCTAGTCAATGGCTCTCCTGAAGGGTTTTTTGATTCTTCTAGGGGGCTCAAACAAGGAGATCCCATCTCTCCTTTTTTGTTCATAATCATGGTTGAGGCCATGGGCAGAGCCGTGAGGGTTGCACAAGAACAAAGCATAATCCAAGGTATTAAGGTCACTAATAACATTGCAGTAACTCATTAGCAGTTCGCGGATGATACCCTTCTCTTGGGGTACAACAAAAGGAATGAAGCAAGAGCTTTCAAAAAGATTCTATTGGACTACAAGGAGGCTTCGGGGCAAGTGGTCAGCAAAGTCAATTAAAAAATATTATTTTTCAATACCCCCATCCCATTAAGCGAAAGTATCAGGAGCATACTTGGTTTTAACTTGGGCTCTCTTCCATGTAAATATCTGGGATTACCATTAAACTCTGGAACCCGAACAATAAGATTGTGGGACCCTCTCAAGGATAAGATTGAGCAAAAACTTTCCTCATGGAAGGGAAGGTTGTTATCATGGGCTGGTCGATTGGTGCTCTTGAAATTGGTCATTACAACCCTTCTCATTTATCTCCTGTCCTGCTTATCTCTCTCCAGCGGAATCAACAAGCAACTAGTTCAGATTATGAGGAGATTCTTCTGGCAAGGAGTATTTGAACAAAAAAAGATGGGAAAAATTGCTTGGGATAAAATTTGCAGGCCAAAAGACATGGGGGGAGCAAGCTTAAGAAACCAAAGATGGCAGAACAAGGCATTGGGGGCCAAACTCATTTGGAGAATGTATTCTCACCTAGATCTGAAGTGGGTAAGAATCCTGAAAGGTAAATACTTAGAGACTTCAGATCGCGAAGGTATTTTTAGAACTCCTTCTCCTCCTAGAGGCTCTAGAATCTGGAACTTTATGTTGGAGTGCAAGCAGCTGATCACGGATTTCCTTTTTTGGGATATATCTGATGGAAAATGTGCTTTATTTTAGGAAGACTCCTGGGGTGGCTGCCCTGTCCTGGATCAGCTTATGCAGACAAAGGGTGTCAAAGAGAAATTCAAGTTGGCCTAGGGAGACAAGTTCAGAGATTACATGGTGTTTGAGTCAGAAGAGCCGGCTGCAATTTGGCGCTGGAAAAACTTCGAGGAGGTTTGTCAGGATAGCATTCAAGTTGCTCAATTGAGAGAGTTACTTAAGGCAAGGTGGATCTCTCCTAGAAAAGGCCAGGATCAAATAGTTTGGATTGGTTCTAAGTCAAGACAGTACAACTCAAGGGACGGATATAGATTGATTAGTAAAGATATCAACAGCAGGGAGGATCTAGCAAATGACCTATGTTGGAACAACTCTTGCCTGCCCAAAGCAGGCATGTTTGCATGGGCTGCCCTACAGGGGAGGATAATCACTGTTGAATGGTTCAGAAAGCTAGGCTACCATGGCCCATCCAGATGTGCCCTTTGCGAAAGAGACTTGGAAACTGTAGATCACATTTTACTAAGTTGTTCATTCTCCCAACAATGCTAGCAATGGTTGTGTGCCAGGGTGGGGTGGATCTCAACCCTTCCTAACAATATACTTAATCTATTTAAATCTTGGCCAAGAATTTTCAACTCAAGCTTGTTTGGGAATTTATGGATGATTAGTCCCTCTCCTAATATGGGAAATCTGGAAAGAGAGGAACAAGAGAATCTTTTAGGGGAAGAAAACAGACCTAGACCCCTTTTTGCTCAAGGTGGAGAGGGCAATCACTGAAGTTGTCAACAGTAGCAATCTGAAACATATTAAAACAAAGGTCACCTTCACTGCGTGGGACAATTGCATGAGGAAGAATTGGCCCAATCTCATCATCCCCCATTTTTTTGGGACAGGTTCAGATGATGCTAAGAAACAGAGAGTTGAAGGTGTTTGGTTGCCTCCAGATTTTGGTTGGGAAAAGTTGAATTTTGATGGGGCTGCTCGAGGGAACCCAGGCCCGGGTGGGGCTGGATGTATTGTGAGAGACTGGAATGGCACTATCATCAACAGGAAAGTGGTTCCTCTTGGAATCATCTCCAACAATGGTGCAGAATTAAGCGCACTTGTTGAAGGTTTGGGTCTTTGCAGAGCCCTGGGGATCAAGAAACTGGCCATCGAAGGTGACTCTGCAATCATTATAAATTCATTGTGGACTGGTTCAACACCCAACTGGAAGTTGAATTTCTTACTGAGCAGGGCAATGGAATTCTTGAAGTTTTTTGATGATATAACGATTAACCATGTATACAGGGAACTCAACAAGGAGGCAGACAATTTGGATAACATGGCTGCAAACGGCATAAGCCTAGACACATCGATGGATAATCCTTCGAACTCGGCCAGGATCTCAGTAAACTCTCAAGATGGTGTTGAGTCCAGAGGTAGTGGGGCTAGGTCTGCCACGTTCCAAGGCAATTTCATCTGAAAGGTGCCTGCAGCCCCTGAAGAGCCAAACGGGACACACAGCTGTGGGTCTTCATTTGGATGCGTTGGAGTTCACAAGTACCTGGCTTGGATGCGTTGGAAGTCTTAGGCTCCAGCAAGTAAGTCGGTGTGGCCAGATTTGGTCTAATCTTTGCATCCCTGCGGTTTGGCAGTGGCCAGAATCTAGACGGCTATCTGCATGCCTATGGGGGTCGAAAGACCCAGGGACATAGAACTGCAATTTTTTCAAAACTATTTATTTGGCTTTAATCCTTTTACTTAACAAAAAAAAAAAAATTATCCCATGAAGCAATTCACTCAATCAAGAAAAGTAAGGGAAAAAGGATGTTAGTTAAACTAGACATCAAGAAAGCATATGATCAAGTCAATAGAGAATACCTAGTAAAAATACTAGTGAAGGTTGGTTTTAGTAAAGAGTGGTGTGGTTGGATTTGGAGCTGCATAAGCACATCAAAAAATTTAGTATTAGTTAATAGCAGCCACTTCGGATTCCTTCAATCATCCAATGGTCTAATACAAAGTGGCCCACTTTCACCTTTCTTCTTCATCATAATGACAAAAGCATTGAGCTTCCTAATCCATAAAGCAGGTGAGAATAAAGACTGGAAAGGTTTAAAAATTACACCAAATATGGAGCTGATAACCCATCACCAATTTGTAGCTTGCCCTATTAGAAATTCAAGAACTAGAAGGTTTTTGGGAAATTTTTAAAACGAGGTGGGGGAAAAAGGTAAGAGATTATATGGAATCACATGTAGATGAGGGGACAAAAAAGTGGAAATGCCATTTCCTCAAAGGAATATAATTGAGTAGAGATCAAAAGGAGCCCATCGAGAAAGAACTAAGTAAGAGAAACATAATAATAAGTGAGGATAAGGATAAGATTAAATAGAACATAGCTAAATCTAGTACTTATTGTGTTTTAAATTGGGATATTGGGCACTAGAAAGGACCGAGAAGCAAAGAGATTGGTCGAAAACCTTGTTTTGGAACAAATACACTCTGTCAAAAGCATATGCCTTTACATGGGTGGCCACAAAAATAAATTTTCACAAGGGGAAGGCTAAGGAAATTGGGGGTTTATGGGCCAAGTAGATGTGTCATGTGCAAGAAGAATGAAGAAAAAATGAACCATATCATAATAGAATGCCCTTTCATAGGGGAATGATGGTGGTTTATTCAGAATAAGCTAGGATAGTAGAGTCCACTACCAAACGATATTATGGAACTCTTTAAGGACTGCCCAATCATAAACAAGAGGTCAACATATGCAAGGCTATAAATTGCCACCCCATCAATAGTAATTTGGGAGGTGTGGAAGGAACAGAGTAGAATAATTTTCTAAGATAAAGCAATGGATAGGAGAAATTTCATGAAAAATTTAGAAGTGGAAATAATAAAAGTAGTCAACAATGGTGTGAAAACTCAATCTGAGAATAAGTTTCTTTTCATCCTGGGACAAAAGAATTTTAAAATCATGACCAAGACTAGAGCTTCCCCCATTAATGGGATTTTGGGCATTAATGCCTTAGCTAGTCAAGACAAAATAGTATGGCAACCACTAGAGGAAGGGTGGATAAAATTAAATTTCAATGGGGCTTCTAATGGGAATCTGGTCTTATTGAGAGATGAATGGATCTTTAGAGATCATAATAGAGTAATATTAAAAGAAAGTAGTTACCCCCTGAAACCTGGAACAAATAATGAAGCAAAAATAAAGGTAGTAAAACTTGGTCTAAAGGAAGGACAAAAGCACAAAAGCTAGGTATAAGGAGAATTGATACCAAAGGTGACTCAATGATAATAATAATTAATGTAATTCAAAATCTTCCAAATTTAGAACTAAAAATTGAACATCCATCTGGGGTAATGCCTAAGGCTTTTCAATAGTTTTTAAGTTTTCAATTAATGCATACATTCCATGAAGGGAACTTAGAGGTGAACTGTCTTGCTAACAAAGCAATTGATCTCCAACAATCATGAGCTCGATGTAGAGTATATTGGGGGTGGATTCCCATTTAGGATGGCACGGGGTAGTACAGTGTCATCAATTATATAGTGCAAAAAAGTGGTGTGACGGTACATTATTTTAAAGGTGGTGGATTTGCTACAAATCACATAGGAGTTAATTAACATGATGGGAAGTGAGAGAATGGGAAGTGAGAGAATTGCAAAGGCAATTTTTCCCACAGCTCGCACATAAGAATTGCTTAAAATTTCTTTAAATCACACCCAATCCAAAAGGATGGGAATTATGTTGAGAATTTGGAGTGCAAGGGAATGCAAAGGAATAGATACTCTGATGTGTCTCACATGCCTAAGTAGGCATATGGATTTCCTAGGAGAAGTGTCAAACCAGAGGCTGAAATTCATTTTGAAGGAGCACTGTGGGAGGACAAGGAAGGTGGTCAAATAAGTTCTAGGGGCAGAATTCTTAGTTGATGATAGCATCCATAGAGTCCATACAAATATTTCCTACCACTTCATTGATTCACTCTTGGACCTAGGAGAACCTAAGGACATGATAAGGGAGCTCTCACTAATCCTTTTCAAAAGGAAGTACTTGCAAGGATTGGAGGAGGTGTTAAGGGTGGCCAAGTTTGGCATTGGGTTGCCACGACCAAGGTATATAACATTGGTGATGGAGGAAGTTGTTGTGGTGGAGTGGCTACCGTTCTTGGGGAACTTTTGTACCCAAACCTTAATGTATTATTAGGCATTGGCAAAGAAAGATTGCCAATATCTAAAGAAGGTAAATAATCTAGAGCCTATTTTTGACTTTTAATGGTTGGAAGACTTCAACAAAAGGGTAATGGTTAGTGAATTTTGTGGCCCTTGTGGGGTAGTTTGAAGAGGTTGGTAAAATAGTGTAGTATTTATTTTGTTCTTTTGTAAGGTTCGGGTTTGTGTGACCCTTGATCAATAGCATAGTATGATGATAGGACTGCACAAAGTCATTTTGTAAATTTATTTCTATTTTAATATAATATATATGCAACACAACTGTCATTACCTAACAAAAAAATGATTTAATAGATATCAAAATTGAAATATATATGAAAATTATTGATTTCATTGATATCAAATTTAAATTGATCAACAATTTTTTAGGTTCATATCAAATTTTGTACATCTTGGTTTAATTGAGATTGATAGTAAAATATTTACATATTCATATATTAGTTCAATTAAATTGATATCATGTAAATTTTATGAATGTGTGTGTATCAAGGAATTTAATTTCAAATTTGATATATCAATTTCAATTTGGATTTCAATTCAAGATATAGAACAATTTTGATATATTGAAATTTTAATTTTCATGTATATTAATTTCTATTTTGACATTGAAAATTTCATATTCAATTTCAATATTGATATTAAATTTGATATAAATTTTAATTGAGATTGATATCAATTTCAAATTTGATATAAATTCAAATTCATAAATTGATAAACTAATTTTCAAGATATCAAATCTGATATATAAATTGATTTAAATTATAAATTAAATAAATTTTAAACTAAAAAAGCATATCAATTTTTTTTATATTGATATTGATATTGATAAATGAATATCAAATTTGGTATATCAATCAATCAAATTTAGGTTAAGCTAAAGTTAGTATTTTTGTTTCAAATTTGAGGTTTATATTGATGAATAAAGGTAGGGTTTTCGTTTCAAACTGGTGATTTTTATTTTTATTTTAAATTTAGGGTTTTTATTTTAAATTTATAGTTGAGGGTTTAGATTTACAATTTAGATTTCATTTTATATATATATACAAATTTTAAATATTATTTAAAATGCCTATGTTTTCTAAAAATGTCATTTGAATTTTTAATTAAAATAAAAAAATTATAATAATTTAGGTAGGTTGAGGACCTACCTCAATTTGAGGTATGAGAGGAAGAACATTGGAGATGGAGATGGATGGTTGGTTAGTTCAAAAAGATATCAATTTTGATATATCAACTTTTAGATACCAATTTAAATTTTGAGATTACATTTTGATTTTAATATTGATATTAATTATATTTGATATAAATTTTAATTTTATATTATATCAATTTTATTGTGATTTTGATACATGAATATCAAATTTGATATATTAATGAATAATTTTAATAATTGATATTAGATTTAGGGTGGAATAAATTTAGGGTGTATTTTATTTTTAGGGTTTATATTCATGAAATAAAGATAGTATTTCCATTTTAGATTGGTGGTTTCTATTTGCATTTGCAATTTAGAGTTTTTATATTAGATTATACAATTTAGAGTTTATATTTTGTTTCAATATACATATGTACAAATATAAAATACTTTTTACAAATGTCTATTTTTTCTAATAATATTAATATTTTAATTAAAATATTTTTTATAATAATTTAGGGAGGTTGAAGATCTACCTTGATTTAGAGTAGATAACAAAAAGAACATTGGAGCTATATAGCTCATTGGTTAGTGATGAAAAGCTAGTTGGAGGGCAAAGCATGTTTGGGTGACTTAGATTTAGATAAAAAAATGATGTATTCATATTGTAATTTAATTTTAATTACTTTTTACCTAAAAAATTATAGTGAAATGGTTTCAATTGAAACCATTGAGTTCACATAGATGTCACATGGTTTCAACTAAACTTTTTGCTAATTTTTTTTGGGTGAAACCTTTTTTTTTTCTTCTGAAACTACTTTTTTGACTAAAAGTATATTTTTTTATTTATGAGTTAGTCTTAGCAATATATTATAAAATATAGTATATAGGTCATAACAAATAGTGAAGAACTCAATGTGTTTTACAAGAGATAAGGAGATATACCAATAAATGTGAGGCCCTAAGTGTTTATACTTCAACCATCACGCACAAGGAGGAGATTGGCTAACAATTTAGTTTCTAATAACTACTTGTAGTTAACATAAAAAATAAAATATAAATACTTATTAAAATATTTAAAATTTTATATTTTTAAAATTTACACCTTTTTATCTAGATGAAAGGATATTTTAAAAAATATTATTTACACAAGTAAAAGTAGCAAGGGCATTGATTTTCTTAAACAATTTCAAAGAACTTGTAATTTAGCACCAAAGTAAAATCACATATGTTTCCAATAGACACTTCTAGCTGAAAAAGTTTGGGTCAAATCTATTTTAGTTGAAATGAACCCAACTAGAATATATTTTTGGCTAGAAATGACTTTTTAGCAAAAAAAATCTTAAATTCATGTGTGCTCAAAATCTACCTTAAAAAATGACAAAACTTTGGACTTTCACCCTCAAGTCTAAAAAGAATTCCAGAATAAAATCCCATGGATCCTTTAGAACCATTTTAAAACTATCCTTTCTAAAGAAAAGCTACATACATACAACATTCTTCTCCCTAATATTCTAAATCAAATTTCTAGCTAAGTCCAGAATATGTAAAACTCCAAAGATATTTAACCTTCCTATAGCTCTAAATATCAACTTGACCTTCCTCAAACAATGATATTAGATTTATTTTCTCTCAAAAAGATTTCACCCCCATTATATCTTTAATATTTTGGTAACTAATCCTTGTGAGCACTCATATCAAATGAATTTTCTAAATTAACCAACCATGCATTCATACTCAAACATTTCGAGAATACATATCTAGAATCATCATTTAATGATTTTATATTTGTATAGGAGAGAATTTGCACCCCTTATGCAAATTCCCCTTTTTCTCTTCCTCACTTTAGAAAACCAAATTCAAAGGCTAAATTCCACATAAGTCCACTGCCTTTGTTCCACTTGGCAGTTGTTTTGTGTGTCGGCAGAGGAATAAATGTTAGGGACACCTATGTGGCGTGTAGACTTCCATGCAACGTGCTTACATCCCTGGGAGATTCCTGCGTCTGGAGCCTGTAGAGGCATTACACTTCCCATTGGAGGTTGGTTTGTAATGCCCCCTTCAACTAACCGACCTGAATAAGGCCATTTTCTTCATTCTCTCCTTCAAATTCAATCCTTCTACATGATTTTCATCTCTTTGCATCTTCTAAGCATTCAATTCATCTCTTTACATCCTTTAGCACACTTTCCAAGCATTCTAGCATTCACTTTCAGCCTTCAAGCAACACTTTTCACTCCATAGCAATACCAACAACACTCCATCAACTCCATAGAGCAAGTGTGGAACCAACACCATTGCAACAAAGGCTTGAGTCCTCTCATTTTCTCCTCCATTAGCTAGTGAGCTCTTGGTGGAGGTGGTAAGCTTTCTACTCCTCTCCTCTAGAATTTGGTTGAGTAGCACAACACTATTTTTGTAGTGCTTTTTTGTTCTTTACTTCATTTCTTTATTTATCACGCATTTCTCCATTATCACTATCTTGGTTGTCTGTGGAGCTAGAAACACCTAAACAGAGGTCTAATTGAGGTAGGCCCCTATACAACCACCCATCAATTTTCCTCTTTATTGTGTGTAGGTGGATGTGCTACTTGGAGCTAGCTAGTGAACGAGTACCTCTATGAGATTATTCTTGCCACCTTAACTCTTGTGTATTTACTTTATCATATTCATTCATATCTTGCCTACTGCATAGCTTTGTTTTGGTCCTTTGGAAGTAATTAGCTAGGCGGTTAATTTGATTTCTAGTGTTCAACCTTGTCTTTTTAGTCCTTTGGTCATATAGACACCATTGCACCTGAGAGATGCCAGCGTGCCGCACTGTCATCTCGAAACCACGCTTTCATCCTTGGGTAGAGAGATTCCCGAAACATAGTGTTGAACCCAAAAACTGGCTCGCCTAGCCCTATTCTGAGTCTCAGGTCTGCAAAGTGATTGAAGGACCTTATAAGTCCTCATCATTCTCGTCCCACATCTCCTAACACCCCTTTAAGCTGAGGTAAGTTAGGGAAGCCTTCCACTCTTGGCTCTCTATGACCTAGGGCCTTGAATGTGGTTGGTCCCCTTCTCTTACATTTTTGGTGAACCAACGTTTGTTCATTCATTGGTGTTGAAGCTTTTCCCTTATACCTTGTGACCGCCGTGCCCCTGACTATTGTGAAGGCTTATGAGCATCACAACCCAGTCTACAAACTCTGGGGATATTGTTAGGAGAAGTATACGACACCTTCCGATGGAAAGGACGAAGGTCACTACTGGTTTCTCTACAAGAATTTTCTCTAGTATCGTCATTGGTCTGGTCACACAGGAGCTATTGTCAAGGGGTGAGATAGGATTCTCTGACGAAACTGATCACGTCCCCACTCCTCCTATGTCTCCTATGCCATCATCGGTAGATGAGCATGAGGCTGTTCACATACCTGCAAAATATGTCTCTGCCCTCAGCAAAGGGTTGAGTGACTTGGAGCATCACTTGGAAAGAGACTCAAAGTTGGCTAGGGCCGCCTGGGTTATCAGCGAACTAAATTATATGGTGGGAAAAGACCGAACAAGCATAAAACTCTTGGCTAGTCTCTCTAGTCTGTGAGGATTCACTTTCAAGGATCGTAAGAGATAGCTAGGATCATCAATTCCTCCTATGTCTATATACATTATCAATACCGTACCCTCAATCAATATCCCCTTTGCCTCTAAGGGACCCAACACTGTCAAATTGAACAAGATCCCCTTGGGTTTCAGCTTCACCCCTCCTATCACTTCTAATGGTGGAGGTTTCGGCAGGATGAGTGGTGGAGGCTTTAGTAGTGACAGTGGCTTCGGTAGTGGGGGTGGTGCTAGTGGAAGTGGTTTCGATGGAGGTCATGGTGGTGGTTTTGGAAGTAGAGGTGGCTCTAGCAGATGCCCTACTAGTGATGGTGGCTCCGGTAGTGGTTTCAGTGACAGTCACATCGGTGGTGGCTCCAATGGCAATTCTAAATGAGGTTCCTCTAGCCCTCTATCTTCTAATGACCCTATTCTAAATACTCTTCTTTAGAATATGGGAAAGATGTAGAGCCAGTTAGCGAGTCTCTCCCAAGCCTCTACCCATCCTATCTTCCAACCCTTCTTTCGGCATAGCCCATTGTTGGTCGCAATTTTGAACACTCCCTGCCCTCAAGGAATAGATATTCCTAAATTCAAAAACCATGGCAGCAAAGGGAACCCACAAACACATGTTTCCGTCTTTAATGCTTTGTGCATAGATTTCTTCCATCACAATGCATTGATGGCCAAACTATTTCCTCAATCTCTCAAGGATACAACACTTGAATGGTATTGTTTCATGCCCAACAATTCTATTTTCTCATTTGATCAACTTGTAAACCAGTTTCTATGATAATTCCAAGCTAACATTGGGCTAAAGATGACCTTTTTTCAGTTCTCATCCGGTGTAAACAAGGTGATAACAAAAAGATTACCGATTTCATAGCGCAATATCAAATGCTCTTCTCACAAATCTCGTATCCACTGCTCAATTCTGACATGTAGAAGGTATTCATAGGGAGCTTACAAAGGCCTTGGCAAGAGAAGTTTTCCCTTATGAAATACCCTTCTTTCATGCATTTGTGTGTAGCCCTACAAGAGTATCAGTAGATGGTAGTTCAGTTCAGGGCACCCTCCTCACACTCCCATTCTGAACAGAAATCCATTGTATCGATCTCTAGGAAAGGTAAAGTTGTTATGAATGTAGTAGCCACTATAGATGACAACGGCCTCAGACGCAATCGAAAGTTTACAAATTTATCATAATCTTATTCCTCCTTCTTGCAAAAGTTGTTGAAGGATAGGATTGTGTTGATGTGTTTTTTATGCACTTCTCAACACAGGCAGTGTGTAGGTGCACTACCTCTCTTGAAAGACAATCTTCCACAATCAAATTACAAAACACTATCCCAAGGTCTCTAATGTCAGGTCTTGATAGTGCTTGGAATATCTCAGTTGATTTATGTGATTTGTTGGAATCACAAGGCGAACTTAAGGATGAGTTACAAAGCACGGGAAGTTGGGTTTGCAAATGGAGTTTTTAAGATGGGAGAGTTGTTGTGCATTTTTTGCAGGTTCAAACAATAGTCTGGAACTCCATTTTATCATTCGATTTGGATTTACAATGTGCAATGAACCTTTCGTAAGGTTACTTATTAAAAAAAAAGAAAAAGGGCAGGGAAGAGAGGAAGTTCTTGGATCTAAAACTACAAATGAACAGTGATCATGGAGGCTACTACAATAGAAAAACTCCCTAAAACTAAGTTTGCTTGACCAAGAGAACCTACAACTACACAAAACTAGCACAATCTTCTAAGGTCTGCTGATTTTCAAATTGCACATGCACATCACGAACATGCAATCGAACTAAGTTGCAACAATGGAATAAAGAAGCCCAGACTAACTTTACATAGCATTTTGTCATCAACAAGTGCTAAAAGTATGGGCTGAAAGTTCATCAAATACCATAACAACAATTTCCATTATCACTTCCATTCAAGAAACTAACACTAAAACTAACATGGAAGGTAGAACCATGCATGCAAGATGAGTAAAATCAAAGAGAACATCCATAAAATCATGCAATGTTGTCTTCTATTGCTACAAATATTTTTTACACCAGTTCTCCAACCCTTACAAATGAGGGGAAAGCCCCTATTTATATTTTTCCAAAGCCCAAATGAATGGCTAGGATCAATTTGTAATGAATGGCCCAGATTCAATTACAATAGTGTTTCACCTACCCCACAATATTCAGCAATTAAAAATGCATTCCCTGTCTTTTCTCTATTTTGTCATCTAGTGCCAATCACTGTAGCAATTTTGTCATTTAGCTGATAGCCCTTTACTGTAGATGAAACTGCCTGAAAGTTGCCTTCTTACTTGATGTGTTTGCAATTTTCTTTCATTGGATCAAACGGGCCCATTGACGATTGGCATCAATGGATTAGTTGCCCCTGATTCGGGCAGACAACTCCCTTATGCCTTCTTCAAGGCCACCCCCTTTCATTTTTGACCTGGACTTCCTTGGCACATGCCTTCTTCTAACGCTAACCCTATTGGTGGGTGCTAGTGGGAGAGGCGAACATGAAATGAATGGTGACAGGAGCGATGTGATTTTCCTTGTTCAACTTTCTCAACGGGTCTCCTCGACAGACCCACGGTAGCTTCTTGAATCATGCATACATGAAGTGTCGTAAGTGCTTCCACACACAAATCAAGGAAAACATTAGTCAAATCTTGCAAAATCCTTGTTAGATCCATCCATGCATCATTAAAAGATCATAATATTCATATTTGGAGCTCATTTAGATCATAAACATTAATGCGGGCCCAAGGGGACGAACAGTGAACGACGAACAACAAACCGGAAGGGAGGTTCCCAGACCCCACAAAAAATAGCAAAATTGAAAATTTTCAATTATAGGGCATGGGAAAAGGGGAAGGAAGAGTGCCCAGAAAAAACTTCCTCAAGATTAGACTCATTTCAAAAAAAAGTGGAATTTCAAAACGGCCAAAGAGGGACGAAGTCCCGGAAACGGCCATGGAGGGGGCCGGGCTCCGGAGGCCGAGTCGCCGGGGCTTCACGGATGTTCAAAACGGTCAAAGAGGGACAAAGTCCCAGAAACGACCATGGAGGGGCCGGGCTCCGAAGTCCGGGTCGTCGGGGCCCCACGGATGTTCAAAATGGCCAAAGAGGGACATAGTCCCAAAAACAGCCATGGAGGGGCCGGGCTCTGGAGGCCGGGTCGTCAGGGCCCCACGAATGTTCAAAAATGGAGGGACGGAGTCCTGGAAACGGCCATGGAGGGGCCGGGCTCCAGAGGCTACCCACAGATGTTCAAACCAGAGGGACAGAGTCCCTAAGGGGCCAGGTCCCAGAGGTTGGGTCGTAGATGTTCCAAAATGGCCACAGAGGGACGGAGTCCCCCCACGCAGGTCGGGGATGTTTCAAAACAACAAAGGGACACTTTGAACAAAAAACTTTGGCAGTTCACTTAGGCCCAAACACATCCCAAATCCACAAAAAGTTGCCCCAAAGTCAAAAATGTGGAAACCGGACCGGGGTCCACGAATGTTTCCAAAACAAGAGAGGAAGGAATTCAGGGAAAGTTAAGAAACCACCAAACTTTAAAAATTGCGAAAGCAATTCACTTTAGGCACCACAAACACATCCCAAATCCACCAAAAGTTGTTCCCAAAGAAAAAGGTGGGTAATGTTTCAAAATAGCCAAAGAGGGAAATTGGAGGGAAAGTTCAACCAAAACTTTATAGAACATTGATGAAACTTTGGCAGTTCACTTAGGCACCCCAAACACATCCCAAATCCACCAAAAAGTTGGCCCCAAAGTCAAAAATGTGGAAACCGGACTGGCGGGGGTCCACAGATGTTTCCACAACAGCCAAAGAGGAAGGGAGTTCTGGAGGGAAAGTTTTGAAACTTAACGGAACGTTAATGAAACTTTGGCAGTTCACTTAGGCACCATAAACACATCCCAAATCCACCAAAAAGTTGTCCCCAAAGTCAAAAAGGTGGAAACCGGACCGACAGGGGTCCATGGATGTTTCCAAAACAACCAAAGAGGAAGGGAATTCCAGAGGGAAAGTTCTTAAACCACCGAAACTTAATAGAATGTTGACAAAAATTTGGCAGTTCACTTAGGCACCTCAAGCACATCCCAAATCCAGCAAAAAGTTATCCCCAAAGTCAAAAATGTGGAATCCAGACTGGCAGGGGTCCATAGATGTTTCCAAAACAGCCAAAGAGGAAGGAAGTTCTAAAGGGAAAGTTCTAAAATCACCGAAACTTAATGGAACGTTGATGAAACTTTGGCAGTTCACTTAGGCACCTCAAACACATCCCAAATCCACCAAATTTTTTTCCCGAAAATCAAAAATGTGGAAACCGGACCGACAGGGGTCCACGGATGTTTCCAAAATAGCCAAAGAGGAAGGGAGTTATGGAGGGAAAGTTCTTAAACCACAAAAACTTAACAGAACATTGAAGAAACTTTGGCAGTTCACTTAGGCACCTCAAACACATCCCATATCCACCAGAAAGTTAGTTCCAAAGTCAAAAATGTAGAAAAAAGCGAATCAAGTGATCAAGGACCAAGTTAGCAGGAACAAGACAAAAGGCAGAAAAGGGACGGGGGACTTTGTTTCTCGGTGGATTTGAATACCCCAAGTAGGTGAATTTGGTCAGGGGGATTTGATCGTTTGAAGGAACGTAACCAATTTGGGCTTGGAAAATGGGGCACACAAAACAAGATAGGAGCAAAGCAGCCTGTCGGGAGTGAAAAAAGGGGGTCCCTACCTACGGTGGGGCATGTGTGCAAAACATGCACAACAAATTGTAACCTTGCCAAACCTTAAACCTCTTAAGAAACCATACCCTAGCTGGTATGATGCAAGTACCTACTTTTAGTACCATCGAGTTAACGAACATGATACCAAACATTGTATGTGCCTATGTCATGAGATAAAGGATGCATCAAGGACGGTACTATTTATCTTGATGGTAGAAAAAAATTTACAAATAAATCGGTGGTGAAAGTGAATAGTGAACTGCATATATACACAGACCCATTTCCGTCACATTCTGCTAACATGATTGTTGATCCCACTGATTCTATCACTTAGCCCGAGGCCTATGTTAATATGGTCACAGTTACTTCTACCACACAACCTACATCCAGTTTACCGGATATAACGTTCGCGTTGCAGGACTTACCCCTAAATAATAAGCCCTTGCCTCTCTATATTCCCACTTGCCTCAATGGTAACATTGTGATAGGAGTCCTAGTAGACCCCATGAGTCGAGTGAATGTTATCACAAAAGAGATGTTGTGGCTTAACTCATTACATAGGAAAGAATACGAAGAAATGAAATCTACCATCCGTACACACAATGGTCTTTGTCTCAAACCTTATGGATCGATAACTTTGTCCATCCTAGTTCGACCTAGGGTTGTTGACACAGCTTTCAATGTTATTCCGAAGTTGGATTTGTTCAGGATGAAGCTAGGCATACCTTGGCTAGCTTCTATGAATGAATTCACCTCCATTATTCATAAATGTTCGATACTAACCTAGCTTCATGAATGGATACTAGCCTTTGGTGTCCTGTGAGGGATATTCATTAGACCATTTTTGGCCCGCCCCAGTTGGTCCGCTTCCTCCAAGAAGGGACCTACTTTTCAAGAACTACGTAAAGTACAAGACCAAGGGCAAGGAATAGCCAAAATTGGCTCTTCTTCTAGCACAACAACCGATTGTCTCCCCTTCTCGAAAAGGGAAGGAGAAGATTGCCTCCCCTTAGGATGACTCATCTACTCCTCTCTCTTGGGAGGAGTATTGGATGAGCAAGCCTTCCTTCTACCTGTTGAGTCTGATGATCCCTCCTTGGAATAGACCCAAGATGAGGATATCAGACCTCCCTACTAAACTGCCTAGACCTTGGTACTACCTATATGGTAGAGGAAAGGGTCCCTGTGGAGGTTCCTCTTCGTCTTGACCTACACAACCTCCTATTGCTCCTGCTCCCTAAGTATTGAATGAGAAAAGGCCGGTTGCTAAGACACTTGAGTTGACTCCCCCCGTTGCTTCTCAACCTTTTCCTCCTACTTCCATCCAGGAGTATGTGCCTTTGTTGGAGATGGTTGTAGTGGACACTCCCATGGCTGAGCAGGAGCATTTTGTTCCTTCGTAGCCACTGACCTCCAATTCAAAGAGTCACAAAACCTGCCTTGCGCTTGAGCACAAGTGCCAACAAAAGGCTCTCATGGTTGAGTAGGCCACCTTACAAAGGAAGTAAGAGGAGATGACTGCCCTTTTATTAGAGCCTCCCACTATGTCCTCCTCTCTCCTCCCCTTTGCTTCCATTCAAACTAGCTCTGTATTTCTTCTGGCTTTCGCTGCAAGTGCGAATGTGCTTGATCCTAAAAAAGTGTAGGTGTTCATCACTCCTTCGATGGAGCCACCTCTTTTGATGTCCTTTTTGTATTTCCAACCTTTCCCAAAGCTCGTAGATATGATGAACACCTTGGTTGTATCTACTGCAGTTCTTTCCTCCTCCTCTTCCTTCCCACTTCTTTCCTTGTCTATGGGGAGTTCGCCTGATGAAGCAGAAGGTAGAGAGTGGTCCTTTTAGCAACGAAGGATGTAAGAGGATCCCACCTTCTCTGAAAGGTGGTCCCATGCTGACTTATTTTGTCCTAGTGACAAAACCAGTCCCGACTTCTCCTAAGTTCGTCACTGCTCCCAAATCACTTGGTGAGCCTAGCGGTGAATCTCGAGTGCAAACTTCCCCATCCATTAAAGTGAAACATGGCACTCCTATAAAGTGCATGTTTAACACTTTGGACGAGGTTTTGGCCTTGTTGGTGATCTTCATGAAATCACTGACCTTAGCTCCATAGGAGCTCGACGGAGAGGACCTTGTGGGGCCCTCTTCCTTAGCCCTTGTTGTGGGAGGTTCAAACGCTCCTCCTCTTAACATCCTACCACTGCAGGCTCGTCCTCCTTCCCCCTACAATGATCTAGAGTGGGAAGTGGATGACCTCTTGGTCGATCATTGTTAGGAGGATGCCTCTTCTTTATCTTTAGATTAGATGTGTGTGTGTGTGTTGTGATGTGTTCCCCCATGATCGTTCTATGTGTGCCTGGATGATCCTCGTCACCCCTATTGGTGCTTGGATATAGGTGTGGTTTTTGTGTCATAAACCTTCTTCTATTTGTATCATCATTCTTCCATGTTTGTGACTTGATTTTTGAAAAATTGGGGATGATACAAAGCATTGGGGGAATTTAGGCTTCCCTTCCATGTTGACCCAATTTTTTATTTTTACTTTGTCTTCTCGTGCATTCTACACATGGTCTAATATAGTAGGGGGTTGATGACAGTTCATTTTATATACTATTACTATACATATATATATATATATATATATATTTATGAGCAGTTCTGACCCCAAAATATTAGGCTACTCCTATGCCCTTTGTTCATAATGTCTCCTATTTCTTTTTTCTTTTATCTTTCTCTTTTTTGCTTGAGTTTTCCCTCTCATGTGTGACAACGCCACTTCTTCAACACTTTTGATTTTTAGAAAATGCATTCGTTGCCAACAAATATTTTCTCGAGAATCTTCACAATCTTCTTTTCAAGAATCGCATTCTCGACTTGAAACCCAATGGAACGTGTTTCCTTCATCATGAGTTCGTAAAGAAAGAACTTGAGAACCTTCCTATGAAGTGGGAACAACTTTGATCTTCCCCTCGCGTGGAGGCATATTCTTCCTTTCGAATTCCTTGATGAAGTGAACATCTTTCAAAAGGATTCCTTGATGATGAATCAATTTGAGAAAGAGACATTTGGGTGATCCCACAATACTAATTTACATTTTTTTCCAAACTGGACACTGAAATAAATTTTTCTAACTAAATCTTCACTTTCGGGCACCTATAGCGACTAAACTGTGAGGAATTTAAAGATGATGCAAACTAGTGATTTGTGACATTTTTTCTTTAGATTCTAAATTTATTTATTTTTCAAAATTTTTGGAATTAGATTGCATTTCTTTTTCCATCTCATTTGAAAACTAGTTTTTTTCAGTAAACAAAATTTTTAAGGAGTGATGCTCACTATATAACACATAACTTTTTTTCCATGAAGGATAAAATTCTAATTCTTTCGAATTTATATTTCTAACTCCGATATCTAGTGTTTTCAATTGGTTAGATAGTGTTTTATTGAATATTTTTTCTTTAATCAAGTTTCGAAGTCAAACCAATTACAATTCAGACATAGGCAGACCGGATAACGTGTAACTTTTTTTGTATGTATCAAAATTCAATTTTTTTTGGGTTTGATCAAGGACTTCAATATCTGGTGCAAACATTTTTTTTAATTTTTTTTTCTAATCTACTATTTTTCCACATGTGCAGAACAAAGAGCTTGATTTTAGATGAAAAACCTATGTTTAATAAAACTAAAAAAATAAATACATAATAAAACTAAAACATATTAAAATTATATTCGTTGGGTAGCTCATTCTGAGGACTACCATCATCTAGTTGGGTCTATGAAGTCTCCTCCATTTTCATCCTCAACCTGAGCTTCAAAGGGAAAAATTATAATGTTTTTATGTGCTAGAGAGTGGGAAGGTAGGAAAAGGGAGGTTTGCTCGAACCAGGGTTCATTTGAACCCCCTTTCAAAAGGGGTTTCCTTTTTTTTGGAGGGAATGGTGGGAAGTTCATTGAATGGGTTCACTTGAACCCTAGTTCATTCAAACCCTTTTTTGGTTCATTCGAACCTATTACTTCATTCAAACCCCAAAAATGATTTTTTTTGGCATGGGGTCATTTTTTTCAACTTTTCCTTCTTCACTCCAATTGTAAACCACTTTTGTGGGTTCAACCATCTCTTTTGTACTTTTGAACATCGCATCCCTTGAGTGGACCCCTTCTTCACGCCAGGGTTCCCGAGGGACCCCTTTGAAAGTTTTCCAATTTGTTGATGGTCTATGCAACTGTCTGCCTACTTGCATGTGTGGCTGCTTTTTGACATGTTTTATCTATAGGTGAACATGTCGCTTTATAGGTGCGCCTGTGAAGCTGCTTTTTTACTTTGTAGAGTCCACTTTCTTTGGGTTTCCTCCATGTGAGAGATCTTGGAGGATACCTCCTTACAGGTCTGCGAGCCCATAGGGAACTTCCTTTGAAGCTTCCCCCATGCAAGAGATCTTGGGGGTGGCTCCCATGCAAGTCTGTGGGTCTGTAGGGCACTTTTTCTTGGGTTTCCTTCATGTGAGAGATCTTGAAGGACACCTTCCTTGTAGGTTTGTGGGCCTATGAAGCACTTTCCTGACTTCCTCCATGTGAGAGATCTTGGGGGAGACTTCCTTGTAGGTCTGTGGGCCTGTAAGGAATTTTTCAGGGTATCCTCCATGTGAGAGATATTGGGGGACACCTTCCTTGCAAGTTTTCGAGCGTGTGAGGTGCTTACTTCTCGGAGCTTCCTTCATGTGAGAGATCTTGGGGGTTGCCTCCATGCAAGTCTGCAGGCCTCTAAGATGCTTTCATTCTTTAGCTCCATAGTTTTGTGGGGCTCTGAAGTCCTTTGCTTGTTCTGCACTCTCGAGTTCACTAAATCGTTGTCTACTTCCTCAACAGTTTAGTTATACATTTTTAACTCTCCTAGTTCTTTGATCTACTTTACCGAAGAACTCATCAGTATTCATGCTCGCTAAAGTGGGGGGAAAATGTATAGGAGTGAATTTGCACTCCTTATGCAAATTCCCCTTTTTCCCTTCCTCACTTTAGAAAACCAAATTTGAAGGCTAAAGGGTAAAAGCACAAAGTTGTGTCATACTTTCACCCAACTTATCAGCACAACCGAATTTAAGTATTTCTAACTATTAAAAATCAATTTTGGTCAAGCATATGATCTAGTAAGATTCATTCTAGCTAAATTAGATACTTCCACAACTATTTCAACTAAAATTGTTGGCTAAAAATATATGGAGCACCACTTTGGGTCCAATTTACCAAAAAATTAAAATAATTTGAAGAATTTGAAGTTTCAATAACTCCTACTAATGCAAATAACATTTTTTTTAAAATATAAAAAATACCATTTTGTAGATACATAAGTGTAGTTTTCAAAAATATATTTATTTTAATAGTTTAATTATTATTTATATTTTATATTTATATTTTTAATAAAAAGTAGGTTATCAACACAAAATATTAGGTTGATTATCATGCCAAGAAAAAATACTAAAACTTATTTAAAAAAATTTAAAAAATATGATGCACTAGATAAAAGAATCTATTTCAAGATGTTATAATTTTTTTCCATTTTAGATAAATATTTAATATGAAATTTGACGTCCAATGGAAACAACTATTTTTTGATTCACACATATTTTAATATTTATTTAAAAATATATATTTATCAAAATTGGAAAAAAAAATATCCATGCACTAAAGTTTCAAGTTATAAATAGACACAAAAAATTTGAAAGAAAAAAAAAATTACTATAAAAAGTTTGACGTCTCATGTGCAACTTCATTTTTCAGCATTTTATTAGCAACTAAATTATAGTGTTAATTTATCAAAAACTAATTTAAAATAAATTTTGAAATTTTTCTTTTTAAATACAAACATAAAATATACTAAAAAGATACATTTTTTACTAGTTTACATCATTTCAAAATTTAAAACATATTTGCCACTTTTTAGTGATTCAAGTTTAAAAGTTGGATTAGTGTTGGCTATTTCCTTTATAAAGTGTGACACAACTTTGTACTTTTACCCTAAATTCCACATAAGCCCACTGCCTTCATTTCACTTGGCAGTTGTTTTGTGTGTCGGCAGAGGAATAACAGTCGGGGATGCCCGCATGTCGTGCAGACGTCCCTGGTAGATTCCCACATCTAGAGCCTACAAAGGTGTTACACTTCCCATTGGAAGTTGGTTTGTAATGCCACCTTTGACTAACTGACCCAAATAAGGTCGTTTTATTCATTCTCTCCTTCAAATTCACTCCTTCTACATGTTTTTCATCTCTTTGCATCTTCTAAGCATTCAGTTCATCTCTTTACATCCTTTAGCACACTTTCCAAGCATTCTAGCATTCACTTTCAACCTTCAAACAACATTTTGCACTCCATAGCAGCAACAACAACACTCTGTCAACTCCGTAGAGCAAGTGTGGAACCAACACCATTGCAGTGGAGGCTTGAGTCCTCTCATTTTCTCCTCCATTAGCTAGTGAGCTCTTGGTGGAGGTGGTAAGCTTTCTACTCCTCTCCTCTACTATTTTGTTGAGTAGCAAAACACTGTTTTTGTAGTGCTTTTGTGTTCTTTACTTCATTTCTTTCTTTATCATATATCTCTCCATTATCGCTATCTTGGTTGTCTGCAGAGCTGGAAACACCTAAATGGGGGTCTAACTGAGGTAGGCCCCTATACAACCACCCAACAATTTTCCTCTTTATTGTGTGTAGGTGGACATGCTACTTGGAGCTAGCTAGCGAACGAGTACCTCTGTGAGATTATTCTTGCCACCTTAACTCTTGTGTATTTACTTTATCATATTCATTCATATCTTGCCTACTTCATAGCTTTGTTTTGGCCCTTTGGAAGTAATTAGCTAGGCTGTTAGTTTGTTTTCTAGTATTCAACCTTGTCTTTTTAGTCCTCTGGTCATATGAATGCCAACGCACTGCACTATCGTCCTAGAACCGCCCTTTCATCCTTGGGTAGAGAGCTTCCTGAGGCACAATTTTAAACTCAAAAACTGGCTCACCTAGCCCTATTCCGAGTCTTGGGTTTGTAGATTGATTGAAGGATCTTATAAATCCTCATAATTCTCGTCCCACATTTCCTAACACCCCTTTAAGCTGAGGTAAGTTAGGGCAGCCTTTTGCTCTTAGTTCTCTGTGACTTGGGGCTTTAAATGTGGTTGATCTCCCTCTCTTACCATATCCAATGAGGATGTATCATTAGATCCCTTATCAAATTTCTTAACTTTGGGTTACTTCTTGAAATTATTATTTTTCTTATATTTTCATCATTTATTCTCGGGTATGTGCAGGATCATCATGTAAAAAACAGGCCCTTAAGTGACAATGAAAAATCAGAAAAATCAGAGTTAGGCAACTTGACATAAAAATTTCAATAAGTTATCTATATTATTTCCAAAATATGTAAGAATAGAATCTGTGGAAAATTGAATTTAGTTTCTAAACTACTAAGTTTATTTTTATTTTTTTAAAAGTCTATTTGGTGAAAATTTGAAATTTCAATGCAGAGTAGTAGTTAAATTCGGTGGAAAAATAAGAAGTAGGTGTTTGTCTAACCACCCTAACCACAATAAAATGATAATTATTTTATAATATTTTATATAAGTATAGGACTCATGTCGGATGTGATGCATATTTTTTGTAATTTTTTTCCAAGTAAATAATTAATTATGAATTTTTTATTACAACTTTTAAAAAATAAAAACTCATGTCCTGACCACCTTAACTTGGTCAAAACTTCATGAAATTCAATTTTTTTAATCCTATAGTATGTGAAGCATAGAATGTGACGCATATTTTGGATTCAAAAAACATGATACCGTTTGAAAGTTATAGATATTTTTCAATCAACCTATCAATCAAAAATTTAGTCGTAATTCTAATAGAAAATGAATAATAATTATTATTAAATTCAAACTAAAGAATAATTTATATCGATGGAAAGTTGAGAGTCTCCTCTACAAACCCTTTTCGTTTCATCAATTTTGGGCAAAAAATAAAGTCGTCAGCCACATGGACGAAGTCTAGAAAAACAAGGTGAGTTGTCAACACATTTTTTGTGTTGACTTCTTAGGATTGGCATGTCCAAGCAAAATACCAAAGCAAGCCCGAGGCTAATCCCTAGGCAATAAATTCTTTGTCAGAAATATCAGATATCTATTCGTTTCAAATCGGATATCTGTTTTGAATCGAATATCCAATTTGGTTTATATATGATTTTAAAAAATGTTTTATACTTTATAATATATGATTTAGAAAATGCAATAAATATTTTATAGTTTATTTTAATATATCTAGTTTAGAATATACAATATAGTTTATAATTTAATATATAA
>VDFB02000017.1:412162910-412190122 GCA_007258455.2 Sequoia sempervirens
TTTCTATACCATTCCAAACTATTATTTTATCATGACTTGATAATGATTATTTTTGGTGTCATGATGGCTATTTACTTTTCCTTGAAGTACTATATCACTCCTTGTGTTTTCTTTGCTATTCTAAGTCCTTTGGAAAATCCTTATCATACATGGGACAATCCCATCACCTTAATTAGGCAGGATATGATCTTTTGTGATGGTTTATAATTCAATAAGATTTCATTTTCCTACCCGTTCTGTAGTTTGAAAAAATATCTTTCTCACCATTATTATCGCTCACTCCTCTCTGTGTTTGAAAATGGGTGGTGATCATGTGAGAATATAGTAAGGATCCTATGAGGAATTCTACCATGATGCTTTATTATGACACATATGCATGGAAGGTGGTTTGGCTCCCCCAATGGAAAATTTAAAAGGCCGTGATGAGAAGCTTTCCGCTCAATTTTCCAGTAGTTGGTGCGACATAAGGGTTATGGTGGGATGGTGGTGGTATTTCATTTGAGCTGAGTGAAGATGTTATTGCCAAAGCCACAAGGCTTTCATGCATGATTATAAAATTAAGAAACACATTAAGGTGCAAGAAATGGATAGTATACAAACCTTCTTTAAGGAGAACAAACATCCCATTAAACTCGATGCGGGATATGACCAGAGAAAACTGCTTGCACCTTGAGACCAAGTTTGCATTGTTATTATGAAATACATCAATTTAGAGGGCCACTTTAAGTGTTATTATTTTTACCATATGCCACTTTTGAATCATCTCTGCCATCAACTCCTCATCAGCTTCCCATTTTTTTTCTTTTGTCTCTTGAAATATCTATCAAGGAAATCCTAGATCTTGCTACCAATAATCTTGAGAACCACCCTACCCCTTCACTAGGGACTCATCCTTTACCTTTACCATTTTCACTTAGCCCTTTTCCCTCTAAAACTTATATTCACCACTAGGGTTAAGGAGCCCATGGCCTTGGATTCTCCTCCTTCAAAACCCTCCCCTACTATTTCTGTAGGTTCGAAGAGGAAACCCCCCCATTGCTAACCAACCCCTAGAAGATCCTACATCTAAACCTCTTGCTAAAATAAAAAGGGATATGCTAGGTAGGCTCAAACCATTGCCTCCACTAGATTGTGTGAACTAAAGAAAACCCCTACTAAGAAGGGAGGAAAAATACCTACCAAAACCAAAGCCAAATAAAAAAAGAGAAAAAAGGGCATAAAATTCTATATTGAAGAGCCACCCACTGAAAATGATGAGGATGATGCTGGGTCTAAATATTTTGAGGAAACTATGGTGGCCATGAGTATGGAAATTTTTTTGGAACCTGTTAGTGCTAGGAGGTCTAACTTCCTGGCTAAATATAAGCAGGAGGTATTGGTTGATGAAATTTCTAGCAACTCAAAACATGGCAAAGATCATGATGAAATTAAGCATGATATAGTGGAGGAAATAGAGGAGTACAAGGAGGGACCCAGTCACTTCTCAGATCTTAATCAGATGATCTTGAAGGAGTTCACTCCAGAATCCTCCAATTTATTAGGCTTTGGATGAAGAGATTAACAATTCGGATGATGAAAAGGAGGAAGACTTCAATGGCCTTCTAGTTCATGTTTGCATCCTAGAAAGGAAGCTCGACAAACTGATCTATTTCACCATAAAGATTATTTATCACTTGATTGTCACTCTATCTGCAGTGTTGAACGAGGAAGTTAAAAAGAATGTCACAAAGTATAATCTTAGTACCAGTTAGGAAAATGGCGATGTGTTTAAATTCCTCATGGAGGAATGGGAGAATCTTGCTAGGTGATGGTTTGGGTTTTGTTTGTTTTCAGGGGGTTTTTTGTTATGTTGTCCCCGTGTTGTTTCTACAAATTATCTATATGTTGTAACTGGTTATGTTTTATTATTTTAATCTAATGAAATCTGGATCATAGGGATTTTTTGTGTTAAGGGTACTACACCCTATAAATGCAACTTATATTATCAAAAACAAACTGAAACATCCAAACACATTTCTATACTAAACAACACTTGCAATATTCACAAATAAAGCTCTAAATTGTAACTTTGCAGCACACTGTCAGACTCTGTATGAATCTACCCCTAGAGACCATCATAACCATTACCTTCAAGCCTTAGAATCCTCATTTTATTAGCCTTGGATTTCTTTCTTCTTTGGTTTATCAGCCTCAGAAGAATAACAAAACAACATTAGCAAAATGAATGAATGAATGAGTGAAAAATAAAAAAAATTCCTTTAATGCAAACCTTATGCAAAAGGTAAAGTTGGGCACCCAAAACTCCATGCTCCAAAATGGAAAATATCTTGTATGCCATGATTTGTAACTCTTTTTTCCCAATTGGCCTCCATGAATCAACTGTTTCCCAAATGATTTTCTTTTTTGAAAAATATTGTCATAAGTAATTAAATCTGATTTTTAATCCAAATATGCTCTTTCCAAAACCCACACCACTTTGGGGAAATTAAAAAACATTGCAAAAATATTTAATATTTATCATTAAATCAGGTTTGTCCCAATCAATTTGAAATATAAACTTTTCTGGTTTATTCATAAGTCCTAACTTACTATTTTTGGATAAGTGGCTTACTAAAAATAGTAATTTTCTATTTTTAGAAAATTAAAAAAAGGGACACGAGAAGTCCTTGCTTCCAAAAATTTCTTTTCCTCAAGAAATTTCAACAATTATGCTCCAAAATAATGATGCCCAAAATGACCAAACATTTCAATATGCAAAATAGAGTGTGATCTTGTGCTTGTGTGAAATTGCATCTTCCTCTCAAGCATGCTAAAAATTTATAAGAAAGACTACCTTTGCTATAGAATATTATGAAAATGGTATGGATTGTGTAACCTCTTATTCCATATCACCTAAGTTCTTGTAGTATTCCTTCCATATTTTTGAATCAGTAACCTTCTCTTTTCAACTCTTTTTTGGAACTGTGTATGTGCACTGTCACCAAGGAAACTAGACCAAAAGCTCATGCAATATTTCTCAAATATATAATTATGATTATTGTAGCCCATTCATTAAAGTGAATACACAACTTAAAAATAATCACCTCTTTTACCTTGGAGTTATGGGGACATTCCCTACATGATACATCACAAATTGCTTCAAACTTTGCCTCGGCTAGAAGGTTACTTGATTGAACTTTAGGATCTAATTTGGAACAGTAATATAACATATGAATAACAAAAAAAATCATCATATAAAAGATTCAAATACTCCACCAAAATTTAAATATTAATATTACAAACCACAAGCCCTTTTGATGGTAATCTATGAACTCCATGAGTCCTCTAGTTAGCATACACTGATCACTCAGTAAAATATTCAAAATGTTAGTAGAAAGGAATCTTATTGAATATTTTACTAAATCAAGTGATTTACTGATGTTCTTGAATTTCTCCACCATGAAACACTTTCAAAACAAGATCTCTCTACATGATAAATAGTGCCTACATTCTCTAGCAAGAAATGCATTGTCAGTATAAGCAACTTGTACTTGAGACTTCTGATACAATCAATAATGCTATGAATGTGATTTTTTCTGCTAATAGGAATTTTGTAACATCCATTGTATCTTCAATCACATCAAATTCATCCCTTTGGAAAATTTCTTCCATTCACATCTACATTGTTGAGATTCATATCATGAAAATGTATAACCAAAGACCCAAACATTACCTCAATCTAAGGGAACTCTTTTGCAGCATCTTGGGTTGGTCTATAGGATCCAAAATGCAGCAATAGAGTGATCATATATCAGCAATAATAATTCCATGTCACTCTAAAAACCCAAATGATATCTAAATAATAACTTATCTTGTAGGAAGATGATTAAATCTTTGGAATCATTGGCATATAATTGACTTCCTTCACAAATACCTGTAGAATGTTAGAGAAAAATGCATCCTAAAAAAAATATAACATGAGGGAAATATTGTGACCTTTATGAAAAATAATGATATCCCATGAAACAATCTTTCTAAAAAATTCATCTATCACCATCCTTTGAAATGCCCATTTTTGTAGCTCATCAAACCCATAATACCAAAACAAAGCAATCCTCCATCCAAAGTACTCCTTCACATGACTATCAAGAGTTGATTGATGCTTGAATATGTTCAAATAAAGACTAATTTTAAACCTTTTATCATACCTTACCAAACTATCCTTTGAAACTTTGAACTTCATGTAGTTCCAAGTTCCTCAAATTCCCATCTTTGCATTGAGATCCAATTAATTCTCTTTCCTATAGCACCACAGGTTATAGCAGATCTATGTGAGAAAGCTGAAATATTAGCTTCATGTAGAGAATTAGTTACCTTTTCACCTTCTTCCCACTCCTCTTGAGAAATCCTTTTTAGGATGCTTTGAGCACCATGAGCACCAAAAATGTGAGTCTTGAAAGAGTGTGATGCCAATCTCCCAAAAATGTGCCTTATTAAAGGAATCTTGTTGTTGATATACATCAATATATCTATGCACATTTTTGAAAGAATCTTCCGAACCCTTATTGGAAGTCAAAATATTATCATCACCAATGAAATCAAAATTTCTCACCCAATTCTCAATGAATTGCAAAATCAAATTGTAATGAAAGATCTTGTACTTTACATACTTCCTACAAATGGATGATTGAGAGAAGCATATTACCAAATAAAAATATATGACAAAGTTAGAGTGTTTTTAGCCAATGGCATTTTGGATCCATTCTAAAGATGAACCTAGAAGCATGTATTTGGAAACTCCCTTTTTCTGATTTAGAAGAAGTGAATTGGTGAATAGAGATCTATGATGTCCATCAAAGGAAATCAAAACTTGCATACTCTTAATCAACAAAAAATATGCTTCCCACTTAAATTCTCCTATATTACTATACCCTTTTGCACATTGGTGTGAGAAATCAGAAATGTAAACAACAAAAAATGAGTTGATTACCTCCATAGAATTGTCAAATGTCAGAAGTATTACATTCCAATCCATGTGTCAAGAATATGGATCCTTGATAAGTATGAAAGGTCTGTCACCCAAAAATATTTCAACCTCAAAAATATTGCAGCTCCTAGACCCTTAATATAGAAGTCTTTACCCTTGGTCAAAGTTATAATCAACCCTTTATCTATCCATGTACATAGAATGCATATTATGTTTGTGACTATGGTATCAAACCCATCAATTATTTCAGCCTTCAAATGAATTTGAATGCTACCCCTCTATGATTCATTGGAAAAGAAACCATGGTCCCATACCATCATGCATGAATAAGTCAAAATTATAGAAAACTTATTTGTATCATATATGGATAGACTATCACCTAGATACCATATACAAAGATAATCTTGACTTGGGATTAATGGAATCATATTCTTTATGTTGCAAATTACATCCTTGTTCCTATCTTCCCCTTTAGAACATTTTCCAAAATGATAGAAATATTGTAGAGACATAGTAGGATAAATCAAATCATACCTTGGGCTGCAATAAAAATGTTTATCCATATTTCCCATTAGAGGTATGGTTAAAACAACATCAATACCTTCATTCTTGTGACTCCAAGCTTCTAGATTAAGGCTATCCAAAGCAATTATTATGTCTTCACTTTTGGAATCATCAAGCTCTTCTACTAAAACTTTTGAAAGGACAATTTATTTATCTCCTCGTTCCATCTTTTCTTACAATTTTTTTTTCCCATCTTGATCTTCAACAATGTTAGGGTAAACCCACAAAATTGGTTTACAATTCCAGTGGGGATGGAAAATTGCAAAAAACACCCCCATGGAAAAAAAATGGTTTTTAGGGGTTGGAACGAACATTTGGTTCAAACGAACCCAAAGGGGGTTTGCTAGAACCCCCTTCGAGCGAACCCATTAAATGTTGGGTCCCACCATTCTCAGGAAAAAACTAAAAGGAAAGCTTTTTGGAAAGGGGGTTGGTTTGAGTGAACCTCCAAGGGGGGTTCACTCGAACCCCCCTTCTCCCCCTCTGGCACCAAAAATCTCTAGAATTTTTCCCTTTGAAGATTGAGTTGAGGATGAAAATGGAGGAGACTTCACCGACTTGGAGGACTGAATGATGGTAGTCCTCGAAACGAGCTATCCAACAAATATAATTTTAATATGTTTTGGATTTATTATGTATTTGTTTTTTAGTTTGATTAAACATAGGTTTTTCACCGAAAATCAAGCTCTCTATTTTGCACTAGTGGAAAAATAGCAGATTATCAAAAAAGAATTGAAAAATATTAGTGCACCAGATATTGATGTCCTTGATCCAAAAAAGAAAAATTGAATTTCGTTACACAAAAAAAAGTTATGTTGTATACGGTCCGCCTATGTCTAAATTGTAATTGGTTTGACTTCAAAACTTGATTAAGGAAAAAATATTCAATGAAATGCTATGAAACAAATCCCATGCACTATATATCATAGTTACAAATCTAAATTCCAAAAAATAAGAATTTTATCCTTCATGGAAAAAAAGTTATGTTGTATACGGTGAGCATCACTCCTTAAAAATGGTGTTTACTGAAAAAAACAAGTTTTCGAAGCAGATGGAAAAAGAAGTGCAATCCAATTCCAAAAAAAATGAAAAATATATATTTAGAATCTATAGACAAAATGTTACAAATCACTAGTTTGCATCATCTTCAAATTCCTCATGGTTTAGTCGCTATAGGTTCCTGAAAGTGAAGATTTAGTTATAAAAAATCAGTTTAGTGTCCAATTTGGCCAAAAATTGTAAACCAGTATTGTGGGATCACCTGTTAGACTGAAATATATGATTATCATAATTTGAATTGATATTTTCAACTAAGATATTTTTACCTCCAATCTAATGGATGCAATCTTTTTGTTAGAAATATGTACTCTTTATACCATTTGGAAACCTATTTTGCATTGTCTAGCTGTATCAGTCTCCCACTCTTAAACATTGATTCAAAGAAACCCGTGATTCGCATCAATCATCCAATAACTTAATTTAATATCATATTTTTGTAATTAAATAATATTGCACAAAGATTGTTCAATTTGAAAAAACATTAGAAATTAGGTATGAAATAAACATCATCAAATTGTGCAAAACCAACACAAGAAGGTATACAATTGAAGTGCTATTCAATATGTGAATGGGAATACCATGAAATTACATATGATTTACTATCATAAACAATAGCTAATAGAAAACTATAGCCGTAGAAAAAATACATAGAAAAACCCTATGAATGCAAGCCAAAATATGCACCTAGGTGGTGCCAAACTCAACACAACTCAACAAACCAAACTTTGTAAATATGAGTAGAAATATTACACCAAGAAATGTCGCTCATACAAGGATATTTTCTGCAACCTACAAAAATAATTGTAGACATCCAAATTTGGACAATTAATCCAAATTTATCACTTTTCGTCTAAGCATCCTCTTATCCGAGTTAATTAAATAATATTCCTATTATTTAATTAATATCTTTAATTCTGCCAAAATCCTAAGCTATTTAATTAATAATTAAATACCTTATCCTCTTTTAATCCTCCTTTCATCAAATAAATTAAATAAATATTACATTTATTTAATTCCTCACATGTCATTTTCATCTAATCCTAATCCATCTCCTAATTTCTTCATTAGGGATGTGCACATGCCTAATCCTTGATTAGGATGTGTCACATCCTCCAACTTTTGCAAGTTGGCTTAATCATTTTTATCTTCTAATTATTGATTAATTCCTAATCATTCTCCAAGGAATTTTTAATTCCTTTTATTCTTCCTAGATCCCTCTTTTATATGTGAATTTTAATTCACATTCCATTCTTCCAAGGCTTCTAGAACTCTTGACTTGCCAATCTCCACATGTGACCAAGTCCCACCTTTGAGCCCACCTTTTATCCTTCTCTTTAGATCATTCTGTGAATGAATTTTAACTATACTATCCCCCCAACCACCTTTCCTTTTCCTATATCGATTGGCACCCCACCCTCAAATGTCCCTTTCCCTCCCACTTGGGGACAAGAAATCCCTTTTTGTGGAAATCCTCTCATCTCCCAAGGTGCATGTCCTTTTCCACCTCATGTACCTTTTTGACAACTCATCTCCACCTCATATCCTCTTATCCACTTCACCCTCCACATGTCAAGATGTGAGGGCTTGTGGGTTCTCAACCCACCATAGCCCTTCATCTTGGCCTTGTTGGAGCAATCTTGACCATTGAATTCTCTAGAGAATTCAAATTCTTCTATAAATACCCCCTCCTCAAGGGCATTTTTAAGACACTTTTGATTTGTGCAACTACATGCTGCCCATTTTTCTTTTCCAACACTTTGCACTCTCATACTACATGCTGTCCATTTGAATCCTCAAGCCTTTTCAATCATTCAACCATCTTTGTTCATCATTTTGCATATTGAAGCTTGCATTTTATCACTCAATCTATCATCTAAGGAGCACACAACCAATCCAAGCAAGGGTCGATCAAAGAGGTATCAACAACAAGGGAGGTAAAAGTATTTGTGTTTCATTTTATTTGCATTCCTTTTTGTTGAACTACTCTTTTGGCCAATCTTGAGGTGTCCTTGGTATTTTGTTATTCACATTTCTTAGTTGTTTTGCTCATTTAGAAAAGTGCAAATATCAGGGTATACATTTCTGGCACGCCCGGTGGGACCCACACACGGGTCTTGTATTTAATGTTTCTTTGAGTTAAGATTTTTACAGGAAAAACTCACAGAAGTGCGGTAGCGCCCTCACAGAAGTGCGGTAGCGCCCTCAACAGAAGTGCGGTAGCACCCCCACAGAAGTGCGGTAGCGCCCCCACAGAAGTGTGGCAGCGCCCTTTACAGAAGTGCGGTAGCACCCCCAACAGAAGTGTGGTAGCGCCCCCACAGAAGTGCGGTAGCGCCCTCACAGAACTGCGGCAGCGCCCTCACAGAACTGCGGCAGCGCCCTTTACAGAACTGCGGCAGCGCCCTTCACAGAACTGCGGCAGCGCCCTTAACAGCACAGTTTGGAGGGTAAAATGGGCGTTTTGGCTTCATTTTTGCTCTAATTTTTTGCTATATTCACGTGATAACTCTCTAACGTTGTTCTGGCAAGAATATTGCTATTTTTCACTAACGTTTTTGTAGCATATTGTGGAAAAAATTTGACAAAAGGCGAAAAAGAAAGAGGACAACTAACATTTGTTTGCAGGGGCATCTACATAATCAGACTTTCAAAAATTATCTTTGCTGCTCTCAAACATAGTCTAATTAGGGATTAAATCATTGTTTGCCGGTTGTTTACTTTGTGTTACCTTAAGGGGGTATTGGATTTTGTTTTCACTTTCCCTCGGTGACTCTCTGCGTAGGAGCCCGGGAGTAGTTGAAATAGCTAAGGTCTTCTTTTAGTGGACCTTGGGGATTTCTATCACCCCATGATCATTCCAACCACGTGTACCGGCATGGTATAAAGGGGAGAACGAAAGTTGTACCAATCCAGTTGTTGCACTGGCGGAGTTGGTCAAGCTTAGGGTATACCTAGATAGATATTGGTTCGAGCTCTCAAAGATCTCACCGGGTTCCCCGACTCACTGGTGATTCCGGACCGGTGTCTACGGCCAGCTCTCTACGCATCAGAGTATATCGAGGACTCCCTAGAAGCCTTGTGCATCCTAGATTAAGACTCTGCCTTGCCATACCCGTAATATTAATCATAGGATTGTGCTTGCTTGAGGTGTTTTCTTGTGGAAATTCTGTCAAATTTTGATACTTTTGACTTGTTTCATCATTTTGAGTCCTTTCCATAGCCTTTGCCATAAAAAACCAAGCTTTGACCCCGCAGAAACACGGTAGCGCCCTGTGCAGAAACGCGGTAGCGCCCCTGATTTACTGCAAAAACGCGGTAGCGCCCCTGATTTACTGCAGAAAGGCGGTAGCGCCCCTGATTTACTACAAAAAGTTGTCTACGCCCTTGATTTTATTGCAAAATATTGGCTACACCCCTTTAACTTCCCGGGCCCATCATTTACAAACCGTACATCGAATCAACTTCGTTCAAAAACCAAAATTGCTCAATTTTTCAAGCTCTATCTAGTGGTACCTTCCATTTCTTCCTATCCAATCACACCAATTCTATCAAATTCATCCAATCATCTACCCGATCTAATCATCTGTCTACCGAATCCCATCAAAATCAAAAGCAATCCCATCCAATCATCCTAATCTAAGCTTTTGTCCAATCCTGATCTGAGCTTGACCAAAATCCTGATTTGAGCTTTAATCTGTTCCCATCCAAAATCTTTTATCCATCCTCTTTATCCTTTCACCATCATGAATCCTCATCCTCCATCAATAGTAGTCAAGGGAAACCTTAATTACGTGGACGACGATAACGAAAGTCTTGTCAATCAAGAAGAATATGACATAGATCCCCTTGATGCTATCATCACTAGTAAGATCTCTCCACCCACTTTCCACAATCCAATCACCCCTTCTAGTTATCCCGTTATGTCTTCATCCATGCCTAGTCATGCTCCTTATGCCACCCTTGACAATGGATATCCAGTATCTTCTTCATCCCCATATTTGTCATGTCCTTCATCTACATCATCCCCTTACACAACATCTACATCCTCTTATCCTCATCTTCCATCCCAATACTCCTATTACAATTCCCCATCCATGTCCCCCTATCCTAATCCTCTTTTCCAATCTTCCCATACTAATCCTACATCCACACCCTTTTACCTTAATCCTACATCCATGTCTCCTCATCCTAATCCATCATCCCAATACCTTTATTATAATCCATCCCCCACATCCTCTTGTCCCACTACACCACCTATGTCTTCCTGTCCTAATCCACAATCCATGTCCCCCTATCTTAATTCACCACTCCAATATCCTTACCTTAGCCCTCCATCCAATCCTAGTCCTCCATTTACTCCTAGTCCTCCATCCAATCCCATTCATCCATCTACTCCTAGTCCTCCATCCAATTCTAATCCCCCATCTACTCATAGTCCTACATTCAATCCCATTCCTCCATCTAACCCTAGTATACCAATCCACAATCCCTCATCCATTTCTACCACCCTAGCCAAGCCAACCATATGCAAGTCTCTCGTTTCAGAAGTTCTCCAAGGACTAATTACAAAGAAGCCACCCCCAACTCCACATCTTGAAGTCATGGAACCATGCCATCTAGATCCATCATCCACAGTCACTAGTGATGAGACCCTTCTCCATACCACACCTATTATTGACGTTACCACCCATAGTGCTGCTCAAACCATTGAAACCATTGAACCCACTAAATCCATTGCACCCCCATCTCCTACTATGAGAACCACCGAATCCATCAAAAACACCTAATTCCAATCCACTCCCTCTACTCCTAAATCCACCCAATCCATCGAAGACACCCAAATCCAATCCACTCCTCCCACTCCCAGTAGCACCAAAGCCCATTCCAATAAACCTCATGAATCTTCCATCCCTCCATCTTCCCCACTTGAAGAGTCCCAACAAGACTCCGTTACCATGCCTTCCGCACATGATGAGTCACGCCAAGGGTCTAATCCAAAGCATGCCAGCATATCCCCTTCTCCAAATCAAGATCCTACCATCCCATCTAGTCCACCTCAAGATCACAGTCCCCCATCAATTCCATCCCATGATCCCCTTGTCATTCAAGCTTCCACCGCTCCATCTCCATCTCCATCGCATGAGCCTACTACCACAAATCTAGATCCTATCATGGCCCTTACTCCCTCTCCTAATATCACCTATCCACATGCTGCTATCCCACCATCTCCCTCTCATGATCCCCCGTCATCACCTAAAAATGCTATCCCCACACCGCTTGCATATCCCATTGGACCTCTCACATTCCTCCATGGTGGTCTCCTCGCAGAAGAAAAACAAAGCATATACACCAACCCTCCTCTTCCGCCTAATAATGAACTTGCATCATTCTTCAAGCATAACAAAAATCTTATCCTAGATCGAATACTCAAGAAAATGAACTATCAAGGAAAAGGTTTAGGCCTTCATGAGCAAGGTATTATAGAGCCCATCCAAGCTAAAGAACACTTGTATCCGCAAGGTCTTGGATGTACTACTCATGACTCGCAATCCAAAAATGTTGGTACAACCTCTAGGCGTCCTCAACGAGCCTTTTCCAAAAGAAATATCGGCTCTTCCCATTACCTCCGCTAAATCATATGTGGCCATCCCTCCTCCTCTATCGTATCACCTCAAAACAACTATCCATCTTCCTCCTTCATCTGCTCCATCCATTTTGGGTCCTTACATCCCTCCATCTATCATCTCTAATCCTCCATCTACCATGCCAGGTCCTACATCTATTTTGGGCCCCTATATCCCAAAATCACCTCCTCCATCTCATCCTATCCATCCTTTCATCCATTCATCACCTATCCATCTCATCCATCATAAACATCCCTCTCACATACCCCATATTCAGGATCAACAAGGGCACTTACCTAAACATCCTCCATCTACATATAATCCCCATACTCCTACCTCCATCACTCCACATCATCCATCTCCTCACACCCATGCCATTGATACTAAAAGCACTTTGGTTGTTAAAGAAAAAATGCATAAATCCAAATATCCACATGAATCTAAAGCTCCTCATGTCCCCTCCAAAAGACATGGTGAAGAAAAGAAAAATCTACATCAAATCCATAGGTCACAAAGGCCCACGAAAGCAAAGATTAAAACCATGTGGATCCCAAAGAAAAAAGATGCAATACCATTACATGAAAAATCTATAAGAACATTCAAAGTCGCTAATCCAAAAGCTCATCATACACCCCTTTCATCTCCTACGTCTGTTTTGGGTCCCTATGTCCCAAAATTCACCATTCCATCTCCTCCATTATCCCCACATTCTCCATCCCTTAATCCTCTTATCTTTTCACGTCCACCACCACATGTGCCAATGTTGGTCCTGAACGCATCTCCCCATCATATATCCACCCCATCATTCCATCCATACCCTTCACAGCATCCCATCCATTATCCCATGTATCTCCCCTCTCAAATCCCCCTAATTCATCCTCTTGCATAAGGTTGTACCAACATCCAATAGTCGGTTTGAACATGGGCTCTTACTACCTAGTATGGGACTTGATGTTTGAGTCCTTCATCCATATCCTTATCGCTTGTCTTCTAAATCCCCTTATCAACATCCCTATCCTTACCCATTTTCATCCCCTTGCTATCCACAAAACTCCAAAAAAGTCAAAAAAGTCAAAAAAAAAAAGAAAAAAAGTAAAGAGAAATAATTTGTCCAATGGTGAAAACTTGGCAAACAAGCGCTTTGGATAAGTACCATGATGAAAACCTGGCAAACAGGCGTCATGCATAACTCCCCATCTGCACTTGGGGGCAACTTCCTGATATGCATTCTCTCCATCTGCTATGCTTCTAGCTATGCACCCGTCTTCTGCATCCTACCATCATATCCCATTTATCTCCCATTCCCTCCATCCTTCTTGTGATCTTGATCAAAATTGGGGCACCTATCTATTCATGCTTTGGACACCTATTGGTATATATTCCCTTCACCCATGCTCTATCATATTCCTTGGTCACCCATCCTGCCCTCCTTTAGTTATCTCCTTTATCTTATCATCCACTTGTCTTACGTCCCTCATGCCTCATCATATATGACATATCTAGAGTGGGGGCATCTGCTTCCTTTGTGACATAGTCCTTGGAGAAATCATCTATTATAGCATCCCTTCCATCTCCCCATCCTTATCTTCGTATCCAGATTCTATCATAGCATCCCTTCCATCTCCCCATCTATCCTAGCATCCCTTTCATCTCCCAATCCTTATATTCCCATCCATCCAAACAATCCCTCCCATCCCCCATCCCTTCATCCTTCTTCCTAATCCCCATCCTTCCCCGCCCTATGTTCCCTACCCCTCCCCTTTTCCCCCCATCCCCATCCTATCTTACCCCGTACCCCCTCCCCTTTTTCCCTCACCCTACCCCTCTACCCATCCCCCCGTCCCCCTATTTTCCCTAACCCTCCATCCTACCCTATCCCCATCCCCATCCTACCCTACCCCCTACCCATTCCTTTTCACCACTCCCCATCCCCTATTCCATCCCCCCCTTCCCCCCCTTTTTCCCTCTCCTCTCCCCTTTTCCCCCATCCCCATCCTACCCTACCCCCTACCTCCATCCCCATCCCCCTATTTTCCTAACCTCCATCCTACCCTATCCCCCATCTCCCCATCCTTTCACCACCCCCATCCCCCTATTCCATCCCCCTTCCCCTTTTCCTCTCCGCCCCTCATTTTCCCTAACCTCCATCCTACCCCATCCCCATCCCATCCTACCCTACCCCCACCCATCCCTTTCACCACTCCCCATCCCCATTCCATCCCCCCGCCCCCATTTTCCTCACCCCTACCCATCCCCCTGCCCCTATTTTCCCCTAACCCCTACCCTTCCCCTTTCCCCACCCCCTCCCCGCTAAGCTTGGCTAAGAGACTTTCAACAGGCGGCCATCACTACAGGCGGGCCCCACAAGTGGCTTAGAGTCTCATCGCTTCAAGACAGTATAAGTAGTGAACACAGCAGAGGCCAAGAATGGCTACCGACAAGCAGGGCGCTCAACTCTACCTTGTTCCCCCCAATTTTTGTTCCCCCCAATTTTTTGCTAATTTTTGACTTTTTTTACACAAATCGATTCCGACCCAGTTCGTCATTTTTCCTAACGAACAAAACCCATGTCTTCGATTTTTCAAAATTAATTTTTGATTTTTACACTGACACTTCCGGAGGCCATAACTTTTGACTCGGGTGTCCATTTGAGCTGAAATTTGACGGGTGGTTGCATTATGAGCTAACGAGTGGATTCCCAACAAGTATCTTTGAAACTGGTTGGACCCCGTTTTGACCCATTTTTGGGGCCTCAAAGTTTCATCTCGACCCCCAAAATCCCAATTTAGTGTTTTTTCAAAAATTGTTTCCACTCATAGCTCAAAATGCATATCTTGAATCTGGGATGTTTGTTGGCAATTCATCCTATCTCACCAATGGGTATTTTTTGGACAAAATTGGGACTCCCAAACCTCTATCCATGAGGTTTCCTAAAATGGCAAAATTTGACAGTTTTTGAAAATTGCCAAATCGGGAAAAATCTGCTTGTCAACACCTTACATCCCTTAAAGCCCCGGAACTCGGTGTAGAATCAATTCAATCATATCCTTCAATCATTCTAGTCTTCGATCCAATCCTCATCTAAGCTTTAATCTTATCCCAATCTGAGCTTATCCAAACCCCTAATCTGGGCTTTCATCCATCTGCAACAAAGTCTTAAGATCCCTCCCTCCATCTTCTTCAATTTTGTCCCATTCATCCATTCTAATAAATCTATTCACTCATTCCATGTAACCATTCATCTGCTTCGAACTTTCATCTATTATCTCAACACTTCATCGAACCTCCTATCATCTCAAACATTCATCAAACCTCCTTCTATCATTTCAAACTCTCATTCCATAATCTTGATCAATCATTTACTCATTCTGAGTAATCTTCCACCTGTTCCAAGCATCAGTCATCTATCCATTTGGTCACCTTTTCCTCATCCAAATCCTTATCCCTCTATCCAATCCACCCAAACAATCCTTTTTCCTCCCCCCATCCTCTCCCCTCATCCCATCTCCTAATCCCTTGTCATTGGTATCTAGCTATAGGCTTTACCCCATGCAATCCAATGTCATCCATCTTATCATCATCACTTCTGCTTCTTTTGCACATCTTTTCTATCTCATCGTTCATCATTTCACCATTCATCTATATGGCATGTCATTTGCCCACTTCATCTTTGATAATTTGGATAACTATCCCATCCCTGAGCTTTATATAGTCACTATCGTCCAACATCATCTATCTTATCACTTCATCATTCATATATCTTGTCCCATCGTGTCGGTCCAATCTTTTTATCCCCTTATCTAGGGTCATCTCATCCTCTTTCATCCATCATTTGTTGTCGGACTTTAGTCGAACTACGTTGCCCCTGCGCTTTCACGTAGGCAAGGTCGATCATTTGATCCGCCCCCGGGGTTCCATCATCAGTCTTCAACTCTTGTTCCTATTGTCTGTCCCGTCTTTACCATCCATCAAGGTCTCCATCTTGGTCAATCATCCACCTTTCACTGAACTACGAGGGCTCTGCGCTTTCACGTAGGAAAGGCTAATCTTTGATCGACCCCCGAGCCCCTAGGTCTTTAGGTTTTGTCAGTCTTATGTCTTATCTCCCTTGTGTCGTGTCGTCAAGCTATGCCCTTATCTAGCTGGTTCTTAACAAACAAGATCCACTTGTATCATGAGATCCGATCGATTTTGAACATCCCGCGTCATAACGATCTTTTAATATCCATCATCTTTGGTCTCAACAGGATGTATCCTTCCTAACAGACCTCATCAATCCCATCTATCCCCTTGATCCTATGGCAAAGGACATTTGAAAGTGATTGCGATCTTTTGATGTTTTTGGCTTTTGTTTATCCTTGGAGCTCCCTATCATCACTTGTCAAGGCCGCCATAATCCATCATATTATGGTGTGTTTTGATTGGTCAACATAGGGGCATATCTTGATCTTTTTATGTCTATTTGTGTCTTCTTGGTTGTCCCACATAGTACCCACCAAGATCTCCGAGGTCTTGTGTTATGCTGGGGCATCCTTTTGTGCTTGTGGTTATCTCAATACCTGGACCGACCAAGGTCTTTGTGACTTTGGGGTGTTGGGGTAGCCTTCTTGTCTGTTGTGTTTGTTTTATGCATTCGACACTAATTCGCCTTGGTTCCACATACCCTGGCACTTGGTGTCTTATGCTATAGCAAAAATCAGTGCTCCGAAGATGGAAAATTGCATTAGGATTGCATCTCATTTTCCATTCTATTGTCTTGCATGTATTCCCCCATCCATTCATCCTTCATCCTTATCTCACATCTCTATCCAATCCCCATCCATTCCACTTAGCCCGAATCATCTAATCATATCCTTGGTCTTGTCCCTAGTCTTGTTACCAGCCTTGACCCGTCATCATCATCATCATCCATTATTATCATTCCCTATCCTTTCGGTATTGTTTTGGGATGTATCCTTCCCTCATCATTAGGAGGTATTCCTCCTTTAGTGGTGTTTTGGGATGTATCCTTCCCTCATCAATACCACTCAGTGGGATGTATCCTTCCCTATCCTCGTGTTGTTTCGGGATCCTTCATTCAACACTCCATCCATCATCAACCTATTTTGGCTTGTACCTTGACTGGGGCAACATCACCTTTTGTCCTCAAATCCATTTGTGCTTCATCCATCTCCATATCACTTACTCTCTTACCCATCACCTTGCATCATCTTTCTCATCTTCCATTGCATCACATCATCTATTTCGAGAGCCCACCCGTGTTCTCTTGAACCCACATGACCTCTCGAGGGGGCATCCTTCATCCCTAACTTTCATCTTTTCCCTCATCATCTTCCTTCCTAGTTACTTCTTTGAATGACTGGGGCATCTTCTCCAATCTAACCATCTTCTTCTAGGTTCTATATTTTAATATTCTTTGAAATGATGCTACTTCGTAACACCATCTCAAAGAGGGGCAAAATGTAGACATCCAAATTTGGACAATTAATCCAAATTTATCACTTTTCGTCTAAGCATCCTCTTATCCGAGTTAATTAAATAATATTCCTATTATTTAATTAATATCTTTAATTCTGCCAAATCCCTAAGGTATTTAATTAATAATTAAATACCTTATCCTCTTTTAATCCTCCTTTCATCAAATAAATTAAATAAATATTACATTTATTTAATTCCTCACATGTCATTTTCATCTAATCCTAATCCATCTCTAATTTCTTCATTAGGGATATGCACATGCCTAATCCTTGATTAGGATGTGTCACATCCTCCAACTTTTGCAAGTTGGCTAATCCTCATTTATCTTCTAATTATTGATTAATTAAGTCAATCATTCTCCAAGGAATTTTTAATTCCTTTTTTATTCTTCCTAGATCCCCTCTTTTTATATGTGAATTTTTAATTCACATTCCATTCTTCCAAGGCTTCTAGAACCTTGGACTTGTCACAATCTCCACATGTGACCAAGTCCCACCTTTTTGGAGCCCACCTTTTATCCTCTAGATCATCCTAGGAATGTGAATTTTTAATTCACATTTATCCCCAACCACCTTTCCTTTTCCCATGTAGATTTTTGAGGAATTCTAAAATTCCTCAAATGTCCCTTTCACTCCCACTTGGGACAAGAAATCCCTTTTTGTGGAAATCCTCTCATCTCCCAAGGTGCATGTCCTTTTCCACCTCATGTACCTTTTTGACAACTCATCTCCACCTCATATCCTCTTATCCACTTCACCCTCCACATGTCAAGATGTGAGGGCTTGTGGGTTCTCAACCCACCATAGCCCTTCATCTTGGCCTTGTTGGAGCAATCTTGACCGTTGAATTCTCTAGAGAATTCAAATTCTTCTATAAATACCCCCTCCTCAAGGGCATTTTTAAGACACTTTTGATTTGTGCAACTACATGCTGCCCATTTTCCTTTTCCAACACTTTGCACTCTCATAACTACATGCTGTCCATTTGAATCCTCAAGCCTTTTCAATCATTCAACCATCTTTGTTCATCATTTTGCATATTGAAGCTTGCATTTTATCACTCAATCTATCATCTAAGGAGCACACAACCAATCCAAGCAAGGGCCGATCAAAGAGGTATCAACAACAAGGGAGGTAAAAGTATTTGTGTTTCATTTTATTTGCATTCCTTTTTGTTGAACTACTCTTTTGGCCAATCTTGAGGTGTCCTTGGTATTTTGTTATTCACATTTCTTAGTTGTTTTGCTCATTTAGAAAAGTGCAAATATCAGGGTATACAATAATAAACTGAAACATCCAAAACACTTCTACACTAAATATTCACAAATAAAGCTCTAAACTATAACTTTGCAATACTCTATCAAAATTTGTATGAATCTACCCCTAGAGACCATCAAAACCATTACCTTCAAGCCTAAAATTCCTTAGTTTATCAAAATTGGAGTTCTTCCTTCCTTGGTTTATTAGCCTCAGAAGAATAACAAAACAACATTAACAAAACCAATGAATGAATGAGTGAAAAATAAAAAAAAATCCTTTAATGCAAACCACATGCAAAAGGTAAATTTGGGCACCTAAAAATTCACTCCAAAATGGAAATAATCTTGCATGCCATGATTTGTAACTCTTTTTTCCCAATTGGCCTCTGTGAATCAACTGTTTCTCAAATGATTTGTTTTTTTTGACAAATATTGTCATAAGCAATTAAATGTACATTTTAAACCAAATATGCTCTTTCCAAAACCCACACCACTTTGGTGAAATTAACAAATTTGCAACAATATTTAATATTTATCATTAAATCAGGTTTATCCCAATCAATTTGAAATATTAAATTTTTTGGTTTATCCATAAGTCTTGACTTACTATTTTTGGATAAATGACTTACTATTTAAAAATAGTAATTTGTTATTTTTAGAAAATTCACAAAAAGGGACATGAAAAAAATGGAAGTAAGTCATGTCAATATAGTGAAGGTAATATTAATGATTTCTTAATTATGATTTTATTGTGTTGCTTGCATTCTATTTATTGATTTGGATTTGTATTGGGTATTGAATTGCAGTCTTTGTGGTTTATTGTGTTAATTCATTTCCTTTATTATGAATAATCTCATTTATTTCCAACTTACACATACAACCATGTAAGATTACATATTTTATGTTATTAAAATATTTGGAAAAAATAATACAAAATAATTGCTTGCATTGTTGGTTCACTGTGTCTAAAGCTACAAATTAATCAAATGTATCATACATAGCTAGAAGGTATCTAGATAAATATATGATAGATTATTTGTATCATCACTATTTCTTAGATGGCGTGATGACCTCAAAGTTTTCCCTTAATCAACTACTCTCATGAAGGGTAATGCCACTTCCAGTAGGAAGGTGTGTGGGGGACCAAATTGATCTATGGTTGAAGGAAAAGAACTCTATTGAGGCTTTCCCTCTTGCAGTTGAATGTTGAAGACTTGGATTATTAAAGACATGAGATTTGATTTTGAACTTGATATTGTACCTTTATATATGAAATATGACATTGTATTATTATTGAAAATATTGTAATATCTTAGAGACATGGTTCTACTCATTTAGATGAGATGTGAATTCTATTTGAAATTAAACTCTCTATTGTACTATTTATCATCATGATATTCACACAAGAGAAGATGTTTAAAAAATTTGTATTTATAATTTTTAAGGACTTATGTATCCTAAGTTACTTTATGAATATAATTTATCTTTTATTTTATTTAACTAAAAAAAAGTAACTATGTAAGATATGCATTAAATTTTTTTTTTTTTTGAATAATAGACCAGTTGAATTTGTTACATTTTCCTTTGTCAAAGAATAAAAATATATAAAAATAATGGCTACCTAACTAAGAAAAATCTCCAACTTTTGTCACTAACCAAGAAGAGAAACAATCATCTTGTCCTAGTAATGAAACTATCCATTAAGATTTCAAATGACCAAAGAGTTAGTTATGTTGCCATAGAAGTAAATATCCACTAAGAAAGAGTGATTCATTCCAAAAAAAAAGCCAATTGCAACATAGAAAAGATTAATAACCAATTTGATGATTAGCCATAAGACATAATAAGACAATTCACAACAAGTATCATAGTTAAAAGAGGCACCATATGATCCAAGATGAAAACGAATAATTGCCAAAGGAAAGTTTAATCAATACCAAGCTATCACAAAATGATCAAAGAGTTTTTCCAAGTCAAAAATCAATGGGTAGAGTAGTTGCCACAAAGAAAGAATGTAAAAATAAAAATAAAATTTACTTACAAAAGTAAAACAAATCTATTACCAAAAGAAAAATTCTTTTCGAATAAAAATAGTCCAAACAATATAAGATAAAATAAAATAATTTTTACATAAAAATTAAAATTTGCATGTTCATATATATGTATATAATATATTAAGTAAAACAGTTCTAAAATAAGATAGAATAACTCTTAAATAAGTAAAACAATTCAAGACTTTGGATATTTTTTAAATAGATGTATTTAAGATATCATATAAAAATAATAATTTAAATTACATAATCTAATAAAATTTAAAATTATGACATTAATGGTACAATGTGATGATTAATTTATAGAGTTGCAATCCCTATCATCAAAGTTCAAATCTACATTGGATTTTTGCGCTCATACATTGGGAGCCTCTACTAGATTGTTGTGCTTGCGGGCTTGAATCAATCATCCTTCTTGATTTTCAAACCCTTTTTGGGCTATAATGCTCACAGGCCCATGTCGGGCTTTGTGCTTGTGAGTTTGGTCCATTGTGTTAGTGCCATTTATGCACAGAATAAAGTCTCCAACTTGTAAGCTCACCTATTCATAACTCAATGCGATAAAAATAATAATTAATAAATAAAAAATTATAAAATACAACATAAAATAAAAATATCAGTCCACAAACCATCAAATTCTAAATTGGATTCCACCTCCTACTTAAATATAATAAAAACAAATTTCTATAAATATATTCAAAATTCAAATAAGGAATGTTCCTCAATCATGACCTCTCCTACTTTAATAAATAAAACAACAATAATAACATTAAAACTTAAAATAACCATGTAAATGGCGAACCTTCCAAAGCCTCACCTTTAACAACTGCCATGTTGTGAGCAACCCTAAAAATCTTCCCATCAATTAAGGCAGAGGTAAAAAAAGTCTTCTCACGAACGTAGTGAGAAACATAACATTTTCTCTGGTTCGAGGCAGACAGCGGCCCCATCCCTCCTTTCTCATGTTTACTGACTGTTACCGACTAACTCAAAAGGCCTCGAAGATAGAGAATGGACTCAATGGAACCGACCTACTTTTAGTAATATAGAATATTTTGCTATTTAGAAAACGATTGATAAGAGATTTAGTGGGCAAAGTTTTTGTAATTGTATGAAGCAGAAGAAAAGATTAGAGTAACAGTCAAAAGACCCATGAAAATCTTTAGTCATAAGTTGGGTGGCGTTGAAATCTTTTTCAATGAAAATCCTCGTGCCGTGACAAATGCATGTCGGTGATGTAAACCCATTTCAATCGTAACGTTGGGGGGCACTGAGCAGCTGGAATACAGCCATTTTTTTACAGTTTTCCTGCACTCCTTTCAGCAGTAAATTGTGTCACTGTTTGCTATTATTAAACATGGGTAGTGGAGTCAAATTGTAATGCAAAACACCTGGTTTTCCATGGTTTTCTGGGGACCAAACTAAGGGAAAATGTGCAAAGAGGTAGTAAAGGTGGTGAAATTGGTTGAAAGCAACAGAGAATGACAGGTGAATATAGAGGCGCCTCCAAATTCTTTCGAATCAATTATTGAAGGGTCCACTGGTTAATGATTTTGTCGCCACTAAGAAATTATGTGGGATGTTGTTATCATCAGAATTTTCTTGTACTGTTTCCAAGATATGGAAAGAGCTTTCAAATCAAATAGAATCATGCACGGCACTTCTACATTGGGTCCTCTTCTTGTGTTTCGCTTCTACCATTGTTGTACATAGATAGCTATCGAGTAGGTTCAGGATAATCTAGACACTGCATTTTATCATGTTTTCCTTGAAACATTGCTGAAATATGGGAAGATCTTTATTGAATGGGTTTCCAAGTTTATTTTTCTGGGCATTATGTTATATAGCCATTGAGTAGTTTTGTATAATCGGAACACTGTTTTATCATGCTTTACTTATGATGTTCTAATGGAATAATAATGTTTTACTTATAAATTTATAAAATGGTTTTTATCTCTCTATTTTTAATTGTGATGTGAGAAGCGGATCTGCTTGTTTGTTTTGCGTTTTTCACCATATGAAGAATGATGATATTTTAAATATCTTGGAAGAGTTTTCGACGAGGTGACATTTAATTATGTCAATTTTGGAAATGTGTGTAAAAGATAGAAGACAACAAATCTTAGTCATGTTAATGCTCATATGATGAATGTTTAGACCTCAGTTCATTTTAGAGCACAAAATTGAAGTGTTCCCTTACTTAAATGTGAATAATAATGCTCAAAGTGATTAAAGAGGAGAGGATAGCATTCCATGTGAAATGAATGTAATTGAATTCCCTTAAATACCAATGCATAGTATCAAACTTCCTACAAATGTGTGTTAATTTGATCTTAAATAGGAAAGGAATAAGCGGGAGTTGACCAAAATTTAAATTTAAATTTTGAAAATTTAGGACTCAAGCTAGTGATTGTGGGGTCAAACCCATGCCTATGAAAATAACTCAAAACACAAAAGGGCTTATATTAAGATAATGATGGGGCGAGGGGCCTAGCTCGATTGGCTAAAGCATTATGTTGCAGGCATGAGGTAACGAGGTCTAATCTCCCTCTGTCCCCATGGTACTGAAGGGTGTGTCACGCCATCATCACCGATCATGTGAAATTTTTTTACCATGCACATTGTAGTTTATAGGGGGCTACCCGATTCCTGTAGTCTAAAAACAATTAAAAATATTAAGATAATGATGTATAGGGACAAGTATGCTGATAGGAATAATTACTGCATGAACAAGAGGAATGTATTGAAGTATATATGCATATATGAAAAAGGTAGGGATGTTGAATACCCAAGATACTGAGAGGGGGGGTGAATCAGTATCTACTTAAACTTATTAAACATGCATCATCCAAATACTCCAATGCATATAACATTAAGAATGAGCAAGAGCATTAGCATAACATAAAAGCACACAACACATGAACACCAGGATTTTTACGTGGAAAACTCAAAATGGGAAAAACCACAGTGAGGATTAGCTCACAATATAATATAACCGATTATAAGATATTACAAAGGGTGGATCACTGCCAGGACTCACTGTCCAAAATGGGAGGCTCACTGCCAACAAAGATACAATGTAGAAATGGCTTACAACCAGAATATGAATTGATAAAGTTACACCTAACAAGTGTTGATTAAGTTCCTTTGATGCTCAGTAAATTGACTTTACACACTTCTTTTGATAAACTCGCATACCAGCAGATATGTATTCACCTTGATTCATCTTCAAATACTTTTCTATCTTCACACCATCAATCTCAAAACTGTCCAATATATATATATATATATATATATATATATATATATATATATATATATATATATATATATATATATCTGACTCATCTACAAGCATCAATTAGGCCGTCCTAATTAGATGCAACCCTCATTCACCAAAATATTAATTGTCGGCTTCAAGCTTGTACAAAACTTTTCCAAAAAAAATTTAAGTGTGTAGTATGCTACAATATGTTGGCATGGACCTAAGATAGGTCACAAATACATCCACAACACAAAATTAATTCATTATAACATCAACTATTGATTAGGTCGGCTAGGGATAGACCTAATAAAAAAATATAACAAAATGATGCCAACTCACCATATGAGCACCTATGCACATGAAATTATGAATATACAAACTTCTAACATCCAAAGACCATCTCCCAAAACTGCAAGTTATGATATTCATTAGCGGAGGATTGCGGACCAAAATACCAAAGGATAATAAATGTTTTTGCATACCAATTCTAAATACCGATCAAGCTTGAACTTATGGTGATGCAATTGCAACTCATATAACATGGTGACATCAATGACAACATAATAGTTGCATAATGAGATGCTCTTCTTCATTCTTCCAACAAGGAATACATGCATAGAAATGTGCATGAGCGAATGAGTAAATAGTATGGGAGAAGGGGACTAACTTTACACAAATTTATATTATCTATTAATATATAAATGTATTAATCCATTCTCTCAAAATCAACTGAATATTACACAAAAAATAAGATAAATATATAACTTTCACTCTTACAATTAGATCTAGATCGTTAAACACTATATTTTCTCATATTTTTGTTCAAACATTGTTGAATTGTGGGAATTTTTCATTGAATAAATTTTCAAGTTCATATTCTTTGATAAAGGAACACTCTCTCTTCTTTCTCATAGCTATTGAGTGTTTTTGTATAATATAAACACCGTGTTTTATCATTTTTTACTTATGATATTCCAATTGAATAAAAATATTTTACATATCAATTTATAAAAAGTTGATTTCCATCTCACTCTATTTTTTAGGAGTGTAATTTTTGTGTTTATGACTTGAGATTTTGAATAGAGAAAGATGATTGTTTACTAATTACAGGAGAACACATTTTAATTAGTTCATTAATAATTATGCTTCTAGAAGAGTAGTACCTAAACTAAACCCTATGATGATATGCACTTTCAATTTTTAATAATTGTGGCAACATGAAATCTCAAGATATATTAGTGTATGGAAATATACGATGTACTATCATCTATAAATAATCTAATTCAATTAGTGAAAATTGTATAATTACGCTATTTTAAAAAAAGTGTTGATTTTGAGACAATGGATTAATATATTTATATATTAATACATAATGTAAATTTGTGTAAAGTCGAACCCCTTCCCCCACTCTATTCACTCATCCACTCATGTAAATTCCTATATATTTATCCCCTACCTTTTTTATATATGTACATAAGTTTCCCTCCCATTCATACATTAATTATACCTATACACATACTTATCCCTATGCATCCTTATCTTAATTTGAGCTTGTTTATTTGTTGGGTTATTTTTAGAAGCACCACGATCAACAACTTAGTCCCTACAATTTCAAATTTTAAATTCAAATTCAAAATTTGACCAGTTCTCACACATTTTTTCCTATCTATGGTCAGCTTAACACCCATTTTTATACTTGATGGTATGAATTGGTATTTAATGGAATTCAATTATATTAACTTCATATAAAATTCTATTCCCTCCTCTATGATCATTTTGAGCATTATTATTCACCTTTAAGGAAGGGAACACTTCAATTTGGTGCTCGAAAATGAATCAAGGATTGCACTTTCATCATATCAGCATTTACATGACCACTTTTATCTTTTACACATATTTTCAAGGTTGGCATAGTTGAACTTGTCCCGTTGTGACATTACAATAACTCTTCCAAGGTAATTTTAAATACCATTATTCTTCGTAGAATGGAAAAGTAAAGCAAGTGAGGGGAACCAAATTCTCACATCGCAAACAATTTTTTTTTATCTCAATGTCATGCCCACTTTTTCCATGACTAAACACAAACATACTCACAATTTTTTTAACACCACCCAAAACAAGACCATGTGAACGTTATTTGCACACAATGAGATCTAGGAATGATTTTCCCCCACTAGATTATTCATGTAATAACCCATTTGTTCTAGATTCTCAAATGTTTTTTATTCATTGATATCTTTCTATGTTAACAAGTTTTCAAATTCAAGGTTCAGACCACTATGCCTAATTTAATAAATAAAAATTATTGTTCTCTTTCATAATTTCTTAGCAACCATTGATAATAATTATCAAACTAAATTGAATTTATATATGAAGCTTAAATAGAATTTAACACAATGTTCAATTTCAATACATGATAATATTATAATTGAATATACTATTGAATCTTTGATATCAATTACCAAATTTAATAATGAATAGGCACAAGCCTCATCAAATTACATCACTAATTTCCTACTCTCTTGCTCTAATATTCTCCTTGCAATATAATTGGGATCTCAAAATTTTAGGTTAAGTAGAATTAATCCTCAAATTTAGAAATAAAATAAATTAATTAAACAAAACAAATACTAATTTTTCCTTAACTTCAAATAACCTGAAAATAATTCAAAATATTTTAAGCATGGTTTCCTTTTTGGGTTTTCCTTATACTACTCTTAAATTAGTTGAGACTATCTTGATTATTACTAAGTGATGGGTTTACATATTGTTTATTGATCTTAGATGAATCTATCATTTTTAGATTATGTGTGTGGATATCGAGAAGATGAGAATTATATATATTAAATTTTATGGTTGTTAGATTTGATTTCTTAATTGATTATTGGTTTGAAATGCTATTTTAATTCATAATAGTTGCTTTGACTATTATTGTTCATGTGTTCTA
>VDFB02000017.1:412197914-412290316 GCA_007258455.2 Sequoia sempervirens
TTTTAAATGAAGCAAAAAGTTTCTTTAATAATCTCCTCAATTAAAACAATAAGTGGTAGACAAATTTTAGGAGGAAGTGTTAAGCTTGGTCTCAGGCATAATAATAAAAGACCAAAACAAGGAGCTATGCAAACTGCTTACCAAAGAAGAAGTTAGAATTGTGTCTTTTCAACATGTTGATAAGGCCTTGGGCCTAGATGGTTTCCCTGCTCACTTCTTCCAAAATATTTGGTACATTTGTGGAAAAAATACATTAAGCAATCAACGACACAAGGAAAAAGTTCATAATGTTAAAAGATTGGAACAACACCTTCTTAGCGCTCATCTTGAAGAAGCAACATGTAACAAGCATGGGAAATTTTAGTCCCATCTCATTATGCAATGAATTTACAAGATAGTAGTAAAGGCCATAGCTAATAGGTTCAGAAAGTAGTATTGAGTATCATATTGGAGGAACAATGTGGCTTTACACTGGGAAAATCAATCTCAGAAGGTATTATAATAGCCCATGAATCAATTCACTCAATCAAGAAACATAAGGGAAAAAGGATGTTAGTTAAACTAGACATCAAGAAAACATATGATCAAGTCAATAGAGAATACCTAGTAAAAATACTGGTGAAGGTTGGTTTTAGTAAAGAGTGGTGTGGTTGGATTTGGAGTTGCATAAGTACATCAAAATTTTCAGTATTAGTTAATAGCAGTCGCTTCAGATTCCTTCAATCATCCAGCTAGTCTTCATTGTACTTTCACCTTTCCTCTTCATCCTGTGGCTTAACCTAATCCATAAAGTAGGTGAGAATAAAAAACTAGAAAGGTTTATTACACAAATATAGACTAATAACCCATCATTAATTTGTAAGGTAGCCACATTGTTGTTTGGGGAAGTGTCAAAAAAGAGCTAAGGATAATGAAGAACACTCTAGATAAATCTTTGACCTCCTCAAGGCAAAAATTCAAAATTTGGAAGACAAATCAAAGATCTATTTTTCAACACAAGAATAAGATTTAGTAAGGAGATATCAACAATTATGGGTTTAAAAGGAGAAAATTACCAAGAAAATACCTAGACACTCTTTTCTAGTGCATGCAAGGTCATTCTTTGGAAATCTAGGGCTCAAAACTATACAAATAAGATTGAACCCTAGAAAGGAAAATGACTATCAATAGTAGGCAGAATCACAATGTTAAAATCAATAATAATAGCATTACCTATATACCTTATGTCCAACCCAAGGATGACAACAAAAATACAAGACAAGTTGGAAAGGAGGATGTGATACTTCTTTTGGAAAGGTGCATAAGACTACAAAAAATACCCACCAGTGACATGGGACAAAATATTTTTATCTAAGCGAGGATGCGGCGTGGGACTTAGGGATTGGTCTATTTCAAGAAGCATGCCCTTGAGGCTAAATTAGTCTATAATATATGATAATGAAACCTCAAGCAAGGTAGGAATAGTGCTACAAAACAAGTGTATGGATAACCTAGAGCAAGAGAGAATCTTAACAACCGTAGACCCACTCAGAGGCTTTGTTATCAAGAATGTTATGATGGATAGTAGGTATATAATTAAAAACCACTACACATGGAACATAAAGAATGGACAAAAGCTAAATTCTAGGAAAACTCATGGGATGGTGGAAAGCTTTCCCTATTAAATTCAGAAGCTGGAAGGTTTGTGGAAATTTTAAAACATGGTGGGGGAGAAAAAGGTAAAGTTTATATGGAATCACATGTAGGCGAGGGACAAAAAGTGGAAATGCCATTCCCTCAAAGTAATAAGAATTAATTAGAATCAAAAGGAGCCCATGGAGAGAAAAGAACTAAGTAAAAAGAAACATAATAATAAGTGAGGATGATGATGAGATTAAATAGAACATAGCTAAATCTAGTACTTATTGTGTTTTAAATTGGGATATTGGGCACTAGAAAGGACCGAGAAGCAAAGAGATTGGTCGAAAACCTTGTTTTGGAACAAATACACTCTACCAAAAGCATATGCCTTTATGGGTGGCCACAAAATAAATTCTCACAAAGGGAAAGGTTAAAGGAAATTGGGGGTTTATGGGCCAAGTAGATGTGTCATGTGCAAGAAGAATGAAGAAAAAATGAACCATATCATAATAGAATGCCCTTTCATAGGGGAATGATGGTGGTTTATTCAGAATAAGCTAGGATAGTAGAGTCCACTACCAAACGATATTATGGAACTCTTTAAGGACTGCCCAATCATAAACAAGAGGTCAACATATGCAAGGCTATAAATTGCCACCCCATCAATAGTAATTTGGGAGGTGTGGAAGGAACAGAGTAGAATAATTTTCTAAGATAAAGCAATGGATAGGAGAAATTTCATGAAAAATTTAGAAGTGGAAATAATAAAAGTAGTCAACAATGGTGTGAAAACTCAATCTGAGAATAAGTTTCTTTTCATCCTGGGACAAAAGAATTTTAAAATCATGACCAAGACTAGAGCTTCCCCCATTAATGGGATTTTGGGCATTAATGCCTTAGCTAGTCAAGACAAAATAGTATGGCAACCACTAGAGGAAGGGTGGATAAAATTAAATTTCAATGGGGCTTCTAATGGGAATCTGGTCTTATTGAGAGATGAATGGATCTTTAGAGATCATAATAGAGTAATATTAAAAGAAAGTAGTTACCCCCTGAAACCTGGAACAAATAATGAAGCAAAAATAAAGGTAGTAAAACTTGGTCTAAAGGAAGGACAAAAGCACAAAAGCTAGGTATAAGGAGAATTGATACCAAAGGTGACTCAATGATAATAATAATTAATGTAATTCAAAATCTTCCAAATTTAGAACTAAAAATTGAACATCCATCTGGGGTAATGCCTAAGGCTTTTCAATAGTTTTTAAGTTTTCAATTAATGCATACATTCCATGAAGGGAACTTAGAGGTGAACTGTCTTGCTAACAAAGCAATTGATCTCCAACAATCATGAGCTCGATGTAGAGTATATTGGGGGTGGATTCCCATTTAGGATGGCACGGGGTAGTACAGTGTCATCAATTATATAGTGCAAAAAAGTGGTGTGACGGTACATTATTTTAAAGGTGGTGGATTTGCTACAAATCACATAGGAGTTAATTAACATGATGGGAAGTGAGAGAATGGGAAGTGAGAGAATTGCAAAGGCAATTTTTCCCACAGCTCGCACATAAGAATTGCTTAAAATTTCTTTAAATCACACCCAATCCAAAAGGATGGGAATTATGTTGAGAATTTGGAGTGCAAGGGAATGCAAAGGAATAGATACTCTGATGTGTCTCACATGCCTAAGTAGGCATATGGATTTCCTAGGAGAAGTGTCAAACCAGAGGCTGAAATTCATTTTGAAGGAGCACTGTGGGAGGACAAGGAAGGTGGTCAAATAAGTTCTAGGGGCAGAATTCTTAGTTGATGATAGCATCCATAGAGTCCATACAAATATTTCCTACCACTTCATTGATTCACTCTTGGACCTAGGAGAACCTAAGGACATGATAAGGGAGCTCTCACTAATCCTTTTCAAAAGGAAGTACTTGCAAGGATTGGAGGAGGTGTTAAGGGTGGCCAAGTTTGGCATTGGGTTGCCACGACCAAGGTATATAACATTGGTGATGGAGGAAGTTGTTGTGGTGGAGTGGCTACCGTTCTTGGGGAACTTTTGTACCCAAACCTTAATGTATTATTAGGCATTGGCAAAGAAAGATTGCCAATATCTAAAGAAGGTAAATAATCTAGAGCCTATTTTTGACTTTTAATGGTTGGAAGACTTCAACAAAAGGGTAATGGTTAGTGAATTTTGTGGCCCTTGTGGGGTAGTTTGAAGAGGTTGGTAAAATAGTGTAGTATTTATTTTGTTCTTTTGTAAGGTTCGGGTTTGTGTGACCCTTGATCAATAGCATAGTATGATGATAGGACTGCACAAAGTCATTTTGTAAATTTATTTCTATTTTAATATAATATATATGCAACACAACTGTCATTACCTAACAAAAAAATGATTTAATAGATATCAAAATTGAAATATATATGAAAATTATTGATTTCATTGATATCAAATTTAAATTGATCAACAATTTTTTAGGTTCATATCAAATTTTGTACATCTTGGTTTAATTGAGATTGATAGTAAAATATTTACATATTCATATATTAGTTCAATTAAATTGATATCATGTAAATTTTATGAATGTGTGTGTATCAAGGAATTTAATTTCAAATTTGATATATCAATTTCAATTTGGATTTCAATTCAAGATATAGAACAATTTTGATATATTGAAATTTTAATTTTCATGTATATTAATTTCTATTTTGACATTGAAAATTTCATATTCAATTTCAATATTGATATTAAATTTGATATAAATTTTAATTGAGATTGATATCAATTTCAAATTTGATATAAATTCAAATTCATAAATTGATAAACTAATTTTCAAGATATCAAATCTGATATATAAATTGATTTAAATTATAAATTAAATAAATTTTAAACTAAAAAAGCATATCAATTTTTTTTATATTGATATTGATATTGATAAATGAATATCAAATTTGGTATATCAATCAATCAAATTTAGGTTAAGCTAAAGTTAGTATTTTTGTTTCAAATTTGAGGTTTATATTGATGAATAAAGGTAGGGTTTTCGTTTCAAACTGGTGATTTTTATTTTTATTTTAAATTTAGGGTTTTTATTTTAAATTTATAGTTGAGGGTTTAGATTTACAATTTAGATTTCATTTTATATATATATACAAATTTTAAATATTATTTAAAATGCCTATGTTTTCTAAAAATGTCATTTGAATTTTTAATTAAAATAAAAAAATTATAATAATTTAGGTAGGTTGAGGACCTACCTCAATTTGAGGTATGAGAGGAAGAACATTGGAGATGGAGATGGATGGTTGGTTAGTTCAAAAAGATATCAATTTTGATATATCAACTTTTAGATACCAATTTAAATTTTGAGATTACATTTTGATTTTAATATTGATATTAATTATATTTGATATAAATTTTAATTTTATATTATATCAATTTTATTGTGATTTTGATACATGAATATCAAATTTGATATATTAATGAATAATTTTAATAATTGATATTAGATTATACAATTTAGAGTTTATATTTTGTTTCAATATACATATGTACAAATATAAAATACTTTTTACAAATGTCTATTTTTTCTAATAATATTAATATTTTAATTAAAATATTTTTTATAATAATTTAGGGAGGTTGAAGATCTACCTTGATTTAGAGTAGATAACAAAAAGAACATTGGAGCTATATAGCTCATTGGTTAGTGATGAAAAGCTAGTTGGAGGGCAAAGCATGTTTGGGTGACTTAGATTTAGATAAAAAAATGATGTATTCATATTGTAATTTAATTTTAATTACTTTTTACCTAAAAAATTATAGTGAAATGGTTTCAATTGAAACCATTGAGTTCACATAGATGTCACATGGTTTCAACTAAACTTTTTGCTAATTTTTTTTGGGTGAAACCTTTTTTTTTTCTTCTGAAACTACTTTTTTGACTAAAAGTATATTTTTTTATTTATGAGTTAGTCTTAGCAATATATTATAAAATATAGTATATAGGTCATAACAAATAGTGAAGAACTCAATGTGTTTTACAAGAGATAAGGAGATATACCAATAAATGTGAGGCCCTAAGTGTTTATACTTCAACCATCACGCACAAGGAGGAGATTGGCTAACAATTTAGTTTCTAATAACTACTTGTAGTTAACATAAAAAATAAAATATAAATACTTATTAAAATATTTAAAATTTTATATTTTTAAAATTTACACCTTTTTATCTAGATGAAAGGATATTTTAAAAAATATTATTTACACAAGTAAAAGTAGCAAGGGCATTGATTTTCTTAAACAATTTCAAAGAACTTGTAATTTAGCACCAAAGTAAAATCACATATGTTTCCAATAGACACTTCTAGCTGAAAAAGTTTGGGTCAAATCTATTTTAGTTGAAATGAACCCAACTAGAATATATTTTTGGCTAGAAATGACTTTTTAGCAAAAAAAATCTTAAATTCATGTGTGCTCAAAATCTACCTTAAAAAATGACAAAACTTTGGACTTTCACCCTCAAGTCTAAAAAGAATTCCAGAATAAAATCCCATGGATCCTTTAGAACCATTTTAAAACTATCCTTTCTAAAGAAAAGCTACATACATACAACATTCTTCTCCCTAATATTCTAAATCAAATTTCTAGCTAAGTCCAGAATATGTAAAACTCCAAAGATATTTAACCTTCCTATAGCTCTAAATATCAACTTGACCTTCCTCAAACAATGATATTAGATTTATTTTCTCTCAAAAAGATTTCACCCCCATTATATCTTTAATATTTTGGTAACTAATCCTTGTGAGCACTCATATCAAATGAATTTTCTAAATTAACCAACCATGCATTCATACTCAAACATTTCGAGAATACATATCTAGAATCATCATTTAATGATTTTATATTTGTATAGGAGAGAATTTGCACCCCTTATGCAAATTCCCCTTTTTCTCTTCCTCACTTTAGAAAACCAAATTCAAAGGCTAAATTCCACATAAGTCCACTGCCTTTGTTCCACTTGGCAGTTGTTTTGTGTGTCGGCAGAGGAATAAATGTTAGGGACACCTATGTGGCGTGTAGACTTCCATGCAACGTGCTTACATCCCTGGGAGATTCCTGCGTCTGGAGCCTGTAGAGGCATTACACTTCCCATTGGAGGTTGGTTTGTAATGCCCCCTTCAACTAACCGACCTGAATAAGGCCATTTTCTTCATTCTCTCCTTCAAATTCAATCCTTCTACATGATTTTCATCTCTTTGCATCTTCTAAGCATTCAATTCATCTCTTTACATCCTTTAGCACACTTTCCAAGCATTCTAGCATTCACTTTCAGCCTTCAAGCAACACTTTTCACTCCATAGCAATACCAACAACACTCCATCAACTCCATAGAGCAAGTGTGGAACCAACACCATTGCAACAAAGGCTTGAGTCCTCTCATTTTCTCCTCCATTAGCTAGTGAGCTCTTGGTGGAGGTGGTAAGCTTTCTACTCCTCTCCTCTAGAATTTGGTTGAGTAGCACAACACTATTTTTGTAGTGCTTTTTTGTTCTTTACTTCATTTCTTTATTTATCACGCATTTCTCCATTATCACTATCTTGGTTGTCTGTGGAGCTAGAAACACCTAAACAGAGGTCTAATTGAGGTAGGCCCCTATACAACCACCCATCAATTTTCCTCTTTATTGTGTGTAGGTGGATGTGCTACTTGGAGCTAGCTAGTGAACGAGTACCTCTATGAGATTATTCTTGCCACCTTAACTCTTGTGTATTTACTTTATCATATTCATTCATATCTTGCCTACTGCATAGCTTTGTTTTGGTCCTTTGGAAGTAATTAGCTAGGCGGTTAATTTGATTTCTAGTGTTCAACCTTGTCTTTTTAGTCCTTTGGTCATATAGACACCATTGCACCTGAGAGATGCCAGCGTGCCGCACTGTCATCTCGAAACCACGCTTTCATCCTTGGGTAGAGAGATTCCCGAAACATAGTGTTGAACCCAAAAACTGGCTCGCCTAGCCCTATTCTGAGTCTCAGGTCTGCAAAGTGATTGAAGGACCTTATAAGTCCTCATCATTCTCGTCCCACATCTCCTAACACCCCTTTAAGCTGAGGTAAGTTAGGGAAGCCTTCCACTCTTGGCTCTCTATGACCTAGGGCCTTGAATGTGGTTGGTCCCCTTCTCTTACATTTTTGGTGAACCAACGTTTGTTCATTCATTGGTGTTGAAGCTTTTCCCTTATACCTTGTGACCGCCGTGCCCCTGACTATTGTGAAGGCTTATGAGCATCACAACCCAGTCTACAAACTCTGGGGATATTGTTAGGAGAAGTATACGACACCTTCCGATGATGGAAAGGACGAAGGTCACTACTGGTTTCTCTACAAGAATTTTCTCTAGTATCGTCATTGGTCTGGTCACACAGGAGCTATTGTCAAGGGGTGAGATAGGATTCTCTGACGAAACTGATCACGTCCCCACTCCTCCTATGTCTCCTATGCCATCATCGGTAGATGAGCATGAGGCTGTTCACATACCTGCAAAATATGTCTCTGCCCTCAGCAAAGGGTTGAGTGACTTGGAGCATCACTTGGAAAGAGACTCAAAGTTGGCTAGGGCCGCCTGGGTTATCAGCGAACTAAATTATATGGTGGGAAAAGACCGAACAAGCATAAAACTCTTGGCTAGTCTCTCTAGTCTGTGAGGATTCACTTTCAAGGATCGTAAGAGATAGCTAGGATCATCAATTCCTCCTATGTCTATATACATTATCAATACCGTACCCTCAATCAATATCCCCTTTGCCTCTAAGGGACCCAACACTGTCAAATTGAACAAGATCCCCTTGGGTTTCAGCTTCACCCCTCCTATCACTTCTAATGGTGGAGGTTTCGGCAGGATGAGTGGTGGAGGCTTTAGTAGTGACAGTGGCTTCGGTAGTGGGGGTGGTGCTAGTGGAAGTGGTTTCGATGGAGGTCATGGTGGTGGTTTTGGAAGTAGAGGTGGCTCTAGCAGATGCCCTACTAGTGATGGTGGCTCCGGTAGTGGTTTCAGTGACAGTCACATCGGTGGTGGCTCCAATGGCAATTCTAAATGAGGTTCCTCTAGCCCTCTATCTTCTAATGACCCTATTCTAAATACTCTTCTTTAGAATATGGGAAAGATGTAGAGCCAGTTAGCGAGTCTCTCCCAAGCCTCTACCCATCCTATCTTCCAACCCTTCTTTCGGCATAGCCCATTGTTGGTCGCAATTTTGAACACTCCCTGCCCTCAAGGAATAGATATTCCTAAATTCAAAAACCATGGCAGCAAAGGGAACCCACAAACACATGTTTCCGTCTTTAATGCTTTGTGCATAGATTTCTTCCATCACAATGCATTGATGGCCAAACTATTTCCTCAATCTCTCAAGGATACAACACTTGAATGGTATTGTTTCATGCCCAACAATTCTATTTTCTCATTTGATCAACTTGTAAACCAGTTTCTATGATAATTCCAAGCTAACATTGGGCTAAAGATGACCTTTTTTCAGTTCTCATCCGGTGTAAACAAGGTGATAACAAAAAGATTACCGATTTCATAGCGCAATATCAAATGCTCTTCTCACAAATCTCGTATCCACTGCTCAATTCTGACATGTAGAAGGTATTCATAGGGAGCTTACAAAGGCCTTGGCAAGAGAAGTTTTCCCTTATGAAATACCCTTCTTTCATGCATTTGTGTGTAGCCCTACAAGAGTATCAGTAGATGGTAGTTCAGTTCAGGGCACCCTCCTCACACTCCCATTCTGAACAGAAATCCATTGTATCGATCTCTAGGAAAGGTAAAGTTGTTATGAATGTAGTAGCCACTATAGATGACAACGGCCTCAGACGCAATCGAAAGTTTACAAATTTATCATAATCTTATTCCTCCTTCTTGCAAAAGTTGTTGAAGGATAGGATTGTGTTGATGTGTTTTTTATGCACTTCTCAACACAGGCAGTGTGTAGGTGCACTACCTCTCTTGAAAGACAATCTTCCACAATCAAATTACAAAACACTATCCCAAGGTCTCTAATGTCAGGTCTTGATAGTGCTTGGAATATCTCAGTTGATTTATGTGATTTGTTGGAATCACAAGGCGAACTTAAGGATGAGTTACAAAGCACGGGAAGTTGGGTTTGCAAATGGAGTTTTTAAGATGGGAGAGTTGTTGTGCATTTTTTGCAGGTTCAAACAATAGTCTGGAACTCCATTTTATCATTCGATTTGGATTTACAATGTGCAATGAACCTTTCGTAAGGTTACTTATTAAAAAAAAAGAAAAAGGGCAGGGAAGAGAGGAAGTTCTTGGATCTAAAACTACAAATGAACAGTGATCATGGAGGCTACTACAATAGAAAAACTCCCTAAAACTAAGTTTGCTTGACCAAGAGAACCTACAACTACACAAAACTAGCACAATCTTCTAAGGTCTGCTGATTTTCAAATTGCACATGCACATCACGAACATGCAATCGAACTAAGTTGCAACAATGGAATAAAGAAGCCCAGACTAACTTTACATAGCATTTTGTCATCAACAAGTGCTAAAAGTATGGGCTGAAAGTTCATCAAATACCATAACAACAATTTCCATTATCACTTCCATTCAAGAAACTAACACTAAAACTAACATGGAAGGTAGAACCATGCATGCAAGATGAGTAAAATCAAAGAGAACATCCATAAAATCATGCAATGTTGTCTTCTATTGCTACAAATATTTTTTACACCAGTTCTCCAACCCTTACAAATGAGGGGAAAGCCCCTATTTATATTTTTCCAAAGCCCAAATGAATGGCTAGGATCAATTTGTAATGAATGGCCCAGATTCAATTACAATAGTGTTTCACCTACCCCACAATATTCAGCAATTAAAAATGCATTCCCTGTCTTTTCTCTATTTTGTCATCTAGTGCCAATCACTGTAGCAATTTTGTCATTTAGCTGATAGCCCTTTACTGTAGATGAAACTGCCTGAAAGTTGCCTTCTTACTTGATGTGTTTGCAATTTTCTTTCATTGGATCAAACGGGCCCATTGACGATTGGCATCAATGGATTAGTTGCCCCTGATTCGGGCAGACAACTCCCTTATGCCTTCTTCAAGGCCACCCCCTTTCATTTTTGACCTGGACTTCCTTGGCACATGCCTTCTTCTAACGCTAACCCTATTGGTGGGTGCTAGTGGGAGAGGCGAACATGAAATGAATGGTGACAGGAGCGATGTGATTTTCCTTGTTCAACTTTCTCAACGGGTCTCCTCGACAGACCCACGGTAGCTTCTTGAATCATGCATACATGAAGTGTCGTAAGTGCTTCCACACACAAATCAAGGAAAACATTAGTCAAATCTTGCAAAATCCTTGTTAGATCCATCCATGCATCATTAAAAGATCATAATATTCATATTTGGAGCTCATTTAGATCATAAACATTAATGCGGGCCCAAGGGGACGAACAGTGAACGACGAACAACAAACCGGAAGGGAGGTTCCCAGACCCCACAAAAAATAGCAAAATTGAAAATTTTCAATTATAGGGCATGGGAAAAGGGGAAGGAAGAGTGCCCAGAAAAAACTTCCTCAAGATTAGACTCATTTCAAAAAAAAGTGGAATTTCAAAACGGCCAAAGAGGGACGAAGTCCCTGGAAACGGGGCCATGGAAAGGGAGTCCCAAATCCACCATGGAGGGCTCTCGGAGGCGGGTCGCCGGGGTGGATGTTCAAACGCCAAAGAGGGACGTATTCAAAATGGCCATGGAGGGGCCTCAGGAGGCCAGGTCAACGTCGGGCCCCACAAATGTTCAAAATGGCCACGAGGGGCCGGAGTCCGGAAGCTCCATGGAGGGGCTCCGGAGGTCGGGTCGGCTCCACAGATGTTCAAAACGGGCCAACACAGAAATGGCCATGGAGGCCGGAGAGTCGCAGAAACGCTTGAAACGGATGTTCAAAATGCCAAAGGCCGAGTTTGAAGTTCGAAACTACTAACTTAAAACATTGACAAAACTTTGGCAGTTCACTTAGGCACCTCAAACACATCCCAAATCCACCAAAAAGTTGGCCCCAAAGTCAAAAATGTGGAAACTGGACCGCAGGGGTCCACGAATGTTTCCAAAACAACTAAAGAGGAAGGGAATTCGGAGGGAAAGTTAAGAAACCACCGAAACTTTACGAACATTGTGAAACTTTGCAATTCACTTAGGCAAACAAACACATCCCAAATCCACCAAAAAGTTGTTCCCAAAGTAAAAAGGTGGAACCGGACTACAAGGGTCCACGGATGACTTCCAAAATAGCCAAAGAGGAAGGAATTCTGAGGGAAAGTTCTCAAACCACCAAACTTTATGAACATTGATGAAACTTTTGAGTTCACTTAGGCACCCCAAACACATCCCAAATCCACCAAAAAGTTGGCCCCAAAGTCAAAAATGTGGAAACCGGACGGTGGGGTCCACAGATGTTTCCAAAACAGCCAAAGAGGAAGGGAGTTCTGGAGGGAAAGTTTTGAAACTTAACGGAACGTTAATGAAACTTTGGCAGTTCACTTAGGCACCATAAACACATCCCAAATCCACCAAAAAGTTGTCCCCAAAGTCAAAAAGGTGGAAACCGGACCGACAGGGGTCCATGGATGTTTCCAAAACAACCAAAGAGGAAGGGAATTCCAGAGGGAAAGTTCTTAAACCACCGAAACTTAATAGAATGTTGACAAAAATTTGGCAGTTCACTTAGGCACCTCAAGCACATCCCAAATCCAGCAAAAAGTTATCCCCAAAGTCAAAAATGTGGAATCCAGACTGGCAGGGGTCCATAGATGTTTCCAAAACAGCCAAAGAGGAAGGAAGTTCTAAAGGGAAAGTTCTAAAATCACCGAAACTTAATGGAACGTTGATGAAACTTTGGCAGTTCACTTAGGCACCTCAAACACATCCCAAATCCACCAAATTTTTTTCCCGAAAATCAAAAATGTGGAAACCGGACCGACAGGGGTCCACGGATGTTTCCAAAATAGCCAAAGAGGAAGGGAGTTATGGAGGGAAAGTTCTTAAACCACAAAAACTTAACAGAACATTGAAGAAACTTTGGCAGTTCACTTAGGCACCTCAAACACATCCCATATCCACCAGAAAGTTAGTTCCAAAGTCAAAAATGTAGAAAAAAGCGAATCAAGTGATCAAGGACCAAGTTAGCAGGAACAAGACAAAAGGCAGAAAAGGGACGGGGGACTTTGTTTCTCGGTGGATTTGAATACCCCAAGTAGGTGAATTTGGTCAGGGGGATTTGATCGTTTGAAGGAACGTAACCAATTTGGGCTTGGAAAATGGGGCACACAAAACAAGATAGGAGCAAAGCAGCCTGTCGGGAGTGAAAAAAGGGGGTCCCTACCTACGGTGGGGCATGTGTGCAAAACATGCACAACAAATTGTAACCTTGCCAAACCTTAAACCTCTTAAGAAACCATACCCTAGCTGGTATGATGCAAGTACCTACTTTTAGTACCATCGAGTTAACGAACATGATACCAAACATTGTATGTGCCTATGTCATGAGATAAAGGATGCATCAAGGACGGTACTATTTATCTTGATGGTAGAAAAAAATTTACAAATAAATCGGTGGTGAAAGTGAATAGTGAACTGCATATATACACAGACCCATTTCCGTCACATTCTGCTAACATGATTGTTGATCCCACTGATTCTATCACTTAGCCCGAGGCCTATGTTAATATGGTCACAGTTACTTCTACCACACAACCTACATCCAGTTTACCGGATATAACGTTCGCGTTGCAGGACTTACCCCTAAATAATAAGCCCTTGCCTCTCTATATTCCCACTTGCCTCAATGGTAACATTGTGATAGGAGTCCTAGTAGACCCCATGAGTCGAGTGAATGTTATCACAAAAGAGATGTTGTGGCTTAACTCATTACATAGGAAAGAATACGAAGAAATGAAATCTACCATCCGTACACACAATGGTCTTTGTCTCAAACCTTATGGATCGATAACTTTGTCCATCCTAGTTCGACCTAGGGTTGTTGACACAGCTTTCAATGTTATTCCGAAGTTGGATTTGTTCAGGATGAAGCTAGGCATACCTTGGCTAGCTTCTATGAATGAATTCACCTCCATTATTCATAAATGTTCGATACTAACCTAGCTTCATGAATGGATACTAGCCTTTGGTGTCCTGTGAGGGATATTCATTAGACCATTTTTGGCCCGCCCCAGTTGGTCCGCTTCCTCCAAGAAGGGACCTACTTTTCAAGAACTACGTAAAGTACAAGACCAAGGGCAAGGAATAGCCAAAATTGGCTCTTCTTCTAGCACAACAACCGATTGTCTCCCCTTCTCGAAAAGGGAAGGAGAAGATTGCCTCCCCTTAGGATGACTCATCTACTCCTCTCTCTTGGGAGGAGTATTGGATGAGCAAGCCTTCCTTCTACCTGTTGAGTCTGATGATCCCTCCTTGGAATAGACCCAAGATGAGGATATCAGACCTCCCTACTAAACTGCCTAGACCTTGGTACTACCTATATGGTAGAGGAAAGGGTCCCTGTGGAGGTTCCTCTTCGTCTTGACCTACACAACCTCCTATTGCTCCTGCTCCCTAAGTATTGAATGAGAAAAGGCCGGTTGCTAAGACACTTGAGTTGACTCCCCCCGTTGCTTCTCAACCTTTTCCTCCTACTTCCATCCAGGAGTATGTGCCTTTGTTGGAGATGGTTGTAGTGGACACTCCCATGGCTGAGCAGGAGCATTTTGTTCCTTCGTAGCCACTGACCTCCAATTCAAAGAGTCACAAAACCTGCCTTGCGCTTGAGCACAAGTGCCAACAAAAGGCTCTCATGGTTGAGTAGGCCACCTTACAAAGGAAGTAAGAGGAGATGACTGCCCTTTTATTAGAGCCTCCCACTATGTCCTCCTCTCTCCTCCCCTTTGCTTCCATTCAAACTAGCTCTGTATTTCTTCTGGCTTTCGCTGCAAGTGCGAATGTGCTTGATCCTAAAAAAGTGTAGGTGTTCATCACTCCTTCGATGGAGCCACCTCTTTTGATGTCCTTTTTGTATTTCCAACCTTTCCCAAAGCTCGTAGATATGATGAACACCTTGGTTGTATCTACTGCAGTTCTTTCCTCCTCCTCTTCCTTCCCACTTCTTTCCTTGTCTATGGGGAGTTCGCCTCCCACCAGCTGCAAGGCAGAGAGTGGTCCTTTTAGCAATGAAGGATGGGAGAGATCCCAATCTCCTAGCAGTGGTCCATGTCAATTTATTCCCGCCCCTAGTGACGTAAATCCCACCACTTCTCCTGTTCACACGCCTCTCAATCACTTGGTGAGTCTACAGCCGAAGAAACTTCCCCATCTCTGCTAAAGTGAAACATGGCACCCTGTAAAGTGCATGTTTAACACTTTGGATGAGGTTTTGGCCTTGTCAGTGATCTTTGCGAGATCACTGACCTTAGCTCCACAGGAGCTCGGTGGAGAGGACCTTGTGGGGCCCTCTTCCTTAGCCCTTGTTGTGGGAGGTTCAAACGCTCCTCCTCTTAACATCTCACTACTGGCTGCATTCTCACTCCTTTCCCCCGCTACAATGATCTAGGCGGATGACCTCGGGTCGTATCATCAAGTAGGGAGGATGCCTTTCTTTATCTTTGCATTAGATGTGTGTTGTGATGTGTTCCCTCTCGCGGATCGCCCATGTGTGCTCATATAGGATGATCCTTGCCCACCCCTATTGGTGCTTGGATATAGGTGTGGTTTCTTTGTGTCGTGAACCTTCTTCTATTTTTATCATCATTCTTCCATGTTTGTGCTTGATTTTCGATAAATTAGGGATGATGCAAAGTGTTGGGGGAATTTAGGCTTCCCCTCCATGTTGACCCAATTTTTTAATTTTTACTTTTTTTTCTCAGTATCGCCACATGGTCTAATATAGTAGGGTTGATGATAGTTCATTTTGTTTATGTACTATTACTATACATATATATATATATATATATAGTTTAGGCTTACCTATGCCCTTTGTTCATAATGTCTCCTATTTCCTTTTTCTTTTATCTTTCTCTTTTTTGCTTGAGTTGTCCCTCTCATGTGTGACAATGCTATTTCTTCAACACTTTTGATTTTTAGAAAATGCATTTGTTTCCAACAAATCTTTTCTTGAGAATCTTCACAATCTTCTTTTCAAGAACGTGTGATTCTAATTTTGAAACCAGTCGGAACGTGTTTCTTCCATCATGAGTTTGTAAAGAAAGAACTTGAGAACCTCATGAAGTGGGAACAATCCTTTAATCTTCGCTGTAAGTATATTCTTCCTTTCAATTCCTTTCGATGAAGTGAACATCTTCAAAAGGATTCCCTTGATGGTGAATCAATTTTGAGAAAGAGACATTTGGGTGATCCCACAATACTCACTGCATTTTTACAACCGATGACCAAATAAAATTTTCTAACTAAATCTTCACACCTCGGTCACCTTATAGCGACTTAAACCGAGGGAATTTAAAGATGATGCAAACTAGTGATTTGTGACATTTTTTTCTTTAGATTCTAATTTATTTATTTTTTCAAAAATTTTGGAATTAGATTGCACTTCTTTTTCCATCTCATTTGAAAACTAGTTTTTTTCAGTAAACAAAATTTTTGAGTGATGCTCACCGTATAACGCATAACTTTTTTTCCATGAAGGATAGAATTCTAATTCTTTCAAATTTATATTTATAACTCTGATATCTAGTTCTTTCAATTGGTTAGATAGTGTTTTATTGAATATTTTTTCTTTTTAATCAAGTTTCTCAAGTCAAACCACTACAATTCGTATTATTGTATGCACCTGGATAACATGTAACTTTTTGTATGTGCATCGAAATTCAATTTTTTGGTTTGATCAAGGACTCTCAATATCTAGTGCAAACATATTTTTAATTTTTGATAATCAGCTATTTTTCCATGTAGAACAGAGCTTGATTTTAGATGAAAAACCTATGTTTAATAAAACTAAAAAAACAAATACATAATAAAACCAAAACATATTAAAATTATATTTTTTGGGTAGCTCATTCCGAGGACTACCATCATCTAGTTGGGTCTTTGAAGCTCCCTCCATTTCATCCTCAACCCGAGCTCAAAAGGAAAATTTCCCTTTAATGCTTTATGTGCTAGAGAGTGGAAGGAGTGGGTCACTGAACTGGTTCATTCAACCCTTCAAAAGGGTTTTTGGAGGGAATGGTGGGAAGTTCATTGAATGGGTTCACTTGAACCCTAGTTCATTCAAACCCTTTTTTGGTTCATTCGAACCTATTACTTCATTCAAACCCCAAAAATGATTTTTTTTGGCATGGGGTCATTTTTTTCAACTTTTCCTTCTTCACTCCAATTGTAAACCACTTTTGTGGGTTCAACCATCTCTTTTGTACTTTTGAACATCGCATCCCTTGAGTGGACCCCTTCTTCACGCCAGGGTTCCCGAGGGACCCCTTTGAAAGTTTTCCAATTTGTTGATGGTCTATGCAACTGTCTGCCTACTTGCATGTGTGGCTGCTTTTTGACATGTTTTATCTATAGGTGAACATGTCGCTTTATAGGTGCGCCTGTGAAGCTGCTTTTTTACTTTGTAGAGTCCACTTTCTTTGGGTTTCCTCCATGTGAGAGATCTTGGAGGATACCTCCTTACAGGTCTGCGAGCCCATAGGGAACTTCCTTTGAAGCTTCCCCCATGCAAGAGATCTTGGGGGTGGCTCCCATGCAAGTCTGTGGGTCTGTAGGGCACTTTTTCTTGGGTTTCCTTCATGTGAGAGATCTTGAAGGACACCTTCCTTGTAGGTTTGTGGGCCTATGAAGCACTTTCCTGACTTCCTCCATGTGAGAGATCTTGGGGGAGACTTCCTTGTAGGTCTGTGGGCCTGTAAGGAATTTTTCAGGGTATCCTCCATGTGAGAGATATTGGGGGACACCTTCCTTGCAAGTTTTCGAGCGTGTGAGGTGCTTACTTCTCGGAGCTTCCTTCATGTGAGAGATCTTGGGGGTTGCCTCCATGCAAGTCTGCAGGCCTCTAAGATGCTTTCATTCTTTAGCTCCATAGTTTTGTGGGGCTCTGAAGTCCTTTGCTTGTTCTGCACTCTCGAGTTCACTAAATCGTTGTCTACTTCCTCAACAGTTTAGTTATACATTTTTAACTCTCCTAGTTCTTTGATCTACTTTACCGAAGAACTCATCAGTATTCATGCTCGCTAAAGTGGGGGGAAAATGTATAGGAGTGAATTTGCACTCCTTATGCAAATTCCCCTTTTTCCCTTCCTCACTTTAGAAAACCAAATTTGAAGGCTAAAGGGTAAAAGCACAAAGTTGTGTCATACTTTCACCCAACTTATCAGCACAACCGAATTTAAGTATTTCTAACTATTAAAAATCAATTTTGGTCAAGCATATGATCTAGTAAGATTCATTCTAGCTAAATTAGATACTTCCACAACTATTTCAACTAAAATTGTTGGCTAAAAATATATGGAGCACCACTTTGGGTCCAATTTACCAAAAAATTAAAATAATTTGAAGAATTTGAAGTTTCAATAACTCCTACTAATGCAAATAACATTTTTTTTAAAATATAAAAAATACCATTTTGTAGATACATAAGTGTAGTTTTCAAAAATATATTTATTTTAATAGTTTAATTATTATTTATATTTTATATTTATATTTTTAATAAAAAGTAGGTTATCAACACAAAATATTAGGTTGATTATCATGCCAAGAAAAAATACTAAAACTTATTTAAAAAAATTTAAAAAATATGATGCACTAGATAAAAGAATCTATTTCAAGATGTTATAATTTTTTTCCATTTTAGATAAATATTTAATATGAAATTTGACGTCCAATGGAAACAACTATTTTTTGATTCACACATATTTTAATATTTATTTAAAAATATATATTTATCAAAATTGGAAAAAAAAATATCCATGCACTAAAGTTTCAAGTTATAAATAGACACAAAAAATTTGAAAGAAAAAAAAAATTACTATAAAAAGTTTGACGTCTCATGTGCAACTTCATTTTTCAGCATTTTATTAGCAACTAAATTATAGTGTTAATTTATCAAAAACTAATTTAAAATAAATTTTGAAATTTTTCTTTTTAAATACAAACATAAAATATACTAAAAAGATACATTTTTTACTAGTTTACATCATTTCAAAATTTAAAACATATTTGCCACTTTTTAGTGATTCAAGTTTAAAAGTTGGATTAGTGTTGGCTATTTCCTTTATAAAGTGTGACACAACTTTGTACTTTTACCCTAAATTCCACATAAGCCCACTGCCTTCATTTCACTTGGCAGTTGTTTTGTGTGTCGGCAGAGGAATAACAGTCGGGGATGCCCGCATGTCGTGCAGACGTCCCTGGTAGATTCCCACATCTAGAGCCTACAAAGGTGTTACACTTCCCATTGGAAGTTGGTTTGTAATGCCACCTTTGACTAACTGACCCAAATAAGGTCGTTTTATTCATTCTCTCCTTCAAATTCACTCCTTCTACATGTTTTTCATCTCTTTGCATCTTCTAAGCATTCAGTTCATCTCTTTACATCCTTTAGCACACTTTCCAAGCATTCTAGCATTCACTTTCAACCTTCAAACAACATTTTGCACTCCATAGCAGCAACAACAACACTCTGTCAACTCCGTAGAGCAAGTGTGGAACCAACACCATTGCAGTGGAGGCTTGAGTCCTCTCATTTTCTCCTCCATTAGCTAGTGAGCTCTTGGTGGAGGTGGTAAGCTTTCTACTCCTCTCCTCTACTATTTTGTTGAGTAGCAAAACACTGTTTTTGTAGTGCTTTTGTGTTCTTTACTTCATTTCTTTCTTTATCATATATCTCTCCATTATCGCTATCTTGGTTGTCTGCAGAGCTGGAAACACCTAAATGGGGGTCTAACTGAGGTAGGCCCCTATACAACCACCCAACAATTTTCCTCTTTATTGTGTGTAGGTGGACATGCTACTTGGAGCTAGCTAGCGAACGAGTACCTCTGTGAGATTATTCTTGCCACCTTAACTCTTGTGTATTTACTTTATCATATTCATTCATATCTTGCCTACTTCATAGCTTTGTTTTGGCCCTTTGGAAGTAATTAGCTAGGCTGTTAGTTTGTTTTCTAGTATTCAACCTTGTCTTTTTAGTCCTCTGGTCATATGAATGCCAACGCACTGCACTATCGTCCTAGAACCGCCCTTTCATCCTTGGGTAGAGAGCTTCCTGAGGCACAATTTTAAACTCAAAAACTGGCTCACCTAGCCCTATTCCGAGTCTTGGGTTTGTAGATTGATTGAAGGATCTTATAAATCCTCATAATTCTCGTCCCACATTTCCTAACACCCCTTTAAGCTGAGGTAAGTTAGGGCAGCCTTTTGCTCTTAGTTCTCTGTGACTTGGGGCTTTAAATGTGGTTGATCTCCCTCTCTTACCATATCCAATGAGGATGTATCATTAGATCCCTTATCAAATTTCTTAACTTTGGGTTACTTCTTGAAATTATTATTTTTCTTATATTTTCATCATTTATTCTCGGGTATGTGTCTATATTATTTCAAAATATGTAAGAATAGAATCGTGGAAAATTGAATTTAGTTTCTAAACTACTAAGTTTATTTTATTTTTTTAAAAGTCTATTTGGTGAAAATTTGAAATTTCAATGCAAGAGTAGTTAAATTCTCGTGTGGAAAAATAAGAAGTAGGTGTTTGTTCAACCACCCTAACCACAATAAAATGATAATTATTTTTATAATATTTTAGATATAAGTAGATGACTCATGTCCTGATGTGATGTATTTTTAATTTTTTCCAAGTAAATAATTAATTATGAATTTTATTACAACTTTAAAAATAAAATCAGATAATCAATTAATCTTAACTTGGTCAAAACTTCATGAAATTCAAATTTTTTAATCCTATAGTATGTGAAGCATAGAATGTGACGCATATTTTGGATTCAAAAAAATGATACCGCTTTGAAAGTTATAGATATTTTTCAATCAACCTATCAATCAAAAAATTTAGTCAATTCTAATAGAAAACAATAATACCATTTATTGTAAATTCAAACTAAAAGAATAATTTATATCGATGGAAAGCTGAGAGTCTCCTCTACAAACCCTTTTCGTTTAACACTTTTGCAAAAAATGCTCGTCACCTACATGGGATCAAGTCTAGAAAATGAAGGTGAGTTGTCAACACATTTTTTGTGTTGACTTTAGGATTGGCATGTCCAAGCCAAATACTCAAAGCAAGCTCCAGGCTAATCCCTAGGCACAATTCCTTAGTCGTAAATATCGATATTCTGCTTTCAAATCAATATCTGCTTCAAATCGGATATCCGCTTTGAATCTAATATCCAATTTGGTTTATATATATGATTTTAAAAATGTTTTATACTTTATAATTATATGATTTAGAAAATGCAATAAATATTTTATAGTTTATTTTAATATATCTAGTTTGAATATACAATAGAAGGCAATTTAATATATAATATATTATATTATTATGTATAATATTTAAATATCATTTAAGGTTTAGTTAATGTATATATATATATTACTAATATATAAAAATATTATATAACTAATTAATATTACTAACATATAAAAATATTTAAATGAAAAGAATGAAAAGATTTGGTGTTTGATGCGGATCTGCAAAAGATTTCTGACGGACGTCGATTGATTTGATTTGATCCGATCCGATCCTGATCTGATTTTGACGCCTGATCTTTTGATTTTTGAATGCAAAGATTGATTTTGATCGCGCGGATTTTTTGATCCTGAACGACCCGGACCTGAACTTTGATTTTGAGATTTGGACTTATTTGATTTTTCGATTCTTTTCTTCTGATGATTTTAATTCTTGCTTTCTTCTTTTTGATTTTTGATTTGATCTTTTGATTTCGACGGATCCTTTCGGATTTCGATTTTTCGACGATCCTTTTTCTTTTTGATTTGACCCTTTTTCGACGAGGACCGACCCTGAATCCTTGAATCCCGGAGTTATTAACCCGAACTCCGGATTTCGACTTTAACTGACGCTGGATTTTTCTTTTTGTCTTTGATTTTCGATTTCGGACCTGCTGAACAACTGGAACTTTGTTTTGACGGATCCTGACCTGGACCCCGGACTTGATTTTTGATTTTTCCTGAAATCTGGAAACGGATTTGATATTTTCGCGACGGATGATTTTCGACGGATCCTGATGGATTTGATTTCGCTCGATTTGATTTCGATGGATCTTTGATTTCGATGACTTGAACTGAACTTGACGCAAAAGGAGTTTTTCCGATTTCGGAGTTCTTTTGATGATTTCGACGGACTGGATCCCGGACTTCGGATCCTGAATCCTGGATGGATCTCTCGATTTCCGGACTTTTTCGACGAGGATTTTTGTTTGAGATTTTGATTTTGATTTCAAAAAAAGTGATGATTTGAAATTTTTTTTCGATGATTTCTGGATTTTGTGGATGGATCCCGGATGGATCCTGAATCCTGGATTTTGATTTTTCCTGATTTTGAGATTCTGATTTCGAGCGATTGATTTTGTTTTTGATGGACTCTGAACGGACCCGGATCTCTGGAATTTTGACGGTTTCTGATTTTGAAATGATCTGACTTTCTGATGATTTGACTGATTTGATTCTTTTGACGGGATTTGATTTGACGGACGCGATGATTTCGAGGACTTTTTGATTTTTACTGACTGACCTGAATCTGGAACTTGATGCGCGATTTCTGGATTATGCGCGATGATTTCTGATGCTTATCGAACTGAATCCTGAATCCCGGACGAATCTCGAATCCCGGAACGACGATCTCGAGGACCTTTGGTTTCGATTTTCCCCGGATGAGTTTTTCTTTTCCTTTTCTTTGTCTTTACTCTTTCCGGATTTTCTTTCTTCTGGTTTTATTTGATTTTGATTCTTCTTTCGACGGACCCCCGATTTCGATCTTTTTCGGTTTTCTTTTGATTTTTGATTTTTGATTTTGAATCCCGGACTCGGAATCCGAATCGAACTCGACGCGATATGGACTTCATTTTGATTTTTCGACCTTTCTTTGTTCCCGTGATTTTGATGGATGATGATGATTTTGATCTTTTGACGGAATCCCGGATCCTGACCCTGGAATCCTGACCCTGACCGACGGGATTTGATTTTGACCCCTGATTTCGACGCTGATCTGATTTTGACGCGATGACTTTGATTTTTGATCTCTGGAATTTGATTTTTTGACTTGAACGATGATGATGATGATTTTGATCTTTTGTTTGATGATTTTGAGTGATGACATTTTGATCCCGATTAATCCTGACTGGAACGACCGGACTGGACGGACTGACCGATCTTCGATCTGATTTTTTGAACGATGCGCGACGCGGATGATTTTCGACGATTGATGATTGATTGATGATTTTGCCTGATTTGATTTTCTGGAGCTGATTTCGATGATCTTTGATTTGACCCTGGATCCTGATTTTGCTGACGTTTTGAATCTTTGCCGATCTGATTTCCTCTTGTGGCCTCTCTCACTCAATCCATCTATCTACCATTAACCCTTAGGTCTATGTGTACACAAATCGAATATCCGATTTGTAGAACTAAAAGTATAACGTTACAAGTATCGTAAATTTTTTTCAAATGAATCAGAGATCAAATCATAACAGATATCGGATTTGTGGGCCATAAAAAATCCCTATGTGGGTTGTTTTGTGCATTCCAACGAACCCTACATTCTGTTTGCAGGTGACACACATGCAGTTTTAGACAGGAAGAGACAAAGATCAACTTTTTGGAGCATCTTCTATTGAAATTTGTCATAAGCAATGATTTTTAGCATATTTTATGAGGTATAATGGGGAGCAATAGTCGTCGGAAGCAAAAATGTAAGAGAAAGCTTACAAAAGAAGAAATTGAAGCATATAGACAAAGAGATAGAGAAAGTCATAGGAAGAGAAGACAATGTATGTTAAATATTGGTGAACCTAACCCCTATGGTTTTTCAAGTGAAGAGGAAATTGAAGATGTCTACAGGGAAATGTTGGAATTGAATATGTTGAACATGATAATCAAATTAGGGAATGGAATTATTGAAATTGAGAATGAAAAATTGTCTAAGTGTGAAAGGTTGGATTTGGAAGATGTTGAACATGATATTGAAATTGGGAATGAAAATATTGAAATTGATAATGAAAATGTTCAAGGTGAAAACGTTGGAGACGGAAGATGGCTGAAACATGATATTGAAAATTGGGAAATGAAATTATTCAAGCTGATATTGAAAATGTTCATGTGAAAATGTTGAAATGAAGATTTTCAACAACATAATATTGAAGCAAGTGTAAATTATGTTTCACCAAATTACATGAGAAAATGAAGAACCTTTGTATGGAAGAAAGACATATTCCAATTTTCAAGACCAAGAACCCTCTAAATGAAGCCACCGAATTTGATGAGAACATTATAAACAATTTTGAAGGCAAGAGGTCAACACGAACCATTCGGTGGTGGGCTAGTAGACTTTTCATACAATATTTTAGCGATAAGACATTGACGGAGCAATGCCAACTTTTTGTACAATTGTTAAAGATGTAAAAGATGAGACCTTTGCTTGCCAAATTGAAGATTCATGTGCACAAGAAGACCGAAAAAAATAATATTATTGTCAAAAATCTTTTTAATTCTCTCAAGCCTATTGGAAAAACTAACAAGAAAAAAGATAAGAGAGCTGCTCGGAGAGTGATTACAACTGCCCTAGTAAGCCATCAATTGAAAAAGGCTCGCTTGTTGAGACAAACTTGTATTTATTTTGACATAAATCAGCAAAATTTGATAGAGTAATTTTGCAAGAAGAGAAAGAATAGATGATCCTCTTTCAAAATGACATGGGATTTCACGTGAGGTCATGTGTTGATAAGAAGAACCGGGATAATGTAAAATTGCATCCAACCATTTTGGCATGATAACTCTAGAGTATCACCCAATGCAAAAGAATGTTTTAAAGTTAAGAATTGCTAATCGAGACCGCATGACCACATCCTAAACATTTCTTGAATCAAGCTAAACAAGCGTTGTTCAAAAAAATTCATTGAAACACATAAAAATATGGAAATCTCACAGCGGACCTTTAGGTTTGTGCCATTTTATTGTGTGCCTCTTAAGATTCGTAATACTTGTTGTTGCAAATACCGGAGTTTTCAATGTACCATGAGCTATTATGCTATATCCGTTTCTACTTTGCATACTAATGAAATGTTGTAGGAGTGGTGCAATGCATCTTCCAAAATCATCAAGGGACTTGATAGATCTATTTTTATGTTCTAGAGATGATGGTTGCTTTTTCTATAGAAATGATTGTTTAAATGCAAAGTGCTCACAATGTGGTGGCTTGTCAAAGTTTGTTCAATGTTTTCATGAGAGTTTTGAACATGAATTTGGAAAGAAGCTTGTTGAGAAAAAGAGATATGAGATAGTCAAATATACTTTGCAAAGTGGAGGTGAAGGTTCTAGATGTGAGTTGGTTACAAAAGAATGCAGTGTTGCTGATTTTATTTCAGATTTTAAGGACAATCTTTTCTACAAGTATGCAAGGCATATTCATAGGTCTCAGTGGTTGGATAAAAAATTAGAATGTGTAAGGACTCTTTTCCGATTGGCACTATTATATCAGTGGTTGATTTTGCAAAAAACTACACATTGCAACCACAAAACGAGGGACAATCTCAGTATTACAATTCCATTTAGATTGTTATTTTTTTCCACATAACATTTAGACATGCACTTGATAGTACAGAGGAGGATCGAGAGATAATCAGAGAGTATCATTTTTATGAGTGATGATAGATCTCACTCGTCTGAGTATGTCCAACATTTTTTTGAGAATTTTTTTGAGTTCTTGCAGGAGCATGATATAGCATTGGGCCGACATCTAATTTGGTCAGATAATTGCACAGGTCAATTCAAGAATGCTCGTATGTTTTATGGGTTGAGTAGAATGCATGTAGAGAGGGGTCTACCTCATATTTGGATTTTTTTTGAAGTTGGACATGGGAAAGGGGAGCATGATGGAGCAGGTGCATGCGTAAAGAGAGCTCTAGTTAAGGAGCAATTAAAGATTTCAAGAGAAAAATTCAGCGATGCGCATTCTATAGTTGATTGGTGTAGTTCAACATTGTCACAGGGAGGGAAACTTGATTCAACAGTGCACAGATTCTTTTGGTTCATTGAGGAGGGTACAGTGGGAGGAAAATTGGATTGTCATACAATCAAATATTCTTCAAAGATGCATTCATTTCAAAGCTCAGATGCAGGCACATGGACCATTTGGACATGAGAGTTGACTTTTTTTTTTCAGAGTTGTATTCAGTGCGAGTGGGATCAATGCAATTCAAGTGAGTGGGTGGATACATGGGTACCACAGTATCTAACTCCTTTATCTAAAACAATATCCATGACAAATGACACAATGGAAAGTTCAGTTGATTATGACCTGCTTTCAGATCTACTACAGCTAGGACATATTTTTGTAGTTGTTGCACTGCAGGGGAATGAAGAGAGATCAAACTATTGGTTGGCTCGATGTGTGTGGGTAAAGCATAAGGTAACACAACCGATGGAAGATGATGATGGTTTCATGTATCCCACAGTTCAGTTGTGGTTGTAGGAACTTGGTTGTAACATACATGATTAGAAAGAATGGCATACCTGCATTTGAAGACTACAAGAAACACAAAACCATTCTCATGTATTCGCACCTTGTTATAGCAACAAATGTTAAGTTGTTAAAGCATCATGCCAGACCAAAGACAAAACAACTATGGACACTTAGTAATGTTGATCATGAAGCAATATTGGATACTCTTAAGCAAAGAGATGACCCTTAAGGCACAATTGAATAGCATTTTCAAGAATGGAAGGTAGAATGCTTATGTTCATTATGATTAAGTTCATTAGTGTTCTTTATTTAATATTGATATTTTATATACTATTGCAATGCAGGTGTATTTAATAGTTATATTTTGTATGCACTTTTGCAATATTTTTGGCAAGATTGATCATGGACCGCTAAACAATAGATAGCTCGATCCTTTCCAAGAGGTATGCATCTTTTATAGTTTGCATCACCAACTCATCATCATTCAAGTTGTTTAGATTAATATAGATATGTTAGTCTAAGCATCTTTTCTATTGTGACAATATAGATTTCTCATTTTCCCACTTTTTTGATATTCCGGCATGATTGATCATGGACCTGCTGCAACAATAGCCAGCTCTGATCCTTTCGAAGAGGTATGCATATTTTATAGTTTGCATCACCAACTCATCATCATTCTGGTTGTTTAGAATAATATAGATATGTTAGTCTAAGCATCTTTTCTATTGTGACAATATATATTTCTCATTTTCCCACTTTTGCGATATTCCTGGCATGATTGATCATGGACCTGCTGCAACAATAGCCAACTCTTCTCCTTTCAAAGAGGCATGCATCTTTTATAGTTTGTATCACCAACTCATCATCATTCAGGTTGTTTAGATTAATATAGATATGCTAGTCTAAGCATCTTTTCTATTGTGACAATATAGATTTCTCATTTTCCCACTTTTATGATATTCCTGGCACAATTGATCATGGACCTGCTGCAACAATAGCTAGCTCTGATCCTTTCAAAGAGGTATGCAACAGATTACAACAATATAGTTTGGTTATTCTAAGCGTCTTTTATAGCTTTCATTACCATCTCATCATATTTTGTGTCATTTAGAATAATATAGATTGGTTATTCTAAGCTACCTTGATGGTTTGTACAGGTACTTGTCAGTCCAGAACGTGAACATACTACTATTGTTGAAGAATGTGCCCTAAATGCCTCTAATAGGAAATTTTTTAAAAATTTGAATTCTCAAATTGGAAACAATGTAAAACGGTCATAATTGTGTATGGGCATAATCTATACCCAGTGATGTTTTTTGAAATATGGGTTAAATTTCTAGCATTGTATAAAGGGTATGTTTAAAATGTAAAGGGGTCTGTATTTTGGAAACTCATAGGTTTTGTCAAGGGGTCTATTTTTGTACTTAATTGAGCTACAACCAAAGGTTTTCTTCCTAGTTCTTTCCTGTCGGTATGCTCGTTTGAACCAGGTTTTGTAATACTATCTAGTCCTCTCCCCTACTATCTCTTACTCTATCTCTTACTCAAAGAGTAAGGAGGGAGCTTAACCCATCTATGTTTTTTGAAGAGACATACATATACTAGCAATCACATGTGAAGATGTAATGGGCACATTGATAGGTGCAATATGAAATTATGTATGCTACAATTGAAGTAATTGCAAGACGTCTTGTTATGGTGAAATTTTTATTAGAGAATACATAATCATGTTTGCTTAAAGAAGAAGTATTAATAGGTATTAATTTTGAAGTAAAATTAATCTATATGCAAAGCATTTGTAACTCAATATGTGTGCAATTGTAACAGTTAAATTTGTGCATACCATGTCATTTCCCACACAATTGTCTATTTTGAAGAAATGTCTTGATACATGTACGTAGTGACTCAACATCTAAATTCAAGCTCATCTCTCTAGCCTAAATTATCAATTTGCATACTTAAATCACTATACAATTAGCCCTATCCTATTCTTATTCACACACATCTATACATTTACCTTATTTTCCCATTTATCACATTCACCAATGGGTATTCCCTCATTTATCCATTATCCACCTGGAATTGATTGTTAGCCACTTAGATTTAACTATTAACCCATTCTAGGACACTTCTTATTGCAAGGGTGACCTCATGGTCACAAACCTATTCCTTTTCATTTTAAAATTCAAAATTCAAACTTTTGGCTAAGTGGCGTTATTCACCCACTTTGAGTTGACTAAACACATGTTTGGCATAATTTGATGATATACGCTAACATTAATAACATACAATATATTCATTACAATCATGAAAACATTCATTTATCTTATAGCATTAATTGGAGCAATTAATAATGAGACATTTTGATTCAATGCAATAAAAATGAGTAACAAATTTGAACATCTAGAGTGCTTGCCAACTATTTTTAATCTTGTTTCACTTTTTGGGGATTGATCTAGGAGAACTTGCCTCCCCATGAGAAATCAACAACCCTTATGATATTTCTAAATACCACCAAGTCCCTAGATATTCAAGAGTAGATCAAAGATAAACATTCATACCCTTATCAAACCTTAATTATCAAATACCCCTATCAACCCTTAATTATGTTAGGTTGATTGTGTTTGATTGATTGCATTTACTTAATTATCCTAGGTTAACTTCATAAATAAACTTTTTTTTTTCTTTATATTTTGTTGAGCCCAACCAATCCTACACTTGATCCAACCTTCTTTTTAGGGTTTTACATTATTAAGATTTTCAAATCTACAGTTTTCTAAGTTTACATTCTATTTTCAAATTTGAACTTTCTTATACATCCTTGTACGTCATTGATACATTTTTCTATTAGGTTTTTCATTTTTTATGTTAAGATATAGTAAATTATATTCACTTGCAATTTGATGTGTAAATCTCTTGTATTGTTAGAATTAGTACTTGAATGATCATGAGGTGTTGAGGGAAATATTATTTTCATTAGTATTCTTTGGAATACTTGGGATATTGTTGTAATGGCATTGAATAAAGAAGGTCATCAATGGAGTCACACAATCGTTGCCATCAATGAAATTGACCATCTCTCACATGTAATGCTTGGGAGTTACATTGGGAGAAGTGGATCATATTTCCATAATGTTATGGGTTCCTACTTAGTTGATACATTCATAATGGAGGGAAAATTTTGGGAATTTGTGCTCTCGATGAGTTATTGGTCAAATACATTATCTATTCATGGATTCTATCTTGAGTGCTATCATAATTACACGTTGGGGTGGTTCCTAGTTTTACACTATCAAGAATGGTTTTGGTGGCAATTAGTTTGCGGAAACCACTTACATGGTTTTATCTTCCCATTGCTTTGTAAATTGGAGGAATTATATGGAGGTTTCATGGGTTATGCAGGTGTACGTAAGGCCTTCAAGGGCTCAAGACAGGTTTGGTTGAAGGATTTTTTTTCTTTGAATCAATAAAGTTTCAATTGCTCAGTTCATATTTTACTGTTTTTCTTGTGTTTTCTGCCTGTGCACAAGCCATTCAAGCATTTTTGTATAAAAAATTTATGTAGAAACGTTATTACATGTCTTGAAATTATTTCAAGAGTGGAAGGTGTGGAGAACTGGGTTTTGAAATAAAATGAAGAGTTAAAGGTCTAAAAATGGTGGTTTTTTTTCACTTGAAAATAGAGTTTTTTACCCTAGGGCTTGCAAAAATATCTGAGATACCAAAAGTTTCTTTGTTTTCTAAGCATATTAAGGCCTAAAAAAAGGTGTCTAAGGTGGTGGCAGAGTATAAAAGGTTGTGGAAGTGCTACATCCAATAAACCCTCAAGAATTACACTAAAAACAAGGGTTTTTTATTTCTCTGTTACAGGTCCGTACAAATGGAATCCAATTGCAGAATCTTTGTTTTCTTGGCAATTTATTTTCTGCCCCAAGGTTTCAAGGGTCTGTGCGGTGTTTGAAGGTATGTTGCTTTGCATTTTTGGGCTAATTGAGTAGCTTGTTGAAGGGTGAATGTATAGGAAGTCAATGCTGGTCCAAAGGAGTCTATGTTGTTTCTCATATATGTTGTGTAACTTGGATATGGGTGTTTGAATCAGTCATGTGTTCGTTTGGTGTTTTGGAAGATTGTGGAGTAATTGGACAAAAACTAGTTTCTCACTATTACAAGGGTTTAAGGGGGTTAAAGAGGGAAATGTGTATTTAGTTTCTTGTCAAGTTTTAAGGGAGTTTTGGACTGTCCAAAGAGGTCAGAATAATCTTGTTAGATGCCTCAAATAGGCAGGTTGCAAAGAATTTGTGATTGTGCTCTTGTATCTACATCAAATTTTCACCTAATTTCACTCGGTCCAATATAGCTCGGAGTGATTCAGAGTATTTGGGTGCAAGAGAGGGCCATCCCTAGCATAAACTTACCCATATGGACGTGTTGGAACAATCCGTTTGGTCGTATGAGTTGCAGAATGAAAGTTGTACCACTTTGCAACTTTACACTGCTTGCATTTGGCAACTTTTCCCTCCACTGAAAATTCATCACCACACGCCTTCGAGATAGCAAAAACTGAAAGAGTTTTTTGTAGATGGTCCCAACACAATCCCATAGCCTCAGACGAAGATTCTGTAAGCATCACGGTCTTCGAGAAATAGCCCTTCAAAGATTGTTGCCTTTTAGCACTTTGGACTCTTAAGGGAAATCGTCAGTCCAATGTAGCTCAGAGTGATTCGGTGTATTTGGGTGCAAGAGAGGACCATCCCTAGCGTAAACGTACCCATCTAGACGTGTTGGAACAGTCCATTTGGTCGTACGAGTTGCGGAATGAAAGTTGCACCACTTTGCAACTTTACACTGCTTGCATCTGGCAATTTTTCCCTCCACTGAAAAGTCATCACCACAGGAAAATGCCTTCGAGATAGCAAAAACTGAGAGAGGTTTTTGTAGATGGTCCCAACACGATCCCATAGCCTCAGACGAAGAGTTTATAAGCATCATGGTCTTCAAGAAATATCCCTTCAAAGATTGCTGCCTTTTAGTACTTTGGACTCTTAAGGGAAATCGTCAGTCCAATGTAGCTCAGAGTGATTCGGCATATTTGGGTGCAAGAGAGGACCGTCCCTAGCGTAAACGTACCCATACGGACATGTTGGAACAGACCATTTGGTCGTACGAGTTGCAGAATGAAAGTTGTACCACTTTGCAACTTTACACTGCTTGCATCTGACAACTTTTCCCTCCACTGAAAAGTCATCACCACAAGAAAACACCTTCGAGATAGAAAAAACTGAGAGAGGTTTTTGTAGATGGTCCCAACACGATCCCATAGCCTCTAATGAAGAGTCTGTAAGAATCATGGTCTTCGAGAAATAGCCCTTCAAAGATTGCTTCCTTTTAGCACTTTGGACTCTTAAGGGAAATCGCTGGTCCAATGTAGCTCAGAGTGATTCAGCGTATTTGGGTGCAAGAGAGGACCATCCCTAGCATAAACGTACCCATCTGGATGTGTTGGAACAGTCTTTTTGGTCGTACAAGTTGCGGAATGAAAGTTGCACCACTTTGCAACTTTACACTGCTTGCATCTAGCAACTTTTCCCTCCACTGAAAAGTCATCACCACAGGGAAATGCCTCGAGATAGAAAAAACTGAGAGAGGCTTTTGTAGATGGTCCCAACACGATCCCTTAGCCTCAGAAGGAGAGTCTGTAAGCATCACAGTCTCCGAGAAATAGACCTTCAAAGATTGCTGCCTTTTAGCACTTTGGACTCTTAAGGGAAATCGTCAGTCCAATGTAGCTCATAGTGATTTAGCGTATTTGGGTGCAAGAGAGGACCATACCTAGCGTAAACATACCCATACAGACGTGTTGGAACAATCTATTTGGTCATACGAGTTGCAGAATGAAAGTTGCACCACTTTGCAATGTTACACTGCTTGCATTTGGCAACTTTTCCCTCCAGTGAAAAGTCATCACCACAGGAAAATTCCTTCGAGATAGCAAAAACTGAGAGAGGTTTTTGTAGATGGTCCCAACACAAACCCATAGCCTTGGACAGAGAGTCTGTAAGCATCATGGTCTTTGAGAAATAGACCTTCAAATATTGTTGTCTTTTAGCACTTTGGACTCTTAAGGGAAATCGTCGATCCAATGTAGCTCAGAGTGATTCAACATATTTGGGTGCAAGAGAGGGCCATCCCTAGTGTAAACATACCCATCCAGATGTGTTGGAACAGTCTGTTTGGTCATACGAGTTGCGGAATGAAAGTTGCACCACTTTGCCACTTTACATTGCTTGCATCTGACAACTTTTCCCTCCACTGAAAAGTCATCACCACAAGAAAATTCCTTCGAGATAGCAAAAACCAAGAGAGGTTTTTGTAGATGGTCCCAACACGATCCCATAGCCTCAGACGGAGAGTCTATAAGCATCATGGTCTTTGAGAAATATCCCTTCAAAGATTACTGCCTTTTAGCACTTTAGACTCTTAAGGGAAATTGTCAGTTCAATGTAGCTTAGAGTGATTTGGTGTATTTGGGTGCAAGAGAAGACCTTCGCTAGCGTAAACGTACCCATCCAAACGTGTTGGAACAGTCCGTTTGGTTGTACGAGTTGCGGAATCAAAGTTGCACCACTTTGCAACTTTACACTGCTTGCATTTGGCAACTTTTCCCTCCACTAAAAATTCATCACCACAGGAAAACGCCTTTGAGATAGCAAAAACTGAGAGAGGTTTTTGTAGATGGTCCCAACACGATCCCATAGCCTCAGACAGAGAGTCTGTAAGCATCACAGTCTCAGAGAAATAGACCTTCAAAGATTGTTGCATTTTAGCACTTTGGACTCTTAAGGGAAATCGTCGGTCCAATGTAGCTCAGAGTGATTCAGCGTATTTGGGTGCAAGAGAGGACCATCCCTAGGGTAAACGTACCCATCTGGACATGTTGGAACAGTCTGTTTGGTCATACGAGTTGCAGAATGAAAGTTACACCACTTTGCAACTTTACACTGCTTGCATCTGAAAACTTTTCCCTCCACTGAAAAGTCATCACCACAAGAAACTTCGAGATAGAAAAAACTGAGAGAGGTTTTTGTAGATGGTCCTAACACGATCCCATAGCCTAGGACGGAGAATCTATAAGCATCACGGTCTTCGAGAAATAAAACTTCAAAGATTGTTGCCTTTTAGCACTTTGGACTCTTAAGGGAAATTGTCGGTCCAATGTAGCTAAAAGTGATTCGGCGTATTTGGGTGCAAGAGAGGACCATCCCTAGCGTAAACATACCCATCTAGACGTGTTGGAACGGTCTATTTGGTTGTACGAGTTGTGGAATGAAAGTTGCACCACTTTGCAACTTTACACTGCTTGCATTTGGCAACTTTTCTCTCCACTGAAAAGTCATCACCACAAGAAAACACCTTCTAGATAGCAAAAATTGAGAGAGGTTTTTGTAGATGGTCCCAACATGATCCCATATCCTCAGGCGGAGAGTCTATAAGCATTACGGTCTTCAAGAAATATCCCTTCAAAGATTGTTGTATTTTAGCACTTTGGACTCTTAAGGGAAATCGTCGATTCAATGTAGCTCAGAGTGATTTGGCGTACTTGGGTGCAAGATAAGACCATCCCTAGTATAAACGTACCCATCCGGACGTGTTGGAAAAGTCCATTTGGTCGTACAAGTTGTGGAATGAAAGTTGCACCACTTTGCAACTTTACACTACTTACATCTGGTAACTTTTCCCTCCACTGAAAAGTCATCACCACAGGAAAACGCCTCTGAGATAGCAAAAACTGAGAGAGGTTTTTGTAGATGGTCCCAACACGATCCCATAGCCTTGGATAGATAGTCTATAAGCATCATATTCTTCGAGAAATAGATCTTCAAAGATTGTTGTCTTTTAGCACTTTGGACTCTTAAGGGAAACTAGTGGGCAACATAGTTAACTTCTTCATAAACTTGGTTTGAAGTAATTTCATTCTTTTTTGTGCATTTAAAATGAAGTTTTAAGCCTTCCACCCTAAAAGTGACCTCTAAATAACTTCAAACACCTTAACTACCTCATTCTTATTCATTTGTTTTGCAAACAAGCATTTTCATTCCAAGAGGCTGAGTTTCATTTTTGCTTGTTGGATTGAATGCGGGCTGTGACACAAATTTCTTTTTTCAAAAATTGTTCAACATCATTGAACTAAGAATTTATCACACATCTGCTAAGAAACAAAGGAGTACGATAAACTAAAACACATTACACTTCGGTTCTCACTGACTTGATGTACTCTTCAACATCTCTCTTCTCTAAAAGTGACCTCTAAATCACTTCAAACACCTTAACTACCCTAAAAGTGCCCTCTATATCACTTCAAACACCTTAACTACCTCATTCTTATTCATTTTTTTTGCAAACAAGCATTTTCATTCCAAGAGGTTGAGCTTTCATTTTTTCTTTCAAAGAAAAATCTTCCTATGCCTCTGTTACACTACATAGGTAAACCAAGTTTTGTATTGTGGACCTATATTAAGCTACCACTCTCAAGTACCAATGTAACAATGATACAAAATAACTTTTGAGACTGCAAGAAGACATCTAATAACTCTTGAGTGTACTAAAAGAATTCTTATGATTTTTGAAGAATGCTGATAACTCTACTGAGTTGTCTTATTTTTTCAATATCATACAAATTGAATCCTAGCATCAATAGACTTTGTATATCAAGCGACCACAATTCAAGTTTCAATGATGAATATTTATCATGCATGTTTTAAATGGCATTCAAGTTTATAGTGGTTTTTTTGTTTATATAATGTTATGTGATATTCTAATCGTAATTCATGCTTCTAGGCTGCACATCTATATATATTATTTTTACATGTTTTATCCATTGTTCGGCCCCTACATTGCAAGTAAATGGCTGCATAGCGTGTGGAATGAGGGGGAAGTAGGCCTGAGACCCCTTTAAAGTTTGTTTGAGTGCTTTCTTTTCATTTTTTATGAGTTTTTTGCCAAGTTTCCTCAAAGAAATGTGGTCTCATAGAATTCCATGACAAGCTAATGCAATTGATAACTGCTCCTAGTTATTAGTTATGTAATGTGAAGTAATTGCATAACTACTTAGGTTGACTTTGTAAAAACTATATTGTTATTGAATTTTTTTCATCTATCAGCATCTAATTGTTACTTATGCAATGTGAAGTAATGCTTTGAGTTTGAAAGATGTGCAATGCAATGTAATCAACAATATGAATATAAACTACATAATATTTAACCATTCTTTTTATGCTATTGTACATTGATATTTAACCATTGCTCACTTGATTAAATTTTCAAAGAGATTAATCATGCACATGAGGAGGAAATTAAATTTTGATTGTCAACTTCTATATATATCAAATTATCCAATAATCAAGTGTATGTCCATATACAAAAATGGCATCAACACCAACTCAAACAAAGTTTTACAATATGTGGCATATGCCATCTCGGTATCTATTCAAAATTTACATGCCAAAATGTATATCTCATCCTAAACTAATGGTGGATCATCAAAATGGAGCCTCTTTGAAGCACTTGTTGGCTTTGAAGGTAGCTGCACAAGAAAAAGTCAAACCACAATTGAGATTAGTTATACTATATAATTTAAAATCGAATAATTAACATAAAAATCAATACACATTGAATTATAATTGAACTCTAAAATTAAAATCTTGATTACCTGAAATATACGTCTCTTCGAAGGGTCAGGAGTCCTAGAATATACCCCTCTCAAAGAACTAACCAAACCAACTTTTGTAACGTCAATCTATATATGTGAACAAAAACATGAAATTGATCCAAGTTAGCATAGAATTGTCAGTAATAAGAACATATTTACCAAGCAAAAAATAAAATAAACACATACCTCTTTAGGCTTTTTTTTTTTGTATCTCCTTTAGGTGTTTCAACACCTCCTCCTTCGTGTTCCAATACCTACTCCTTCAGTGTTGTGGCACTTATCAACAATGATGTATAGCTCACAACCGCATGTACATAAAAATGACAAGTACATATGAAACTACGAATCTATGTCAATGTATGCATAATCAATAAAATATCTTATAAATCTTAATTCAATCAAATTTGAGTTCAATTACCTTTCCCTTATCTAACATTGTGTGTCCATAGTCTGGAGAGCATCGCACCTCACTCGCACTAGGTGTTTCCTAGAAGCAGAGAATAAGATAAACATATAAGTTAATATATAATGACAATTCAAATGACAAGCAAGTATATAGTAAAAAAATGTAAATGAGTGAGTGCGAAAATACATACTGTGTGTGTCTCGAGGCCAAATGAAATGGCCCTAAGGGTGCTATCAGTCACTCGTGTGAGCTCCTCCTCAAACATTAACTGTTAAATAGACCATGTGAATAAATATTAGTACTTGATACTATCTCTTATTAATATTCATTTTTAAAAAAATGCAAGTTATGAATTTTTCACCTTAAATGTTACCTATGTAACTACTCCAATGTCCACCTCTCTAGCAGGAGAGGACTTTGTAGGGTGTGCTCTACTCCCCTACGTGTGATCTGCTATAATCTCCACATCCTGGATGTCATAATCAGAAGTGTCTAATGGTTACTCGGGGGGCTATACAATAGGACCCAAGCATATTTGTTGGCACATATTGCAAATATGTGGACCCAAGGAGGATGATGCAGCAACACTGGATCCATTGCCAAGATCACCAGACTGTGGCTGAGCTACTGAAGAAGCATGGGAAACCAAAAGACCACTCAAAGAGTGAATGGCCTGGATAGTTTGTGTGGTTGCATCCTCCGTAATATCTGGATGTTGTACTAGAGGTGGCAGAGCAAGGGGAGGAAGGGGAACATGTGGGCACCTGACTACTCTAGCTACTCCTGGTCTATCCTGGGGCATACCTCCACCAACGCCCTGGAAGGGTTTAATGTCAAAGTAATTGATATGATGCCCTAACAAAAACTCAACATATATTTTTTTAATAAAGTAAAAAGGTACATCAAGATTATTGTTGGGTGGTCTATCAAAAACCATACACCAACAATCCCAAAAGTTATCTACTATGCCCCTATGCATGCACCATTTTATAGAAAGTTTTGGTTTGTTAACATTAACTGGCAAACCAGTGCTAGGGTTAATAAATAAAGAGGCTATTTGGGCTTTTGTTATTTGGAGATCTTTCACATCATCATAAGACAATCCACATGCATAATATTGTCTCATGGTTTCTTGCCACAAATGAAAGGCATTATGTTGGGTGGAGAGGGTTTCTACATTTGTAATAATTCCTGTCAATGTGGTTGACATACAAAATAATCGAGGGATTTTCTTATAAACATCACAAATGCCCCTCAATTGCTCCAATTTTTCATGAATTAAGTCTTCAATTGATGGCTGCGGAGGTGGTGGAGCATTTGGAATTTCTACATTTTGATTCTCAACTGGTGGAATTTTTGCATTCTCATTCTTGGCAGCCATAATGCCTAATTAAAGTTAAAAAATAATTGATCTAATTAAAATTAGACAATATAAATGAAAATATTATAAAAATACCCTAGTTTTTAAATTAAAAAAAAAAACCCTACTTTTTAACAAAAATCTATAAAATTCTCTAATTTTTAATACAAATACATAAGAAACACTATTTTTAAATAAAATCCATAAAAACATTCATTTTTTTAAAAATCCATTCTAAACTCAATTGTTTCATAAAAATTCAATCAAAAACCCTATTTTGAAAAAAAATCCACAAAAAGCATTCATTTTTTTTATCAAAATCCATTCTAAATTCAATTTTTTCATAAAAATTCAATCAAAAACCCTATTGTGAAAAAAAATCCACAAAAAACATTCATTTTTTTATCAAAATCTATTCTAAACTCAATTTTTTCACAAAAAATTCAATCAAAAACCCTATTTTAAAAAAATCCACAAAACCATATGAAATTATTCAAATCTAAATCAAAATTGAATCAAATCAAATAAAAATAAAAAAAATTACCTTTTCAAATCAGATTTTGGCCAAATCGGATATCCGTTACCGAAGAATCAATTCACTGTGGCCCAGGGTTGTTCACTATGAAATAACTTTAAAACAACGATTGAGTTTTTTTATATATGCTTTTTGCAAATCGGATATCCGATTTGTAAAACTAGGTTTGGTGTTTGGTATGGTGACACCCGAGCCTAAAAAAAGTCAACACGCTCTTTTCACGTTTTTGGTCGATGAAAGACGTGTTTTTTCCTCATTGCCACTTTTGGCCCACCATGATCATATACATAATTCAAGGAGACTTAGATTTTCCCATGGATTTAGATCTCTTGTTTTGAATATTGTTCTTGCCTTTGTCTTGAACTTCTCTTGATAATAAAATAATCCTTTGTAGAATCCATAGCTTTCCACTTCATGTATTTTGATCTTCAATATCAACTTTGTAGAGTTATTATTGATTCCCATCACTAAGTTATTCTATGAATTTGACAACACATATAACAATGCAATGCATTAAATTTATTTATCCATTTCAACATTCATTAAAGCTAACTAACTTATGACTATATTTAAGGCGTCAATTTTTGTTAGAATCATGCCCTCATACATTTTAAGAGAATACAATTTCTTATGTAGAAAAAAATTGTTCACAAGAGTCTTTTCTAATATAAAACCCATAACTTCTCTAAAAGTTTCTTAGCGTGTCTTCACCCAAGGTATTCGTGATAGCATTGAATAAAAAATGTAAATTTAAAAGGTGCTTCTTACCATCTTATCAAGTTTTGCAATCTTTTTTAGAGTTTATTGTTTTGCACTAGTCCATTAATCTTGATTAAAAAAGAGGTCATCCATCTTAAAGTTCCAAAAATGAAATCTCTTTCTATTGAACTTCTTAATCTTCATACTTAAAACACTTTCAATCTTTTAAAGGTCTAGTATTTTTTTCCTCTTCAATTTTGTAGAGGTCCTTTATTTCATCTACAATCTTATACAAGGTTCAATTTCTTGTTTTAATAGATAAAATGTCATTTTCATCATACATGGTTATTTCTAAGCCTAAAAATGAAATCTCTTTCTATTGAACTTCTTAATCTTCATACTTAAAACACTTTCAATCTTTTAAAGGTCTAGTATTTTTTTCCTCTTCAATTTTGTAGAGGTCCTTTATTTCATCTACAATCTTATACAAGGTTCAATTTCTTGTTTTAATAGATAAAATGTCATTTTCATCATACATGGTTATTTCTAAGCCTATTGTGAGATTTTTGTCCATTGAAAAAAATTGTAAATCTTCCCTAGAGTTTGAATATCTTACATTTTTTGGATTTTGTATTTTCTTTTTTAAAAATCTCATTAAACTATGTTTATAAACAAATAAGAAAAAAATCATGTTTTTCTATTTGTGTTAATAATTTTTGTTTAAAAAACTTAAGAAATTTAATAATTTTTGTTCAAGATTACTATTGCCTGATTTCTCACAAAATTTGGATTTTCTTTATTTTTTAAAATCATTTTTGAAAATTAAAATTAAATGATTTTTTTTAAGTTCATTTATTTCTATTATATTATAAATTATAATTAAAATTAAATCATAAAATTATTCTTTATAAATTTATTTTTTAAATCAACCTAAAGTCCTACTTTAAATTTACTTCCTTTTAATTATGTGAGATAAAGAAGTTTTTGTTTTTTAAATCAACCTAGAGTCCCTACTTTAAATTTAATTCCATTTAATTAGGGGAGAGAGGCCCATAGTGGAGCAGGGTCCAATAATAGAGATAGAAATAGTCCTTAGTGGGTTCCATAGTGAAGCACCTTAATATTCAATTGCAAAACACATTTTCTCCATAAAGTACACAAACTGACAAATCATGTGATGCCACATTAGCGCACCAATAAAACATGACTTAGTGCACCACTATCAGTCTCACCTTTTTTTGGGCTTTTTTGGATACCTCAACAAAAAATATGTTAATGTGGCATCATATTTAATGATGCGGCCCTAAAACGAAATATAGAAGCACGTGAGTTGCCAAATAAACTGTTGTACAAAATTGGGAGTGATTTGAAGTTTCCGTGTAAGATTTTGAGAAACATGAAGTTAGGGTGCTCCACTATGGGCCCCTCTCCCCTATGTGAGATAAAGATTAATAATAGACCTAAATTTTTGAAAGGTATATGAATATGAAATTTATTTTTATATGCAACTTCTAAATATCTTGTTATTGTCACATCATCATATCCACTCATCTTGACAATATAATTCCCTAAACATTATTATATTTTAAAAAAAAAATGTTCTACAATAAAATAATTGAACTTAATATAAAACATATAATTATTTTTTATAATTTCTAAAAAAACTAATTTAAAACTTTACATAAATTTAAATACTTTTTTTTATTTATGTAAGATAAGATTTCATAATAAATCTAAAATTTTGAAAGAATATATGTATTTAAAATTATTTTTATATACAACTTCTAAATATCTAATTTTTATCAATTCCACAATATAATTCCCCACATATCACAATATTAAAATAATAATAATAAGATGATATTTTCAAAAATATCTTCTACAATAAAATAAAATATTTCAACCTTAAAACTTTAGAACACATTAACAAAACAATTATCTATAGAACCTTCCACTTCATGAGTCATAAGAAAACTTTTAAAAAACTAGAAAACAGAATGGCGGGGAAAGCTTAAATCACTGGAAGAATTTAAGAAAGCTAGTGCACAACTTTCAAGTACGATGTTACTGTTAGGTGACCCACTCTATCATTTGACTGCAATTTCTTATTCAAAGTTTTGGGCACCGCCCAAAATGCTCAAGACAAGGCCGATTCAGACGAAAACCATTGACCATTCCTACATAATTTACTAGTCAAAAGCTCAGTGACTGTGTGAACGCCGGGTGATTTCAATTCCCGCCTGCCTCACAACAAACTTTGAATTTAATATGCCAAACGCGATCTTAACACGTTACCAGTCCATCAATAAAACCTAATTCACCCAATTCAATCATTATCCCTCTTAACTAAAATTAGGTGAAAATGGAAGACAGCTATGAAGTTGAATGGTTTTGAACGAATCCGATCAAATCTTGTTAAATTCAAGATCTCGTATAACAAAGAATTGTGCTTTATTGAAGATTTCACATTATAAAGAATTGTGTTTGGGACGGATTAGAATGCATATTCCTCAATCATATTATAAAGAATTGTGTTCCAAATGAATTTGTGAGAATGAATACTCTTCAGTTCTTGATTCTCAGTCAAAAAAAATCGACCTTGTATTTTGATATCCAATGAAAAAGCAATCTTATAAATAATATGAAATTGTCCATACTGTGGAGGACAGTTGTGAAGGCATGATAAGCTTACACGAATCTGCTATTATTCATTAATGCGGATCTCATACTCAATGTTCAAACAGGATACGCGGTTTTGACTTTCTAATGTGAAGTTTAATTTCCAAGAAGACGACTTGGGTCTGCGCTGATTTGCATGACATTAGCCCTGCTAACTATGCTTGGCAATGTCGCTTTAGCATATTCGCGGGGCCTCTGGGGTTGTGTTGGTCGGCAAGAAACATACGACGGCGCTGTTTTACAGGAATATTAAATTAGTGGTCGGTTTAAATCTTGCGAATCTGTTGTGAAGGGCTTCACAATTTTAAAAAAAATTGCAGCTTTGTTTGGTTAAAAATTGTATATTTTACCAGTGTGTGCTAGAAAGGTCAAAATTTGGGCCATAGGAAGGTTGGAAAGCAAAGTGGATAAAAGCATAACGACAAGATCCAAGTATGAAAAGCTGAGGTAGATTATGTCTGTAGGAGTTGCTCATTTTTAACAGAAAGAAAAGAACAGGACCAGAATAGAGAGTTAAGGACTGTGGAGGCGCCTGGAATATGGTGTCGTTTGCTCAAGTGATGCGGCCCGCTCTTATTCTCAGGAAATGGCTTCTGCCTCATAAACCAAAGCCAAAGCCATTGCCATCCCCATCCCAAACAGATGACCAGCAAGAAAATACTTGTGATAATCTACAAGGTATTGTTTTTTCCTCCTTTGTACCTTTTCTTTTGTGATTGTGCTGAGATTGTGGGTGGATAGATAGAGATTTTAATAATGCTCATGAAATCAGAATAGTTCATGAGATTTAAAGAAAAAAATTGTAACTAAAGAAACTAAACACTGCAGAAACAAAGATTATATTAAGTTTTAGTTTAACTTTTTGTTATTTTTCAATTTCTGAGGATTCATTTTCTCACTGGATTTTGATAGGTTGTTTTTAACATTTTCTTCTTCAAAATTTGATTGGTTGTTTTTAACATTTTCTTCTTCAAAATTTGATAGATATAGATATCCATGTAATTAGTTTGAATGTGCAGAAAATTTCTTATATAATGTCTTTCCATCTCTATCATTTTTTATGTGTAAAAGACATTCTCTCTTCTCACTTTCTTTTGAGATATTCAATTACATTTTCTTTTATCTCACTTTCTTTGAGATCTTCAGTTTACACATTCTCTCTTCTCACTTTCTTTTGAGATCTTCGACTTACATATTCTTACATATTCTCTCTTCTCACCTTCTTTTGAGATCTTCCACTTACATATACTCTCTTCTCACCTTCTTTTGAGATCTTTGACTTATTCATCTTGTAATCTGGTTCTCGATTGAAAAATAAGTACATCTTCATTTTCCATTTAATGTTTATCTGTATAAATAAACAAATAGCAGGGACTGAGTGCTGAGAGCTTCTGTTCGTTATTCACTATGTTCACAGGAGGCTCAACCCTTAAGCGCGGCCAATCGGAAACTCTGCGGACAGATTACACCCTGCCCCGTGAATACAGGTCAGCTTAATTTTACGGCCCCTCTTTCTTTCGGCTCCCTCTCTCATGTCTCCTGATAAGCTGGCGACTTGCAGAGTGTTTGTTGGAACGTGGAACGTTGGCGGGATGAGCGCACCGGAGGATTTAGAGTTGGGGGAGTGGCTATGTACAAATCAGTCATCTGACATATACGTGATAGGGTAAAAGAAAAAGTATTCCTTGATATTTAGTTCTGTCCCCTTGCTTGGGTTTCCGTGTTTGAAAAGCTAAGGTAATGTCCGCTCTGCAACAGATTCCAGGAAAGTGTTCCATTGAAGGCCGGGAAAGTGTTGGGGTCGGAGGACAGCCGGGCGGCGGATAAATGGGACGCCTTGATTGGGAAAGCTCTGAACAGAGCACCAAAACCACCATCATCACAGAATAGCGCTCTTCCGTCCCATTTGGGGAGGACTCACATTTCGCAGGCATTTGATTTGCAATTCCAACCAGACAATTTGGGATTATTAGATTTGGAGTGGAGCAGCTGCAAGGACGACACAGCACAGCCAAATATGCATCTCCTTCCCACAGACATAAACTCGGAAGGACCGGCCAATCAGGTTCAGGACAAGGGCAAGCGCAGCTCTGCTATAGGGCATTACAAACGAATTGTAAGCAAGCAAATGGTGGGGCTTTACGTTACAATCTGGGTCCGCTCCCCTCTCGCGCCATTCGTTCGCGACATTAGAGTCTCCTGCGTTGGTTGCGGTATCATGGGCTACCTACGGAATAAGGTAATTAGCTGATAGGCTTTTTATGTGGGCTTTCAAATTTAAAAACGTCAGTTTTAAAATATCATTCTACAGTGGAAAAGTGATTTCTTGATGGAAAATTAAAATTGGTCTTTTTTATACGTTTATATCAATAATACCTGTAGTTATTCCTTCAAACAGTGCAAATTCCTAGTTCATTATCCTAATAAAGGATTGGGATTTTTAATAATATTCACTGCTACAGGGGTCGATATCGATTAGCTTAAGCCTTCACCAGACAAGCTTCTGCTTCGTGTGCGCACACTTGGCTTCGGGACACAAGGAAGGCGACGAAGCTCGCAGAAACTCCGACGTCGCAGAGATACTAAAGCGGACTAGTTTCCCCCGTAGTTCCAGCATTCCCTCGCCACGCACCATTATGGGACACGAGTAAGTACAGCTCTTTTTCTTGCTTACTTTTTCGAAAACATATTTTATTGTGAGATGAGTGTTCACATGGATCACTTAGGCTGAACTTAGGACGTTTTTATTTAGTGTTGGTGTGTTTTATCAATTGAGTTACTGGTTCTTCTTTGGTTAATCTATTGTTGATTCGGGTGTGATTTATTTGCAACAATAAGATTGAAATACTTTACATTGTTTTCAATAAAGATTTTTAGAGTTAAATTATGGTCTCTTTTATATGATTTAGAGTTAAAAGTTTGAAGGGCATCATTCGTTTTGATGAGGTATATTCTGCTGTGTGTCAAATTATGATATTATTATCAGGATTCAACTATGTAGTTTTTGAATCGTCGGTTCATATTTCATGCACACAAACCCCTTTCACGGTGAATGAATACTTCACTTCCCTCATTACATCTAATTGTGTTCACAGAAATGAAACATTGAATATTTATTCTGTTCAATTCTACAACATGAATGTTCTAATCCTTTTTTATTCCAACATATTAGAGATCTAGATTGAGCAAGCTTGTGAAGTCTCTAATATATGTTTTATTTTTGGATGTGAGCAGTAGAATAATATGGTTTGGAGACTTGAATTATCGGATTGCACTATGTGATGAAAAGGCAAGGCATCTTATTGAGAAAACAGATTGGACAACACTTCAGTTGAGCGATGAAGTAACAATCTCTTTTATCAACATTGTTTTGTTGGGCTAGATTTAAACAGCACACTCTAAGTTTTGATTTATTTAGATGGCTCATCCAAAATCACGTTAATAAATGAACTAATTTGATTTCAGATGAATCCCCTAAACAAATCAAAACATAAAATATACTGTTTAACCATACCTTAATGAAAGACCCTTCTTTTGTGGCTTCTCCTTTCAGCTGAAAACGGAGCAAAATGCGGGACGAGTGTTTCAACAGTGGAAGGAGGGCCGTATAAATTTCGCCCCAACTTACAAGTACGCTCCCAATTCTGATCATTACTGTGGAACCCAGAACAAGGCAGGGGGAAAGCGTCGTGTTCCAGCTTGGTAACTAAACTTATGAAAAGATGAAATTTAGCACCTGCCTGCAAGAATCTATTGAATATATAAATGAAATTTGTAGTTTTTATATACAGGTGCGACCGGATCCTTTGGTATGGAAATGGATTAGAGCAAATATCATATGAGCGAGCAGAGTACAAACTTTCAGATCACAGGCCCGTTTCTGCCATATTTACTTCAACTGTCGACGTGCTGTGCAAGCGAAAAGTGGAAAAGAGCGTCAGCCTCTCCATTAAACTAATGGAGGCCCAAAGCTTGCTTTCTCCAGATATTGTAAAGCTTCCCGCCCTATTCACACAGAGGTGAGCAATTTTGCCAACGCTTCAGCTTTCAGTATATAAAATATCTGTTCAAAGCATTAAAATAACAACTTGGCTTTATTCTGATATGCAGTTGTCAGGATGACATTGGTGCAGCTGTGAAAGCTGAGGTTATGAAGGACCTCATTCCAATATTCAATGAAATGGAGACTGAATAGGTGCTCACCCACAAACACAATGGGTATGAAAAAATTGAAATTAGAAATCGTTTTTACTTTAGTCAAGAATCAGATCATATTTCAAGAGATTTCAAATTCTTTTCTTATTGATTTCAATCACTTTTCTATGATTATCATCAGAATCACCCATTTTTTAATTCTATTTTGATAAATCTTTGGAATTGCAGGCAAGGTTATAAACAAGTGAGGTAACCCAGTGGCACTGTGGTTGATCCAGCCTCTCACTTTTGGAAACCCACTAAACGTGGAAATTTCGACGAAGATAAGGTTGGTGCGCACAAATCATTACCTGAGTTGGTCTGTTTGAATGGTAGGTAGGTAGCGTCATCATATTCTCAGGCAGACCTTTTTCTCTATTTTTTTAATTGAAAGCTAGGTTTTGATTATGTTATATATTAAACTATTTTTTAAAATTTTGATTAGGTTAGGTTTGATCTGTAAATGATTTTGTCAGATTAGGTTCTTTATTGGCAATAATTTAATAAAAAAGATGACTTTTGATTTAGGCCTATATTCTTTTATAATATTATAATATATTATATCGAGTAAAAATATATATATTATTATATATTACATAAAATAAAAATATCAAATATATAATTTTTTTTTATTATAAAAATTGGCCTCAACTAATTTAATTTTTGTTTAAATCAATGACAGATCCACATGCAGCTATTAGAAAGGGAAAGGAGCACAAATCTCATGGAAGGAAGAAATGGTCCCAATAGAAATGGGAGAAAAATATTCATTACAAAATAAAAGCACCATTTTTGTTTTTTGGATTATGAAAGGTGCAAAAAGGAAAAAAGCTATTATCATCCGAGTGAATGTAACAAAGTTTTATTACTCTCTCTTAATCCAAGCAATAATTTTAAAATTCAAAGTTAATTCTCAACAACAATAATCATTGATTTTTAACTCTCAAATGTAAAAGCACCATTTTTGTTTTCAGAATATGAATGGTGCGAAAAGGAAAAGAGCTATTATCATCCAAGTGAATGCAACAATGCTTTATTACTCTTTCTTAATCCAAGTAATAATTTTAAAATTTAAAGTTCATTTTCGACAACCATAATTCATTTGTTTTAAATGTCAAATGTATGATTTAAAAATCAGATATTTTTTTTTTTTTTTAAGAGTAAGAGAAGGTATATGTGTATAAAGCATGAAGAGGACTTAGTTGAAAATACAAGTGAAAAATATACTAATAATATAAGAAATTTGTCTTAAAAAAATCTATAAATTGTGAAGTTGAATAGTTCATAATGAGTTCATCAAGGATCAAGTCTTGCTAAGTGCAAGGTCCTTGATACCAATGATTAATTTAAGTTTGATCCATAAATGGTTGATATATTAGATCTCCTTCTCATAATAACTTAACTAAAAAAGGCTTTTGGAATAAGTGTATATACTCTCATCATATTATAATCTATGTTGATATCTATATGTAATGTCGTAAAATTGCACCCCTTGCAATTTTAAATATATTCTTGTATCCACTTTAGTGTTCACTCCCTTAGCATTTGTGTAGGCTCATTTTAGCCCCTGCATCATCCTTTTTCCCTCTCAAGATACTCAACACCCCTTTTCAATAGCTACCTTCGTGTGTAAACTTTGTGTCAAACCTTGTGCTTCTCTTGTTCCCGTCATTTTGTAGCGTGATGTGTCTGGACACTAGTGCAATGCACAAACGGTCACATGTCGTGCTAGCCTCTCGTGACATTTTGACGTTCAAACGACCGCTTTTGAGCATATTTTCCACTTGTCAGCAAGTTTCATCAGTGGTAACAAATCAGGATGCCTTGTAATGGCTTAAGAAGCTTCTTTCCCTCCTCTTCTCCCTTTAAATGTTATCTTTCCAATTCATTTGTGCTTCTAGCTTCTATCCAACTTCTTGGCTTCTCTCCTTTCCCTCTTTACTCTCTTGCTTGCACAAATCTCTCACTTGTTATAGCAGCTTCAAGCACTCCCAAGCTCTTATAGTACTCTTTGTAGCTCTCTTATCTCTCGTAGCCCTCTCTTTCATCCTTGCTCTTTTTGGCTTCCTTAAGCCTTGCAACTGATGTCTCTCTTACCTTGTGCTTGTGAGCATCTTGGGATTTATCACATCCTTGTGATATGGGTTCTCCTCCTTGAGTAGGGATTTCTTTTATCACACTTACATTCATTTCATTCCTATTATCTCTATCTATTTGGTTGTCCATGGAGGTGGGAACACCAAAATAGGGATTTGATTGAGGCAAACCCCTATATAGCCCCAACATTTTCTCCAGATTTTATGCATGCAGGTATTGAAGAGATTCATTTGTTGGAGGCTCTATTACTTGGGTTTTTGTGAGCTTCTTTTGTCTCTCATCCTCTTTAACTATATCATTTACTTTACTTCATTTTAGTTCTATTATATTTTGTTACCTTCCTACATCCTATGAGTTCTTAGCAATCTAATTATTAGTAGTCAGTTTGTTGTTTTTGCGATAAACTTGGTTTATGGTCCATACGAGACACCAACAAGCCGCATTGTCATCCCTATTTTGCATTGGCGTCCTTTGGTCGAGAGCTCGCTAGTTTGTCCAGTAAACTACTGTTACCTACTCTTTCTGATTCTAGAACACTCATTATGTCCCTTGAGGTAGTTTAGGGTAGTTCGCCCCTTGGGAATCTCATGAGAATAAAGAGACTCATGAGTAGAAAATCCCCCTTCTCTACATTTTGGTGAACCCAACGTGAACCACAATATTTTTCAAAAAACTAGGAATTTATTTACCCCAACTTGTTGGGGTCATAACTTTTGACTCAGTGCTTGGAATTCAAAACCATTTACATCATTAGAAATGTCTCCAAGAAGACTAATTCAATCCCTAAAATATAGTGCCTTCAGTAGCCAAATTTTAGGGATCGACGCAAGTTACGACCCCAAATTCTGCTATGAAGACCTCTGAAAATGCAAATTACTAGAACCTAGAAAATACCAAAAAAATTGAAAAATCAAGATTTTCGGTTTTTCTCAGTTTTATCACCCTTGGATTGCTCTGGTCTTTCTTCCTTCTATCTCTTTCCAGCTTTGTTAAGAAGCTTCAAGAAGTTCTCTTACAAGCGTGTGAAAGTGAGTTCTTGTCCCCTTTCTTATTATTCTTTGTTGATCCCTCTCCTGAGATTCCTTCTAAGGATATTTTGGTGCAATAGGATGAAATCATTGATACTTTTCTTAATATTACTCTACCTTCTTTTCATTCCAATGCACTCTCTTCTAGAGATGATGCATTAGCAAATGATGAATCTCCTTCCACATTTGGTCCTCCCTAAATTGATGTTGAGAATATTTCTTCAAATAATTATTCCACTAGTTTCATGATGATTTTATAAATATAATCTATGTATTTGCTACCCCTCAAAGGCCTAAGAGATCGGTCATTTATCTAACTCCATCTAGTCCTTCTCCTAAAAGTATTTGTTCTATTGACGGTGCCCCATTTGATAGCGATTATCTTGATCTTTCTATGGCTCCATCTTACAAAGTGTTATCCCATACTTATAAGAATAGAATGAATAAACAACCAAGCCTTCTTCAAGTTCCTAAACCTATAACTAAAGCACCTAGTGATTACAATCTTGTCAAGCAACTTTGAGTTACTCCAACTAAGATCTCACTATGGGACTTGCTTCAGTTTGCTCTAGTTTACCAAGGTTTGCTTTAGGAAGCCTTGCAAAAGATCCTTTTGTCTGCCTCTACTAAGCTGATGGATGTTAATGCATTGATGGCTCATATTCGTGCGGATTTTTTGAATATCATGTTCTATCCACATCAACTCCCGCCTTAAGAAGTACAAAAGCAAGCGAACCCACTAATGATCATAGTTAACATTAATAATATTGACATTAGGCGTACTCTCATTGATGCCCGTTCAGCGCTCAATGTATGTAGCATTGATCTATTGCCTAAGGTTAATATTGATTCATCTTCTCTTAATGCTTCTTTTATTTTCATTCATGGGTTCAACAATTTCAATCAACAAGCCCTAGGTACCATAGTCTTTCCTTTGAGGTTGGGACTGTTGGAAATAGGATGCCATTTAATTGCAAATCCTAAACATTAATTATTTCATGTATCTCCTAGATTCTTGGAATGTGTTCAACAACACTAAGATTAGGATGAGATTAATTATTTGGATGAAATAAATCATGAAATTGACATTTGTATTTATTCCTAAATAATAGGAGCATGTGGGTGCACACATGGTAAGGTGAAACTCACCTCGTGTCCAATTAACTATACATAGTAACAGTTAACACTTCTGAATGTATGTAAAGATCCTAGGAGTTAGGATTTGATGTTTGCATGCTTGAAGTTCAGTTTAGTTCAGTTCAGATTAGTTTAGTTCAGTTCAGTTCAGTCCAGTTCAGTTATGGTTCAGTTACCTTCAGTTGCATGCATGTTGGTTATTTTGAGTTACATGTAGTTAGCTTCAGTTAACTTGGAATGCATTGCTAATAACATTGAGTTGTATGATAGATAACAGGGACTACCTCCAGTTAACAGGGGATGACTATTCTTGCATGAATGGTGTTGAGTAAATGTTTCAATTAACTATAAAGCACTTGAAGCCAACTTGAGCGCCCAAGATGCTTTATTGGATTTACCTCTCATGCATGATAAGATATTTTTGAAGGCTCAGTTAAGTAGCTTTACTTAAGGGCGCCAACGTTGAGGAAGAGCTTTGGAAATATCACCGAAGTGAAGGAGAAGTTGTAGCTTCAATTTGGGACACCCAAATGCATGAAGCACATGTTGTAAGCTTTAGTATTCACTGAATAACTCAACTTGAAGGAATATGGTGTACCTTTTCAAGGGCTTGAGCTTATGCATTGTAATTATCACCATTTGGAGATTACAAGGTTACATATTGACTCTATATCTCATTCAAGTTGAATAGAGTTTTCATAATTGTTATTGCAGGTGTGAAGAAGATTGGTAAAGATAGAAGAAGCATTCTCAAGCAAGAATTGGAGCTATTGTAATTCAGAGATTGAATAATAGAACAATTCTTGTTGGAGTTTTTTCCCGAAAGGGTTTCTCCACGATATATCTTGTGTGATCTTTCTAATATCATGTCTAGTTCTTCTATCAAATTCTCTCTCCATTCTACAACAGTAAAATGGATTAATCAAGATAATCACCCACAAAGAATGTATGTAACAAATAAAAGACTTACTTAGATCAGCAACATTAAAGTTTTACGGAGTATTAAGCTAAGAAAACACCTCATTTTTCAACATTTGGTATCAGAGCTGAGGTTGGGTAGAGTATTGGGACGCCTTTCTCTTAAAAGATTAGAGGTTTTTTAGATTAGTTGGAGCTCTTATTATTTTTGTTATTTGCTGATTTTGGAATTAAGTTTTGTTACAATGAATTCAAGGTTAGAGATTGAAAGGTTCAATGGTTCTAACTATGAAATGTGGAAATTAAAAATGGAAGATCTTCTTGAAGAAAGAGATCAGTGGTTAGTGGTTAATAATGAGACAAAGACACCTACAACTATTTCAGATGAAGATTGGGCTAAGTTAGATAAGAAGACAAGAGGAACAATAAGGTTATGTCTTGCTGATGTTGTTCTTTTAAATGTTTCAATGGAAACCAGTGCATATAAATTATGGAAAAAATAGGGGATATTTATCAAACTAAGAGTCTCACCAATAAGTTGTATCTGAAAAGGAAATTATATTCATTGAAAATGAAAGATGGTGATTCAGTAGCACAACATTTAAATGCTTTCAATTTAATTCTCAGTCAGTTAGCATCTATAGATGTAAAGCTTGAGGATGAGGATAAGTGCATTTTATTGCTTTGTTCTTTACCAAATTCTTGGGAAAATCTAATTGTTGCAATTAGTGGAAATGGTGCAGATCCAAAGATGGACAACATTATTCCTACTCTCCTATCAGAGGAGATGAGGAGGAATTCTAAGGAGGAAATCCAAGATGCCTTGTTTGTAAAAGGTAGGCCTAAGAAAAAGGAGCCTAAGGGAAACAAGGAAGGGAAGGGTAAGTCAGAAGGACGAAGTAAGGTAAAGTGTTGGAACTGTGGGAAACCAGGACATGTGAAGAAGGATTGTAAGAACAAGAAAGAGAGTTTTGATTCTTCTACAGAGGAGTCCTTAGATAATAGTAATGATGCATTGGTTATTTCAGCTAATATTGTTTGTGATAACTCTTTGCTTCATGTTTCAGAGTAATCTTCGTAGAGAGGATGGAAGTCACGATGCCATGTGTGACTCGGTATCACAATTCAATGGGAGTTGTTGGCAGTGAATTGGATTCATCATTGGTAAGGTTATCTCCATGTGATTAGAGATATGGTTTCTTGGTTTAGAGTATATTTGTTATGGATGTCATGGTTTACTCTTGATATGCATTTAGAGTTTGGTATATTACATGGTTCTCTTAAGACTAGGATGTATAAGTATGTTATGATGCATGTGATATCCTAAGAGGAGATGGTTAGATCATGGATGCCATGTTTATGTTCCTGATACATGATTGGAGCTTTGACAATGATCTTATGTAGTTCTCTTAAGTTTTGGGTACTTTAATCATTTGCTTGATTACTTCGTGTAAGTGTTGTGTTGCATTTGGAGTTTGGCATGGATTGGTTGGTTATAGGTCCTCATGGATACTTGGAGAAATAGGTGAGGCTGGAATTCTCTTGTGGTAAGAGACATTTGTTGGAATGGTTACTTGTAAGAAAAGTTTTTTAACAGAAAAGACCGAGGAGCCTACACCTTGGTTGAATGTGAATTCAACACACTTGGTGATTTAGCATGCCTCTGAAGAGGTAGTTTGGATATAGAGGCTTGGGAAAGGTAATGGTTTGGTTGATAATGGGAAAGTATTAATTGAGAAAGTTAACACTTTAATTAATGTTATAGACTATCTTATGAAACCATACAGATAAATTCTCTTGGTTTTAATCATTTGCTTGGAAGCTTCATGATTATGTAGGTTGCATTTGAAGTTAGCATGAATTGATTAGTTGGTGCAAGAAGGCCATTGGCCTTGAGTCTTGTACTTGTTTTATTATTCCTTGTTTAGAATAATTGCAATGTGTAATGTCAAGTGGGAGAATGTTGGAAATAGGATGCCATTTAATTGAAAATCCTAAACATTAATTATTTCATGTATCTCCTAAATTCTTGGAATGTGTTCAACAACACTAAGATTAGGATGAGATTAATTATTTGGATGAAATAAATCATAAAATTGACATTTGTATTTATTCCTAAATAATAGGAGCATGTGGGTGCACACATGGTAAGGTGAAACTCACCTTGTGTCCAATCAACTATACAGAGTAACAATTAACACTTCTGAATGCATGTAAAGATCCTAGGAGTTAGGATTTGATGTTTGCATGCTTGAAGTTCAGTTTAGTTTAGTTTAGATTAGTTCAGTTCAGTTCAGTTCAGTTCAGTTTAGTTTAGTTCAGAATCAGTTTAGTTTAGTTTAGTTTAGTTTAGTTTAGTTTAGTTCAGTTTAGTTCAATTATGGTTCAGTTATCTTTAGTTGCATGCATGTTGGTTATTTTGAGTTGCATGTAGTTAGCTTCAGCTTAACTTGGAATGCATTGCTAATAACATTGAGTTGTATGACAAATAACAGGACTACCTCCAGTTAACAGGGATGACCATTCTTGCATGAATGGTGTTGAGTAAATGTTTCAGTTAACTATAAAGTACTTGAAGCCAACTTGGGCACCCAAGATGCTTTATTGGATTTACCTCTCATGCATGATAAGATATTTCTGAAGGCTCGTTAAGTAGCTTTACTTAAGGGCCAACGTTGAGGAAGAGCTTTGGAAATATCACCGAAGTGAAGGAGAAGTTGTAGCTTCAGTTTGGGACACCCAAATGCATGAAGCACATGTTGTAAGCTTTAGTATTCACTGAATAACTCAACTTGAAGGAATATGGTGTACCTTTTCAAGGGCTTGAGCTTATGCATTGTAATTATCACCATTTGGAGATTACAAGGTTACATATTGACTCTATATCTCATTCAAGTTGAATAGAGTTTTCATAATTGTTATTGCAGGTGTGAAGAAGATTGGTAAAGACAGAAGAAGCATTCTCAAGCAAGAATTGGAGCTATTGTAATTCAGAGATTGAATAATAGAATAATTCTTGGCGGATTTTTTTCCCGAAAGGGTTTCTCCACAGTATATCTTGTGTGATCTTTCTAATATCCTGTCTAGTTCTTCTATCAAATTCTCTCTACATTCTACAACGGTAAAATGGATTAATCAAGATAATCACCCACAAAGAATGTATGTAACAAAGAAAAGACTTACTTAGATTAGCAACATTAAAGTTTTACAGAGTATTAAGCTAAGAAAACACCTCATTTTTCAATTGGGACCCGTTACTGTGCCCACCCTTGTCTATGTTATGTCAAAAAATTTACCATATAATCTTTCTCTTGGTAGATTGTGGATTCATGCTATGGGTGTAGTCCTGTCTACCTTGCATAAATCTATTAAGTTCATTTTCAATAATCAAGTAGTCACAGTCTAGGCTAACCCTAAGGTTATGCACTTATGTGAGATGGCAGCTACTCGTCAGGTTTTGGTTGTGCCTACTCTTATTCCTTCAGTATCTTCCAATGTGTTGAAATCTACTCTAGCAGTACCTATTATAAAGGATACGAGCTTGAGGAAAATTTCCCTAAAGAAGATCCTTCTAAAGTAATAAATCTTAAATCTACTTCTCAAAAGAATGCATGTCTTGGTGATGATTGGGGTTCTTTAGACTTTATAGACTCCTTCATTGGGGAATATAAAGTCGACCCAATCCAATTAAACCCTCCGATAACATCATCCACACCTGCTATCAAAGATGATTATTCTCTTGTATCTCAGGATAATGTGAGCAATAATTGTAATGTTCTTAATGTTGATCCTCCTCCTTCTAGGGAAGATGATCACACTTCTATTAAAAAGGCTAATGTCAGAAGTCCTATCAAGAAGGATGATGGCGATCCCATAGAAGAGTGTGATACCCATTGCTAGAATAATTCTCTATATGAAGATCCTCCTCCTTCTCAAGATTTGCAAGCACATTATGGCCCTGGCTTTAGGCTTGTTTCTAAATATGGTTATGGGCGCATAAAGGTTGTGTGCATAACGAACAAGGAATTCAAGTCCCTATAGAATGCATACTTTGTAAGCGTAATTTGGGGCTTGGTCACTCAAATGAACAATCTAAATGGAAACCACAATCGAATGGAAACATGATTTCCACTCAACCTCGTTCTCTTGGATTGATTCATCCATCATTATCCGTTGTCTTTGTGCCTTCTTCTTGTGAGCAGCCAAACTTTTCTCCACAAGAGAAAGGGTTGCTTCCTGGTCCTCATTCTTTATCTGAGCAAGAGCATATTTTGTTGAGGCTTCTAAAAGCCTACTTCATTACTCTTCCTTCTCCTACATGTAAGAAATTTCATAAGCATGATAAAGAAAAACATTCTTTCTATGCATACCATTGAGTGCTTGGTCATTCCACCAATGAATGTAAGGCCTTGAAGGATAAAATTCAACAACTTCTTGATTCAGGTGCCATCACTCATTTGTTTTTTGATGCACCTTCCTCTTCTTCAAATGACAAGTGATATCGAGGTTTACCTCTATCATGTATGTTCTAAGTATCTTGCATGGTTCTCCTCCCCTGTATGTTGGGAACAGTGATAACTTGTTTTGGAGATGTGCATCCTTCTAAGGACCCCCTCTCTTCTGTCTATCTCTCAATTTGAGGCATCCCTTGAGTGGATCCCTTTTCTTTTGAAGGGTTCCTGAGGGACCCCCCTTTGAAGGATTTTCTCTCGAATGAATTCTATGGTATCTAGCTTGAGGACAACCTGACTAGACCTATCTTATATCTTGGCATCTAGCTTGGGGGCAACCCGACTAGACCTATCTTTTCTGTGACTGTCCTATAATGTAGCTTGTGGTAGCCATAGGCTTCTTTGATCAGTATTCCTCTGCAGGACCTAGAACTTGTAGATATTATTTGCATCAAACTTTCCTAACATGTTTAGTTTGTGGATTAACATGTTGCTTTGGAGGTGCACCTGTGAAGCTGCTTTTCAATCAAATTTCCAGGACTGAGTGCCTATGAGGACCAATCCAACTCTATGAAGTACCCTACATTGGGCTTCCCTTGGGAGAGAGTACCTAAGGCACCTTCTTTGCAAGTTTGAGGACCTGTAAAGCACTTTCATCCTATAGGATCTATTCACCATTGGTCTGCAGGCCTTCAATGTAGTTTGTCCAACTCTATAGGAGAGAGTACCTACAAAGCCTTTTGTTCATCTTTCATAGGTTTGTGGATCTACTACACATTTTTTCAACTCTCCTTGGGTCCAAGGACTTTTGGAGCCATATCTCTTGGAATTTTTATTTCTTTGTAGCTTCTCCATCTCTCTCTTAAATTCTCTTTCTTCTCAATTGTGTATACCAGATCGAAGATCGGCATCTTCTTCATCCTGAGTATATGCTCTTTCTCTCTTCGACATTGGTTGCTTCCCTGACTTTTGGGTGCATTCTTCTATTCAAGCGATCAATTCTTACCTTCTTCTCTTCATCCTAGAACTCTTCTATGTGTTATTTCTTAATTTGGGGATGACACATAGTACTGAGACAACCTTTTACATCGAGATATATTTCACTTTACTAACTCAAATACTTTGGTTTTTTTCTCTAACCCATGATGCAATGTCTTTTTATGTTCTAACATTGTTGTCTTGTGCAGATTTTTCCTGTCTAATGTGTTTTTTTTGTAGGTCTTCAGCTTGGGGGCATGTCTTTTTGGTTCAAAGGGTTATTTTCTTCCTCTACAGTAACCTTTTGGCATCATGATGTTATTTATGTTTAGTAGATTTCTTTTCGCTTGCATATTAGTATAGATTCATATGCCCGCTAAAGTGGGGGAAAAAATGTAATGTCGTAAAATTGCACCCCATGCAATTTCACATACATTATTGTATCCACTTTAGTGTCCATTCCCTTAGCATTTGTGTAGGATCATTTTAGCCCCTACATTAGCCTTATTCCCTCTCAAGATGCTCAAGACCCCTTTTCAACAGCTACCTTCATGCGTCAGATTTGTATCAAACCTTGTGCTTTTCTTGTTCTCATCGTTTTGTAGTGTGATGTGTCTGGACACTAGCGCACCATGCGGACGTCTGCGTACCGCACTAGCATCTTGTGACATTTTGATGTTCAAACGACCACTTCCGAGCATGTTTTCCACTTGTTAGCAAGTTTTGTCAATGGTAACAGCTCAAGATGCCTTGTAATGACTCACAAAGCTTCTTTTCCCTCCTCTTCTCCCTTTAAATGCTATCTTTCAGATTCATTTGTGCTTCTAGCTTCTATCTAGCTTCTTGGATTCTCTCCTTTCCCTCTTTGCTCTCTTGCTTGCACAAATCTCTCACTTGTTACAGTAGCTTCAAGCACTCTCAAGCTCTTACAATGCTCTTAGCTCTGGCAACCATCTCTTTCATCCTTACTCTCTTTGGCTACCTTAAGCCTTGCAGGTGATATCTCTCTTACCTTGTGCTTGCGAGTATCTTGGGATTTATCACGTCCTTGTGATACATTATCTCCTCCTTGAGTGGAGATTTCTTTTATCACTCTTGCTTTCATTTAATCCCTATTATCTCTATCTATCTATTTGGCTATCTGAGGAGGTGGGAACACCAAAACGGGGGTTTGACTGAGGCAAACCCCTATACAGCCCCCAACATTTTCTCCAGATCTTATGCATGTAGGTATTGAAGACATTTATTTTCTAGAGGCTCCATTACTTGGGTTTGTGTGATCTTCTATCTCTCATCCTCTTTAACTATATCATTTACTTTACTTCATTTTAGTTATGTTACCTTCCCACTTCCTATGAGTTCTTAGCAATATGATTGTTAGTAGTTGCTTTGTTGTTTTTTGTGATAAACTCTATTTCTAGTCTATATGAGGCGCCAGTGCACCTTGAGAACTCTAGTGCACTGCATTTTCATCCCTATTCTACGCTAACGTCCTTTGGTCAAGAGCTCGCTCGTTTGTCCAAAAAACTACTGTGACCTACTCTTTTTTATTCTAGAACTCTCGTTGTGTCCCTTGAGGTAGTTTAGGTAAGTTCACCCCTTGGGAATATCTTAAGAATAAAAAGAATCATGAGTAGCGAATCCCCTTCTCTACGTTTTGGTGAACCCAATGTGAACCATAGTATTTTTTTAAAAACTAGGAATTTATTTACTCTAACTTGGTGGGGTCATAACTTTTTACTCGGTGCTTGGAATTCAAAACCGTTTACACCATTGGAAAGGTCTCCAAGAGAACTAATTCAGTCCCTAAAATATTGTGCCTTCGAAAAAATATTGTGCCTTCGGCAGTCAAATTTTATGGATCAATGCAGGTTTTGACACCAAATTCTACTTTGAAGACCTCTGAAAGCGCAAATTACTAGAACCTAGAAAATACCCAAAAAAATCAGAAAATCAGGATTTTCTATTTTTCTCAGTTTTTTCACCCCTGGATTGCTCTGGATCAATTGAAATGTCTATATCTTTATTTCAAAATGTATTTTCTATTTTTCTTCCTTCTATCTCTTTCTAGCTTTATTAAGAAGATTCAAGTTCTCTTACAAGCATGTGAAGGCAAGTTCTTGTCCCCTTTCTTATTATTATTTGTTGATCCCTCTCATGAGATTCCTTCTAAGGATATTTTGGTGCAAGAGGATGAAATCATTGATACCTTTATTAATCTTACTCTACCTTATCTTCATTTCAATGCACTCTCTTCTAGAGATGATGCATTAGCAAATGATGAATCTCCTTCCACATTTGATCCTCCTTGGATCGATGTTGAGAATATTTTTTTGAATAATTATTCCAATAGTTGTAATGATTCTATAAATGTAATCTATGTCTTTGCTTCCCCTCAAAGGCCTAAGAGACTGGTTATTTATTTGACTCCATCTAGTCCTTCTCCTAAGAGGATTTGTTCTATTAACGGTGTCCCATTTGATAGTGATTCTCTTGATCTTTCTATGGCTCCCTAATACAGAGCAGTAGCCCATACTTATAAGAATAGAATGAATAAACAACCAAGCCTTCTTCAAGGTCCTAAACCTACGACTAAAGCACCTAGTGATTACAATATTTTCGAGCAACTTCAAGTTACTCCAACTAAGATCTCATTGTGGGACTTGCTTCAATCTGCTCTGGTTTACCACGGTATGCTTCAAGAAGCCTTGCAGAAAATCCTTTTTCCTACCTATGCTAGGCTGACATATGTTAATGCATTGAAGGCTCATATTTGTGTAGATTCATCAAATATTATGTTCTATCTACAAGAAATCTCACCTCTGGAAGTAGAGAAGCAAGCGAACCCACTAATGATCATAGTTAACATTATTAATATTGGCATTAGACGTACTCTCATTGATGTTGGTTCGACCCTTAATGTATGTAGCATTGATCTATTTCCTAAGGTTAATATGGATTCATCTTCTCTTAATGCTTCTATTGTTGATATTCATGGGTTCGATAATGTTGGTTAACAAGCCCTAGGCATAGTAGTCTTTCCTTTGAGGTTGGGACCCATTACCATACCCACCCTCATATATGTTATGTAAAAAAAATTACCATATAACCTTTTTCTTGGTAGACTGTGGATTCATGCTATGGATGCAGTCCCATCTACCTTTCATAAATCTATTAAGTTCATTTGCAATAATCAAGTAGTCATAGTCAAGGCTGACCCTGAGGCTATGCACTTATGTGAGATGATAGTTGTTGGTCAAGTTTTAGTTGTTGCTACTCTTATTCCTTCAATATCTTCCAATGTGTTGATGTCTACACCAGCAGTACCTATTACAAAGGATACTCTTGAGGAAGATGTCCTTAAAGAAGATCCTTCTGAAGTAAGAAATCTTAAATCTACTTCTCAAAAGAATGCATGTCTTGGTGATGATCGGGGTTCTTTATATTTTATAGAATCCTTCATTGGGGACTATAAAGTCAACCCTATCCACTTAAGCCCTCTGATAACATCATCCACACCCGCTATCAAAGATGATTATTCTCCTATATCTCGGGATAATGTGAGCAATAATTATAATGTTGTTAATGTTGATCCTTCTCCTTCTAGGGAAGATGATCACACTTCTATTAAAGAGGCTAATGTTGGCAGTCCTGTCAAGAAGGATGATGGTGATCCCATAGAAGAGTGTAATCCCCATTGCTGGAACAATGCTCTCTATGAAAATCCTCCTCCTCAATATTTTCAAGCGTGTTATGGCCTTGGCTTTAAGCTTATTTATAAATATGGTTATGGGTGTAAATGTTGTGAGCATAAAAAACAAGGCATTCAAGTCCCTATAGAATGTGTACCTCGTAAGCATAATTTGGGGCTCGGTTGCTCGAATGAAAAATCTAAACAGAAACCACAGTCGAATGGCAACATGATTTCTACTCAACCTCATTCTCTTGGATTGATTCATCCACAATTATCTGTTGTCTTTATTCCTTCTTCTTGTGAGCAGTCAAACCTTTCTCCACAAGAGAAAGGGTTGCTTCCTACTCCTCACTCTTTATCTGAGAAAGAGCGTATTTTGTTGGGGTTGCTAAAAGCTCACTTGATTACTCTTCCTTCTCCTACACATAAGAAATTTCATAAGCATGATAAAGAAAAACATTCTTTTTGTGCATACCATCAAGTGCTTGGCCATTCCACTAGTGAATGTAAGGCCTTGACGAATAAAATTCAATAACTTCTTGATTTAGGTTCCATCACTCATTTGTTTAATGATGCACTTGCCTCTTCTTCAAATGACAAGTGATATTGAGGTCTACCTCTATCCTGTATGTTGTAAGTATCTTGCATGGTTCTCCTCCCCTATATGTTGGGGGTAGTGATAACTTTTTTTGGAGATGTGCATCCTTCTAAGGACCCCCTCTCTTCTCTCTATCTTTCAATTGAAGTATTCCTTAAGTGGACCCCTTTTCTTTTGAAGGGTTCCTGAGGGACTCCCCTTTGAAGTATTTTCTCTTGAATGAATTCTATGGTGTCTAGCTTGATGACAGCCTGAATAGACATGTCTTATATCTTGGAGTCTAGCTTGGGGGAAACTCAAGTAGACCTATCTTTTCTATGACTATCCTATAACACAACTTGCGATAGCCATAGGCTTCTCTGATCAATCTTTCTCTGCAGGACCGAGAACCTATAGATCTTTTTTGCATCAAGGTTGCCTAACATGTTTAGTTTGTGGATTAACATGTTGCTTTGTGAGTGCACCTGTGAAGTTTCTTTTCAATCAACCTTGCAGGACCAAGTACCTGTGAGGACCAATCCAACTCTATGGAGTCCTCTACATCGGGCTTCCCTTAGGAGATAGTACCTGAGGCACCTTCTTTGCAATTTTGAGGACCTATAAAGTGCTTTCATCCAGTGAGATCTGTTCACTATTGGTCTGCAAGCCTCCAGTGCAATTTGTTCAACTCTATAGGAGAGAGTACCTACAAATCCTTTTGTTCATATTTAGTAGGTTTGTGGATCTATAGTGCATTTGTTCAACTCTCCTTGGGTCTGAGGACCTGTGGAACCATATCTCTTGGAATTTTCATTCCTTTCTAGCTTCTCCATCTCTCTCTTAAATCCTCTTTCTTGTCAATTATATATACCGGATCGAAGATCTACATCTTCTCCATCCTGAGTATATGCTCTTTCTCTCTTTGATATTGGTTGCTTCCTTGACTTTTGGGTACATTCTTCTCTTGAAGTGAGCAATCCTTACATTCTTCTCTCCATCTTAGAATTCTTCTATGTGTTATTTCTTAATTTTGGGATGACGGATTTTACTAAGGCAACCTTTTACATCGCAGTCTCTTTCACTTTTTTGACTTGAATATTTTAGTTTTTTTCTCTAACCCCATGATGCAATGTCTTTTTATGTTCTAACATTGTTTTCTTGTGCAGATCTTTCTTGTCTAATGTGTTTTTTTTGTAGGTCTTTAGCCTAGGGGCATGTTTCCAAGTGGTTCGAAGGGTTATCTACTTCCTTTATAGTATCCTTTTGGCATCATCATGTTATCTATGTTTAGTAGATTTCCTTTAGCATCCATATTAGTATAGATTTGTATTCTCGCTAAAGTGGGGGGAAAATGTAATGTCGTAAAATTGCACCCCTTGTAATTTCACATACATTCTTGTATCCACTTTAGTGTCCACTCCCTTACCATTTGTGTAGGCTCATTTTATCCCTTGCATCATCCTTTTTCCCTCTCAAGATGCTCAGGACCCCTTTTCAGCAGCTACCTTTGTGCGTCAGCTTTGCATCAAACCTTGTGCTTTTCCCATTCTCGTCATTTTGTAGCATGATCTGTCTGGACACTAGCATGCCACACAAATGTATGTGTGTCACACTAGCATCCCAAGGTGTTTTGACATTCAAACGATTGCTTTTGAGCATGTTTTCCACTTGTCAATAAGTTTTTTCAATGGTAACGACTCGAGATGCCTTGTAACGGTTCAAGAAGCTTCTTTTCCCTCCTCTTCTCCCTTTAAATGCTATCTTTCCAATTCATTTGTCCTTGTAGCTTCTATCTAGCTTCGTGGCTTCTCTCCTTTCCTTCTTTACTCTCTTGCTTGCACAAATCTCACTTGCTACAGGAACTACAAGCACTCTCAAGCTCTTACAATGCTCTTTGCAACTCTCTTAGCTCTCGCAGCCCTCTCTTTTGTTCTTGCTCTCTTTGGCTTCCTTAAGCTTTGCAACTGATATCTCTCTTACCTTGTGCTTACGAGAATATTTTGATTTATCACATCCCTATGATACGGGTTCTCCTCCTTGAGAAGGGATTGCTTTTATCACTCTTGCATTCATTTCATTCCTATTATCTCTATCTATCTATTTGGTTGTTCGTGGAGGTGGGAACACCAAAATGGGAGTTTGACTGAGGCAAACCCCTATACAACCTCCAATATTTTCTCCAGATTTTATGCAAGTAGGTATTGAAGACATTCATTTGCTAGAGGCTCCATTACTTGGGTTTTTGTGAGCTTCTTCTATCTCTCATCCTCTTTAACTCTATCATTTACTTTACTTCATTTTAGTTATGTTACATTATGTTACCTTCCTACATCCTATGAGTTCTTAGCAATCCAATTGTTAGTAGTCACTTTGTTGTTTTTTGTGATAAAATCATTTTTTGGTCTGTACAAGACGTCAACATGCGTCCAAGACTCTAGCACTCCATTTTGTCGTCCCTGTTCTGCGCTAATGTCCTTTGGCTAAGAGCTAGCTAGTTTGTTCAGAAAATTATTGTGACCTACTCTTTCTGATTCTAGAACTCTCATTGTGTCCCTTGAGGTAGTTTAGGGAAGTTTTCCCTTGGGAATCTCTTGAGAATAAAGATACTCATGAGTAGCAAATCCCCCTTCTCTACACTATATATAATTTAAGTGTATTTATTAAAGAAGAATACACTACAACACATCATATGACATTTGCAAATCCTCTTCTAACATCTTCTATATATAATATCATGGAAAGAAATAATAAAAATATCTATTTCTATAAGTTGAAATTATTGATGAAGATTTTTTTTTTAAATTATAAAAAATAAATATTACTTATACAAGGTATAATGTTGAATTCTCGTGATGGACACATCTAGTCTTCAAAATTTTGTTCATTTTACTTCATTCATGTGACTTACCAAATTTAATAATAATGAATATGGCTACAATGTTAGCTAACTATAATGCCTGCAAAATTTTACTCAAATGAAACCCCACATTAAACAAGCTAACATTTTTTTACAAAGTGTAAAGTACAACTTATGTATCATTTTTTCAGTCATTGTTTAGTATTCTCATATAATTGTACATATTATAGGTATCTATTGTTGTTTTCATTATTTTATAGTGATATTATTATATATCACATAATATAGTTAATAAAAAAATGCTATTATTTTAACATTGAAAACAATTTCCCCCACTCGTGTTTCTCAATCGAAAGCTCTACTCCTTACTAGTGAAATGTCATTTTAAAACACTTGATTATTGGTAAATTTTATGATTCTAAGGATGGTGGTTCCCCTAAGTTTCTCACATTGGTAGACCATGATGTGACCACAACAACCCATGTTACTATGAGGATCTCTCTATGGTTGATCCCTCCTTGGTTGGTGATGCTTTGTTAGTTCCTATGATGACTTTCATTGCTAGATCATCCTCTCTTGCTCTACATATGGATTTCATGTAGCTTATGACTTCCTTTGATAGTCTTTCTCCATCCTTGAACATGGAAACTCATGTTGAGGCTTTGGTTGAGGGGTGTCCCTCCTCTTCTCCTTAACCTAAGGACCTAATTTATGGTGTGACTTGTATAATGACTCATAGAGGCTTCCTCCTTAATACAAAGGATTTAGATAAAGGATTGTTTTCTTACACCAACTTTCCTGTAGTTGTGTGCGAGTTTGACTATTTTCATTGTTGGATCAATCCTTATAATAAGGTTCAAGGTCCTTTCAAAACCTATTTGATTTTATTGTTTGTTGATTTGTTGTTGGTCAGCCATTTCTCACTAACATGTTGTTATATCTAGGTTTTACAAGGCCATCAAAACCTAATTATCCTTTAATAAAAAAAAAAATCAAAAATAATGCCTACATATAAAAGGTACATTAATTTAGAGTAAAATAAAATCCATCATGTTAATTGTATTCATGAATATTATTTTATTAAGGTAAGTCATTAATTTGTAATGTAATAAATATGAAAATTTTCTTAAAATGTATGTTATTTCTAATTTAGTCAGTTGAATCTTATGCATATCAATACTATTTTAATCTCACCTTGTGTATAACAAACTATTTTAATCACATAATAATATACAAACTTAAATTCAAAATCTCATGTAATAAGGTGCAATGTAAACTAGCAATAATCAATTACCATGCATTGCACCAATAATTTGAGTGTCATCTATGTTCAACTCACCCAATTCAAATTTAACAAAGTAATCCAAGTAATAAAAGTATATTTTTTTACATTTGCAATATGTCCAATGCTCCTTAGTTTGTTCCTTTACCAGCTTAGTGCTCCAAGAGTATCTTTTTTTTCCTAGGTCCTTGTTTAATCATGTCCTTTTATTCAAGTTTCCCCATTGTACAACTAGTTATTAATCAAATTGTAACTATCATAGACCCAATCCACTCTACCCTATTTCTAAATTAAATCTAAGTATTGAGTACCCAAAAAATAAACATCAAATCTAATTATTCAAAATCTATTTTATGAAAAAATTTAATAATAGAAACTAGATATATAAGATTGCACATATTATAACATTCCCAAATTCATTTTCTTGATATTGAAAGGAAATATGCATCCATCTAATATAATTTCAACAGAACCCAAATAGAGAAATCTATACAAACAAGTATTCAAAATCCATATGAAAAAGAATAGACAACATGTCATCAAAGATGACACAAAACGTACCCTGGAAAACCCTCAAGAGGGAAAAACCCATCCTCCAAAAACATCCATCAATAACCATTACAATACATCTTCAAAGTCCTTCACGAACACATTTGAAACATCAAGCCCTCTACAAGCACTCCATGTGAACAAGAATGTAACCACACATCCCATGCCATGCTTCAACCCTAAAAAATGCTAACAAGATACAACCTACCAACTAGCCAACCTTCCAACCTTAGACAACTACCCATGTGTTTTCTTTAATAGAAACAAGCTCACACAAATCCACAAAGTGGTATTACATCAAACCATGTGACTAATACCATGAGCTTACAAAGCCATTAACCCCTCATTTAATATTGCTAGTAGGGTAATCCCACATAAGTGGGTTACAATTGTATTGATGAACAAAAATTTCTTGGGCACTCAAAAAGAAAAATTGGGGGGGCTTCTGTAGAAACCCTTAATGGGTTCGCTAGAAGGGTGGGGGGGTTCATTCAAACCCCCTTTTTTTAAATGTTGTTTTTAGGGGGTTCTCTAGAACTCCCTTTTTTCCCCTTGCCCAGGCCCTCCATCTACAATTTTATGCAGAATTTTGGGTTTTGAAGCTCGGGTTGAGGATGAAAATGGAATAAAATTGACAAACCCAGCTAGAGTACTATAGTTCTTGAAATGAGCTCTCGATCAAATATAATTTTAACATATTTTTGTTTTATTATTTTTTTTAGTTTAATTAAACATAGGTTTTTCACCAAAAATTAAGCTTTTTGTTCTTCACATGTGGAAAAATAGAAGATTATCAAAAAAATGAAAAATATTTAGGTGCTCGGTATTGATGTCCTTGATCCAACAAAAAAAATGAATTCCAATACATACGAAAAAAATTATGTGTTATACGATCCACCTATGACTAAATTGTAATTGGTTTGACTTCAAAACTTAATTAAGAAAAAATATTCAATAAAGCACTATGAAACCAAATGAAGGTGCTAGATATTGTAGTTACAAATCTAAATTAAAAATAAATAAAAAAATTTATCCTTCATAGAAAAAAATTTGTGTGTTATACAATGAACATCACTCTTTAAAAATGGTGTCTACTATTAAAAACTAGTTTTCAAAGGAGATGGAAAAAGAAATGCAATTTGAGTCCAATTTTTTTTTTTAAATATATTTAGAATCTACAAACAAAATGTCACAAATCATCAGTTTGCATCATCTTCAAATTCCTCAAGGTTTAGTGGCTATATGTGTTTGAAAGTAAAGATTTAGTTTTAAAAAATTAGTTCAATGTCAAATTTGGCAAAAAAATGTAACCCACTATTGTGGGATCACTCAGTAAGTTTTCTCAATATTAAATATTTTCCCATGTGCAACCCCACATTAAATATTTAATCCAATGTTATATACAATACATAAAGTGGCCCCAATAATGCTAGACCAATGTGATGCATGCATCCCTAGATTCCCTAGGTGTACCACATAATAAATAAATATTACATTATAACATTATGCAAGGTGGACAACACAATTTTTCCTAGCATTTTGCCACTTGTTGTATACACTGCATAAGGGGTAAACAAGTAAACTCAAACATGAACAAGGGAGCAATGTCTCTAGCCACATATGTCATTAAGGAATCAAAGTGCTTCATGTGCTTCGTTAAGATACCTGCAACAAGAATCAAGGTGACCACCATCTCAAGCATGAATGCTCTCATCCTCCATCATACCAATGCACAAAGATAAGAAACCATCCAAAGAGATGCCACACTATTTTTCACAAAGAAGCATAAGTCGTGCCTCTAACCAATATCCCAATACACAAACACTCAATCCAAAGGTAACAAGTATGTATCAATTTAGTTGTCAAGATATAATCACCATAGTTGAAATAGCCTCCACAAAAAATGCTAACATATCCAACTATCCATACCTCAAGGGTATACAAATCATAAAAAGTGAACCTCATGCCATCAACATATACATCCCATAACATGCAATCACAAGCTCCAAGTGTCAAACCTATCAATGAAGAACATACACAACTAGGAACTCCCATTGTATAAGTAATGTCAAATCTGAAAAATGATCAAGGCATCCAAGATCCACCAATAGCATCACATAGAAGTTTAACCAATATCATGTAGTACCAAGGAACATCTAGAAAGATGCAAATATTACAAACCAATATGTTGCAACACATCTTTTACCACAAGTCTCCATAGCTCTCCCAAGTTCTCCACACCCTACAAAGGAAAGAGATAAAGGAACCCCCACATCGTCACCAAAGAACAATGAACAACACATGACCAAAAACATAGTGATCACCATAGCTCCAAAAAAAATCTCACATCCAATGTCATGTGAATACAAACATCCATGAAGTAGAACAAGACCAAAGATAGAATGTGCAAATCAAAACCTATAGCATATCCTCCTACACACACCTCTAAATGCTAAGCTATGATAAGTATGATCTCCATAAAACCCCAAAGAGAATAGCATTATCCACATCTAACCATAACCAAGATGTACGCATCTCAAAGAAAAGGAAGATCAAACCAAATCCATTCTCAGAGGAATAAGCCCAATAACATCTCCTAAACTCAACATCAATGATAATCTCACAATGCATAAGGAGATAAACATGCCAACATCCCTCAAATGAATCATCTAGAACCAACAAACCATAACTCAAGATCCATATACATGATAAGATAAAGCATAAAACATAATGCATTTAAAAATAAATATGGGAAATACCTCTCAGATGATAAACTATCTAGTAGACCAAGAGTTGGGAATGAGAATGCTCCTCCAAGATATCCAAGTCATCATGACTCATCTAAGAAAAATCTCTTCATAGGTCCATATTGAACTCACATCCAACCAAGGTGTAGGATCCTCAGAATTCCAATTGAAATCTCATTAATGAGTAACCGTCTCAAAAAATGTCTCTAATCCCAAGAGATCTCCTAGCCTCACCTATGTCTCCAAGAATCTGAGTACCTGTAATCGATCAATCCATACCAAACTCCAAATGCAACATAGTACTAAGATGAAGCTCTCAATCAAATTAACAATGTACTCAATACCAAGAGAACCAACCAAGATCAAATTCAAATTCCCAACAGCTGAATCAAGAACTCAATCATGACATCATGATCTCACATCTCCTGAAAAGAAGATCATATGTTGCAATGAACATATCATGTACTTGTATCATGTTAACACTCTAATGAGTAATCAAGAGTAATCATGACATCATAACATAACTATCCTATCAAAACAAGAATCACATTTCAAATGAAAAGTCATGAAACCTCAACCAAAGACTAAAGAAGTCTTCCATGGCTAACCAAGATGTCAACATATCCAAGTCACATGAAGATCATCCACCACCAAATAGTGAATCCACATCATCACCATAAGCTCCCACTGAACTGTGATACCAATCTCTCTATGGAAACATGACAAATATCCTCTAAATGAATATCCTCCATGGCCCCATTGCAATTAAAGAACTCAACACCGAGCTCCCAAAGGGAAGAGTATAAACCATGATCTCCAAACCAAGAAGATACAATACTGCCAAACCATCATTGTTACAAGCTCCCACTGAATCGTGTAATCAAGATATATTTGACATTATTATGAAAATATCCTCAATGAAGAACAACCAAAGGCCCTAACACAATCAAAGAACTCAAATGTGGCGTAAGCTCCTAAAAGGAAAAGTAAAACCATGATCCTCAAGCCAAGAAGATACACCACCACAAAACCAAACTGAAATTAGTCTAACATCACCAATAATGCACCTACATAAACAATCATTTCTTTCCAAAGTACCTAAAGAACAAGGAACATCCATGACACCATGATCACCACCAAATATACCATCAACAAACCCCAACCATGTCACACATGTCTACATCACATAGTCAACTACATAGGTACCACATCATGAGTGTACCTGGTAATACCATCTCTCCTCCTCAACATGAAAACCAAACCAAAAAAACAAGTGACTAAACCAAGCCACAAATTTGAATCTATAACAACATTGAAGCATATCTTGGAATAGACAACTTGTAAGCATAGACAACCTACAACACTGCACAACTCGTAGATGCAAAAATGCAACATACAAATCCAACAATATATTGATAACCATGTAAAATGAGAGTAATCAAAGATGTGCATGGGAGTATATAATGACTCCAAAATCAAATCACCAAGATCTGAATAGCCTTAAGCTCACAAAATCACCATAGTCAAAATAACCCATAAAAAACTCAGATAAAAATAACAACAAATAAATAATTCCAAAAAATCTCCAAACCTAATCCACTATGTAGTTCCCTAAATAAGATTTTTGTCAACTATAAGTAGTCCAAAATTCGACTTTGTATGCACAAGCTATAACCTCTACAACCTTGAAAGGAACATTTGACTTCCAGTAATAAAATCACTAACAAAAGAAAAAATCTAGGAAAACCACAAATACCACAACATAGAACATGAAACCACCTTTGCAATGAGTATAAGAAGTCCAAAAATGGACACCTTGGGAAAAAGTTATGCCCACCGGAAAAAGTTGCACAATTTTGATATAAGGTGCTAGCAGGGGTGGCCCTTAGGTTGAGCCACCAACGGTGATGGTGCATCAACGACGCCTAGGTGATACATCAATGGCAGACCAAATTGAAATTTTAAATTAGATTTAATTTTATATCTGGCAAAATTATTAAAAAAGTGTATAGTTTTTTATTTTAAACAATAGGTTTTCAATATTTAATACCCCCGAAGGGGTTGGGGCTGGCCCACCCGGAGCCAACAACTTGACTAATTGTATTGTCTGCAGTAGGCACTATTGATTGATAGTACAACCTTCCATAGGCTACAGTAGAGGGGGGGTATGGGGTTTGCAAACCATGCCCCCCAAAACAACTTTTTTTTAATTTTTGATTTTAATAAAAAATCTTTTGACAAGTTTTTAAAATAATTTTAAAACTGCACAAGATAAATTTTTAATAACCTACAGAGATTTAAAATTCATTTTTAATTTTTTTTTTGTGACAACAAATTTGACGACCATACAATTGAGGGGCAAGGTGTGTAAAAAAATTGCATTTTTTTCCTATAGCCAAAATGGGCTAAATTTTGTGCCAATCTTCATCACTTGGGCCTCCTAGATCCAATACTAAGGTATGTTTTGTCCCAATGGGTCATCTATGAAATTTCCTCTACAAAACCCTCATGATGAACATCCATAAAAAACCCTTTTTTCAACAAAGATTCATAAAAATCTAAATCTACAAAAAAAAAACCACAAATCCACAACCCCAAAACCCCAAATTTACAAAAATAGCCTACACAAAACCCTCATATCTTGCAATGTCTTCATTCTTTCCATACAATATCTAGATTCAACCATGCACTAAATCTACTCCAACAATGGTTATACAAACCACAACCATGGCTCTGATGCCAAATGAAAGGAAATATGCATCCACCCAAGATAATTTTCACATAACCCAAATAGAGAAATCTATGCATTTACATTTATTCAGAATCCATATGCAAAAGAATAGACAACAAACCATAAAAAATGATAAAAGATATACCCTAGGAAAACCCTCAAGAGGGAGAAACTCAGCGTCAAAAAACATCCATCACTTGTGTATTATTCAATAATAAACATTACAATACATCTTCAGATCCCTCCATGAACACCTTTGAAACATCAAGCCCTCTACAAGCACTCCATGTGAACAAGCATGTAACCACACATCCCATGTCATGCTTCAACCCTCATAAATGTTAACAAAATCCAACCTTCCAACCTTAAAAAACTACCTATGTGTTTGCTTTTATAGAAACAAGCTCACACAAAACCAACAAGTGGTATTGCAGAAAACCATGTGACCAATACCATGAGCTTACAAAACCATTAACCCCTCATTTAATATTGGTAGTAAGCTTTCCCAATATTAAATATTATTTTCATGTGCAACCTCACATTAAATATTTAATCTAATGTTACATACAACACATAAAGTGGCCCCAAGACTACTAGACACATGTGATGTACGCATCCCTAGATTTCATAGGTGCACCATGTATAATAAATAAATATTACATTATAACATTATGCTTCAATATCACTTTGTGCGAGAGATGGTTGAGAATGGTAAGGTCCTGATTGATAAGGTTGACACTTTGGATAATGTTGTAAATTCTCTCATGAAGCCAATGACCACAAATAAGTTCTCTTGGTGTAGGAAGGCCATGGGCCTTGATCACTATACTTAATCTATTATTTGTATCTCTTGGATGTAATTGAAATGTGTAATTTCAAGTGGGAGAATGTTAGGTTAGGTGACATTTACCTTGCAAACCTATGTCATTTATTTATCTCCATGTTTCTTGGAAAGTTTCCTAGGGGACATGTGAGAAATGTATTTAATTTTGGCATATTATAATTGAATTTTCAAGAGGTAAATTAAAGTTGGTGGAGGTTACACATCACTAGAGGAAAAAATAATCTCTCCTAGGCATGCACATTGGGAATATGAAGATTCTTGAGTGGGGAGCAAATTTTGGAGGGAAAACAGTGTCCATTGGTGTGCTACTTGGAAGTTGAGCAGTCACCAAAGCATCCTGAATGCCAAATGTTGAAGGGGCTATGGGTTAGGAACCCATGTTGAAGCATTTTGTACATTTAATTAATTTATTATCATGAATCTTGGTTTTCCAAGGAAGGGCATTATTTTTTGCAAGTGGCTGCAACACCTCTTGTTTTGGTTTACCATTAGGGTTTTGCTTCCCACAAGTTCTATAAATTGGAGCCTTGAGATGGTAGTTGCATCTTTTGTTATTTGCAAGTGTATGAAAGCATTCAGGTTGTAGGAGAACATAAAGGAATTTTATTGTGGTTTATCTCTCTTTTGAAGATAAATAATAGACTTGCCCTCTTTTCTAGTGTGGAGTTTTTTCTCGAAAGGGTTTATCCACGTAAATCAAAAGTCATATTTGTTTGTTGATTTTTCTATTATGATAAATGTGCAATCACATACATTAAATAAGATTTTGTAATCTTATTTTCAGATTTGAATACACATACATAAGTTAATATTGCAGCTTAGTTCCACCTTGTTTTCAATATTTGGTACCAGGGCTAACAGTTTTGTTTAGAAGGGGATGCCTTTCTCTTAAGTGTTGGAGGTTTTTTGGCTGCAGTGAGAATTTTTTTATGGTTTATTGCAGATTTGTGAAGAATATTTTATACCATGGATTCTACCTCTCTCTAGGTTATTGAAAAGTTTAATGGAATGGACTACGAGATGTGGAAATTAAAAATGGAGGATCTCCTAGAAGAGAAAGATCAAAGGTTTCCAGTTTCACAAGAAATTAAACCAACTACAATGAGTGATGAATATTGGAAAAATTTAAACAAGAAGGAACAAGGAACCATTTGGTTTTGTCTTACAAATTTTATCCTTTTGAATGTGTCCACCGAAGAAACCACATATCAATTGTGGAAAAGGATAGGTGATATTTATCAAACTAATTTTTTTTCTAACAAGTTCTATCTCAAAAGATGTGTATATTCTTTTAAAATGAAAGATGGTGTCTTTATAGTGGATCATCTAAACACTTTTAATTTGATTATAATTCAACTTGGATCCGTAGATGTTAAAATTGAAGATGAAGATAAATGTATCTTGTTTCTTTGTTCTTTGTTCAAATCTTGGGAAAATTTAATTATTACCATAAGTAGTGGTAATGTAGAACCAAAGATGGACACCATAATCTACATACTTCTTTTAGAGGAGATGAGGATAAAATCCATGAATGTAGGCTCCCAAAATGCCTTACATGTGCGGGGTAGGTCCAAAGAGAAAGGGCCTAAAGTGGATAATAAGAGGGATAAGTCTAAAGGAAATTCTAAAGCCCCTGGAAAGAGAAAAGTGTTGGAATTGTGGTAAAAGAGGGCATGTGAGAAAGGAATGTAGGAATAAGAAAAATATTTTTTATTCCTCCATGGAAAAGTCCCTTGATGATGATTTTGATCTTCTTTGTTTATTTCAGCTAACACTATTAGTGATGATACGTGGCTTATTGATTCAGGTTGCTCCTACCATATGACTCCTCACAAGGAGTGGTTTACTAATTAAAAAGAATATGATGGGGGAGAAGTTTTCCTTTGTGATAACAACATAAAGAGTATTTTTGGTAAGGGAAAGCTAAAGTTGTGTTTCAGTGACGGGAGAATTAAAACTCTTGATAGTGTTTTGCATATTCTAGGACTTGCAAGAAATTCACTTTTAGTGTCCAAGTTAAAAGATTCTATAATGCATGTGGCATTCGATAAGTTTGGTTGCAGGTTGGTAAGAGGGAGTTTGATGATAGCTAAAGGATCTCATATAGGGACTTTGTTTAGGCCAAATGCCTCAAATTTAAGTAACTCTGCCAATGCAACTAACACTAATAATACATGTATGTTGTGGCACCATAGATTGGGTCACATAGGTGAAAAAGGTATTAAGACTATTTTGAACAAGAAGTTGGTTGATGATATTTCTAATTATTCTATTGGTAAAAATGATTTTCGTGAACATTGTGTGTTTGGAAAGAAAAATAGATCATCATTTTCTAGTGGAACTAATAAGGTAAAGATATTATTAGAGATCATTCATTTGGATGTATGTGGACCAGTGTATGTTGAATCTTTGGGTAAATCTTGGTATTATGTCTGTTTCATTGATGATTTCTCAAGATACACTTGTATTTATTTTATGCATTCTAAATCTGAATTTTTCACTAAGTTTAAGGAATTTAAGGCCTTAGTTGAAAAAAAAACAAATAATAAGATAAAATTCTTGAGGTCTGACAATGGGGGTGAATATTTTTCCAAAGAATTTGATGAGTTTTGTAAGCATGTAGATATTGTTCGGAAAAAGATAACTCCTTATACTCCCCAAAAAAATGGGGTATCAGAAAGAATGAAATGAACCTTAATGGAAAGAGCTAAGAGTATGTTAAGTATTTCTAAGCTTGATAAATGTTTTTGGGCAGAAACAGTTGGTACTTCTTGTTATTTAATTAGCATATATCCTTGTTTAGCTCTTGTTGATAAAACTCCTTACGAAGTGAAAATAGGTAGAAATCCTTCTATTTCACACTTAAGGTTCTTTAGATGTGAGGTTTTTGTTCATGTGCATCAAGAGAAGTAATCTAAATTGGATCCAAAAGCACATAAATGCATATCTATTCATTATGGTGAGAATGTAAAAGGTTATAATCTTTGGAATCATCTAGCCTATAAAATAATCTTGTCTAAAGATGTGATTTTTAGGGAATTTAGAGCTTACTCAGGAGAAGAACAACCAAAGGAGAAAGATAAGACAAAGATAATGCACTTCAAGACAAAGATTGAGAAGAAATAAGATGCACATGTAGAAGAATAGTTAAATGAATATGAGGATGGAGAAGAAGAAGAGGGTTTAGATAGTTCAAAGGATGTGCAGGATGAGCACACAAAAGAAGAACAGGTAGAACCCATTACTCCTACCTTGAGGAGATCCATAAGGAAACTAAATCTAGTTGAAAGGTAGATCCCATCAAATTACCGTTGTGTATTTTCTTTGTTGAGTACTAGTGATGTACCTAGATCTTTCAGGGAGGCTCTCTCTTCAAAGGAAAGTGAGTCTTGATTATAGGCCATGTAGGATGAGATGATGGCTTTGGATAGTTGTGACACCTAAGATCTTGTTGGTTTCCCAAAGGAAGGAAGAAAATTGGATACAATTAGGTATTTAAAAATAAATTTGGTGCAAACGGTTAGTTAGAGCGGTACAAGGCCAGATTAGTGGCTAAGGGCTACTCCTAAAGAGAGGGAGATGATTTTGGTTAAATTTTATCTCATGTTGCAAAACTAACTTCTATTAGATTCCTATTATCTATTGTTTTTTCTTGTGATTTTGAGATAGAGCAAATGAATGTTAAAACTTCTTTCTTGCATGGGGATCTTGAGGAGGAAATTTATATGCGACAACCAGATGACTTTTTTGTGAAAGGAAAAGAACAATTGGTTTGTAGGTTATAGAGATATTTGTATGGTTTGAAACAATCACCTAAGATATGGTACAAGAAGTTTGATTCTTTTTTATTGAAGTTGGGTTTTCTTAGGAGTGAAGAGGATCATTATGTTTATATTAAAGTTATTGATGATCATATTATAATTATTGTCTTATATGTTGATGATATGTTATTCATGGGTAATAGTAAGGTGATGATTAGGGAACTCAAGGAACAAATCTCTGGCACATTTGATATGGACTTGGGAGTGGAAAAATATATTCTTGGGATGGAAATCAACAAAGATTGGGCTAACAATTTTTTTTGGTAAAGTTAGAGTAAGCATGTTGATATAATTTTGTAAAGGTTTAAAATGCATGATAGTGATCCAATTAATATTCCATTTCCAATTAGTACTAAGTTGATATTAGATATTTTTCCTAATTCTGATGGTGATTTTTTATGATATGTATAAGGTTCATTATGCTAGTGTCATTAGTATTTTAATGTACATGCAATGGTTTGCACTAGACCAGATTTAGCCCAAGCAGTGGGAGTAATAAGTAGGTTTATATCTAACCCTGGTAAAGAGCATTGGACCTTTTTAAAGAGGGTGTTTAGATATTTGTGTGATACTTCATGGTTTATCATGATACTGATGATTTGGTCAAGTCATTGGACATACAATGGTTTGTTGATGTAGATTGGGTAGGTGACTTGGATAGTCAAAGGTCCACTAGCGTCCATGTATTTACTTTGTTTGCAGGTGAAGTGAGTTGGATGAGTAAGATGCAGCCTATAGTTGCATTTTCCACCACTGAAGTAGAGTATATGGCTACTACACATTCCTCTAAGGAGGTGGTATGGTTACAGAGACTTGGTAATGGCATTGGTGCACCATGTGATACTTGGTAGTTAGCCCATGTGATGCATGCATCCCTAGAATCCCTAGGTGCACCACATAATAAATAAATAAATATTACATTATAAAATTATACAAGGTGTAAAACACACCTTTTTCTAACATTCTCCCACTTGTATACATTGCATAAGGGGTAAACAAGTAAAATCAAAAATGAGCAAGGGAACAATCCCTATAGCCACATATACCATCAAGGAATCAAAGTGCTCCATGTGCTCCATCAAGATACCTACAACAAGAATAAATTTGACCACCATCTCAAGCATGAATGCTCTCATCCTCCATCATGCCAACACACAAAGATAAGAAACCATCCAAATATATGCCATGCTAGTTGTCACAAAGAAGCATAAGTACTAGCCTCCAACCAATATCCCAATACACAAAAACTCAATCCAAAGGTAATAAACATGTATCAATAGTTGTCAAGATATAATCACCATAGCTGAAAATAACACCTACAACAAATGCTAACACATATAACTATCCATACCTCAAAGGTATAAAAATCATAACAAGTGAACCTCATGCCATCAACATATACAACCCATAAAATGCAATCACAAGATCCAAGTGTCAAACCTATCATATAATGAATATAACATTTTGGAACTCCCGTTGCACAGGTAATTTCAAATCTAAAAATGATCAAGGCATCCAAATATCCACCAACAACATCACATAGAAGTGTAACCAATATCATGTAGTACCAAGGAACATCCACAAAGCTATGCAAATCATACAAACTAATACATTGCAATCTAAATCTCACCACAAGTCTCCATAGCTCTCTCAAGTTCTTCACATCCAACAAAGAAAAGAGATAAAGGAACCTCCATGTTGTCACAAAAGAATAATGAACAACACATGACCACAAACATAGTGATCACCATAGCTCCACATAAGATCTCAAATCCAATGTCATGTGATTACAAACATCTAGGAAGTAGAACACGACCAAAGAGAGAACATGCAAATCAAAACTTGTAGCATGTCCTTCTACACACACCTCTAAATGCTAAGTTGTGCTAATTATGATCTCCTCCATAAAACTTCAAATAGAATAGAACTATCCACATCTGACCATAACCAAGATGTATGATCTCGAACCAAAGTAAGATCAAACCAAATTCACTCCCAAGCCAAGGGAATTATTGAACATCCGGAATACTGAGAGGGGAGGGGTGAATCAATATTCCTCTAAAAATATTTAAACCTTTAAATAGTTGTCAACATAACATAATTAAAATTACTAAACAATAACCAATATAACACAACACCACATAACACTAAGATTTTTATCGTGGAAATCCAAGATGGGAAAAACCACAGAGAGGGTTAACTTTCAAGTATTAAGTAACTGGTTATAGAATATAGGGTGGATCACTGTCAGGGTGGCTCACTATCGGGTTGACTCACTTTCGGTGGGCTCGCTACCCAAGATACAAAATCCAGCTATTACAACTAGGAGACAACTTATAGCTGGAGTATATGTTACAAAATTGAACTGCTATAATTGCATCTGCAAATGCATGAATACAGTTCTCGCTGAAGCACAAATATCTTCAAAAACACTAAAAGATGTTGGAGATGTTGGCATATATGCAAAAAGATATCCCATGCTATACCAAATAGGGATGGACAAAAAACTGTGGTACAACATTGCATAGACCAAGACTTATTCCGGTAACACTATTTCCAGAACAAGGGATAAGCCGAAGGTAAGAATACTGGACCGATCAATGACATCAATGACAAATATCAACAATCTCCCCCTTTTTCACTAATGGCAAATAAAATTCTGGAATGCCAAAATCTCAAAAGATAAACTCCAGAACTCCCCCTATGATGACTATCTTTGTTTCTCAAAAACTTTTCTTTTCCTGTCTAGTTTCTCCCCCTTTTGACATCAATGAACAAGGGGTACAAGGTGAAACTTTTAGGATGCACCGAATGCACCACTGGAGAAAGACTGCTTGATTTTTTGAAGATGGGCAACCCACTTACCTTTATTATCATTTCACTGTAAAATTGTTTCGGTTAGAAGTTGTGCATGAACTTGAATGGATGCAAGTAGAGGTTCTCCTTCTTCAATGGAGCAAGGATCAGAGAGGGTATCTAGTTGTGCCTTTAGGAGGGCACAATTCATCAATGAAATGTTGTATGCACACATCTCCTAGAGATTGCCTAAGGGAAGAATGATGTTTTCTCATTGTTGTTGCAATTCAAAGTACTTTTTGTGTAGTTCCTTAATTGAGGATCTCCTGGATCCAAACAAATCTTTAGATAACTTGAAAGAATGGTATGCCTACCTGATCATTGACTCAATTGATTCAAGCTCTTTTTCTAATAATGGTTGTGGCATCCAGCCACTGTAGGTTGTACAAATACAAAGAATTTCCTTCCTCAGGAAGTTCTTGACCTTGCTTGATTAGTTGATGAAGATTGGAGAAGGCATTTGCACATCAATCTTTTAATTCCTGCAAGAGCTTATTCCTTTCAACTTCCTTTTCCTGATGGAGCTTTTCATTCATACAGGCAGAGAATTCCTTCACAGCATTAATGAGTGTTTTGCATTTATCTATTTTTCTTTGAGACTCATCTATATTACATTCTAGAATAATACTTTGGAGAGCAGCAAAAGTCTCTTCAATCAAATTATATTTTTCTTCTAACTCCTTAAACATATCAATTTTGGCCGAAGCCTGAATGGACTCACTGATTTGAAATTTCTCAAAGTCAAGAATTAACTTGGAAGAGGTGATGGGCCAGATCATAAGTGGTGAATAAATTAAGTTCTTCAAAGTGTCATCATAACAGGTACCAGTGGAGTTGCCAGCAATTTCTTCTCTTTTCTCAACTATCCCTACTATCGGTTCTTCACCTTTTTCTTGCTCTGTGTTTTCTTCCTACTTTTCGATATTAATTTACTCTACAGTTATCTCTTCTCCTTTTCTTCCAGTTTCCTCTCCTTCCTTTTCAATTCTCTCTTCTTCTCTTTCAACTTCTTTTCCTTGTTCTTCATTTGCATTCACTGGAGAAAAATCTTAATTCAGAGAATGAGTGTGTTCAATTTCTGGAGGATTCATATCAATATTGTATACTTCTGCATCAGTGTATTCTAGTATAAGATCTGCAATGATTTCAGTATCCAATTCCTCACGAGAGCGTGTGGGGGCAGCAGATAATGGAGCAGAGCCATCACTGATCAACATCCCAAGATTTCTTGCCATGCTTGTAAGCTTGTCAATGATACTTGCTTTCAATTTATCTGCAACTTCTTTGTTCTCCATAAGGGTATGTTCCCTTTTCTTTTTTCTCAACCCTGACTGACTAAGTTCCTTAAAACTTGCTAAGTCTTCCTCTTTTACAAGTTTAGAAACAATGGAAATAGCTTCATTAACAATGTCCTTATCTATTTTCCTAGCATTTGCTTGGATTGTATTTAGACCAACCCAAAGACTATCAGGAATATCTTCTTTGAAATTATCTATATTTCCATCTAATCTTGAACAGTACAGAACAAATACTTGTGTTATGTTTTCTTTTCCTTTCGAAGTAGCAGAGTTGTACAAATCACCAACCTCTGTAGCATTTCCTTCTATAAGTAGTTCAAATAAAGTGTCTACATCAGGAGAATCACAAGTTGCCTTTTTGGATTTCTTCTCCCGGACCTTAATTTGGTACTTGTCTGGGTCTAATTTTGTTTTAGATTCTACAAGAATAGGATTACCCTCAATGGCTTTCGCTTCTTTCGCCTTCTTGCTTGAAGTAGGTGGAGGAAGACCTTTCTTCCTCTTACCAGACGAACTCTCCATTCCTTCCGGAGGTTCAACTACTTTTTGAAGGTACCAAATCAGCTACCAGTTGTACTCCAAGTAATTCTTCTGGGTGTTGCAAGTCCTTCCTTCATCATACCTCCTTCCTTAATCGCTTTCAGAGTCTTTTGTACTTTCTTATTGATTTCCTTTGAGATCTTCTCTTTCTAGATTTCTTTGAAATTTTCTTCTACTGTGCCAAACCTCTTCTGAGAGGTGTCTACCAGACTCTCTAATAGAAATTTTATAGGACATTCTAAGTATTCTTTTGATACGTCATACCCCAATTCCAGTATCCAATGAGTTCTTGGTACACCAACTTCCATTACACATTTGTCAACTATGACTATGAATGTGATATCATCCTTACATTTGATGACTATAAATTTAGGGATTTTATCCCGGTTGTGCATCTTATACTATAATAAAGAGAAAAATGAAGTAAATTCCATTTCTTATGTAGTAGTATCAACATACCTCCTCATTCGCTCAAAAATTTGGTGAGCAACTGGTTTCTCAGATGACCACACTATCAGACCAAGACCGGGCGTTTCACGCATGAAGTAGAATATCAAGCAAAGTGCAAGGTTTCCAAACTGGAATGCAACTTTCTTCTTACTTTGTTTGCACCGGTTCATATTCTCAAGGAATTTCTCTCTGATGAGCTCACGTAAGTTGTAATCCACTCCATTTACCACCATATCATATGTAGTGTAGACAGTAGTAGTTGAGATGGAGTTATCTATGTTGGTGTACTAGATTTTGTTTCCAATGACCTGGGAAACATACCTCACAGCTATATTTGTAATTGTATGAATCGCCAAAGACCTGCCGTCAAAAATGGCCTGAGTTAGGTTTTCAACTTCCTTATTTTTGACTGCCTTTGGTATCGAAAGAATCCCAGTGTCATTCAACCCAGTAACAACCTTCATTACTTCTTTGTTGATCATATGAGCTTCATCTAACCATAGGAATGTGTTATGGAACCTTCTCATATCCATTCATACCCATTTATCATCAAAATAGAAACATTGGAAATTGTTCTAGACATGTAGTTTCTTTTCAACCAGAACCTTGTATTCAGGTTTGACATTGAAGTCATCACCAATGATCTCATTTACCCACAAATCAAGTAACCTGTTGTGATTGAATTCTTTGAGCTTCAAATGTATGTAAGCCCATACATCTTTTGTATGAATGAATCCATGTGGGATTTTTGATAAATAGCCAGCCATATCATTTCCAATTGATATATCCAAATACTTCTTGAATTCAGGATGAGTCTGAGATGCCACATTGACCAAAGAGGGAGTAGCCATAACTATAACTACAGAGAAATAGCAAGACTCGATAAAAATACCTCTTATATATACACAAACCCTAGGATGCAAGTTAGCTTCTTTCTTCTCCTTAGCTCCTTGTGACCTTTTCGCTTGAGTGATCAAAAGTGACTTGCAAATTTTACTTTTATGCTAATTTCGTAATAAATGCACCTTTTTGCATTAAATGCGCCATAACTCCTTTCGTGATTCCCTATTCATTGGATGGATGCGAATTTACCAGATGTGCACAAGTTGCTTGCAATCTCTTTTTTCTCATAAAGGAGGAAGAAACGATCCCTGAACTTTCTTCCCCTGGGAAATAGTCGGAGAGTGGCTAATTACTAGAATAGATGTCTGCATTGGAGTTGGATCCATTATCTTCTTTATTTCTATAGATCTTCTTCATTTCGGCCTTAACTTCTTCCTTATCAATTTTCTTCGTTGGTTTAGTTGGCTCGACTACATCAATTTTGCATAATCTTGCAATGTGTCCAATTTTATTACAATTATAACACCTATTGGTTTTCTTCTTTTGTCTTGACCTGCACTGGTTATCTTTAGGTCCATATGCATAACATTTATAACAATATCCACTGAAATAATTATTTCTATTTGGTTTCCTACATTGATTAGCATTGTGACCATAACCATTGCAATTATAACATCTACCAGAGTAAGATCTAGCTTTCTGATTCATACTATTCCTACAATTTAATGCTTTATGACCTAATTTATTACAATTAAAGCAATGACCATTAAAAGAGAATGGTTTCCTACTTACATGTTGCTTTTCCAGAGACTTACCTTTTTCTTCTTTTTCGGATTCGGTTTTTAGCTTATTTTACTGATTCAAGTTCCTTCTTTTCATCGGGTTTACTATGTGAGCATTTGCCAATTTCACATCCTAATCCTTTCTTATTTGTCGGTGATCTTCGAACTGCTAATATTTCATCAAGATATTCTAAACTTGCTTTGTATTTTACCTCTTGCTTCTTTGATTCTTCCAAATATCATTTGAGAGATACAACTTCTTGCATTCATCAGATTTTTCCTTGATTACATTATTCTGATGTTCCTTGGCCTTTTCATCTTCTTCACTCTTAGCTTTCAAATCAAGGATAGTAATATTTTCTAACTTGAGTTCATTACTAACCTCCTTATGTCTTATCTTGAATTTTTGGATCTGATCTTTTAGCTTACGGATGCAATTGTTTGCCATTTGAAGATTTTTTTTGAGAGTGCCTTATTTTCATCTTCAATAGCTTCAAGATTTTCAAGGATGGACATGAGTTCTTTCTAATCCATGGTAGATCTGGGTATCATATGTTCAACATTCCAGATCTCCTTTGAGCTATTAGACTCTTCTAAAGGATTTGGCTCTAATACCAATTGTTGAACATCTAGAATACTGAGAGGGGAGGGGTGAATCAGTATTCCTCTAAAATTATTAAAACCTTTAAATAGTCCACATAACATAATTAAAATTACTGAACAATAACCAATATAACACAACACCACATAACACTGAGATTTTTTTCATGGAAACCCAAGATGGGAAAAACCACGGAGAGGGTTAACTCTCAAGTATTAAGTAACTAGTTATAGAATACAGGGTGGCTCACTGTCAGTGGGCTCATTTCCCAAGATACAAAATATAGCTATTATAGCTAAGAGACAGCTTACAACCAGAGTATATGTTACAAAATTGAACTGCTATAATTGCATCTACAAATGCATGAATACAGTTCTCACTATAGCACAAGATCTTCAAAAACACTACACTATACTACTATAGCTCATATATCAGTTCGCACTATACATCAACAGATCGCTATCATACATCACATATCATATCATTATATTTTTGTTTATGTCGCTTCATATATAAATATCAGATCTGCATATCCACTTAGTTGGATTGCATCAGAGATATGTTACACAAGATGTTGGAGATGTCAGTAAAGATACAAAAATATATCCCATGTTATACCGAATAGGGTCAAACCAAAAACTACAGTACAACATTGCATAGAACAAAACTTATGTCGGTAACACTGTTGCCGAAAGAAGGGATAATCCAGAGGTAAGAATACTAGATTGATCAATGACATCAATGACAAATATCAATAGGAAAAAGGCCAATAACATCTCCTAAACTCAACATCAATGAATAATCTCACAATGCATAAGGAGATAAACATCCCAACACCCCTCAAATGAATCCTCCAGAATGAACAAACCATAGCTCAAGATCCATATGCATGATAAGATAAAGCCTAAAAAATAATGTATCCATTATTACCTCATATGATTAACCGTCGAGTACACCAAGACTGGGGAATGAGAATGCTCCTCCAAGATATCCAAGTCATTACAACTCACCTAAGAACAATCTCCTCATATTTCCATGTTGAACTCATGCCCAACCAAGGTGTAGGCTCCCTCAACTTCTAGCTGAAACCTCATCAATGAGCAATCATCTCAACACATGTCTCTAATCATAAGAGATCTCCTAGCCTCGCCTATGTCTCCAAGTATCCATGAGTACCTATAACCAATCAATCCGTGCCAATCTCCAATTTCAACATAGCATCATCATGAATCTCCCAAGCAAATGATCAATGTACTCAATACCAAGAGAACAAACCAAGATCAATGTCAAAGCTCCAATCTCGAGAATCAAGAAAATAATCATGACATCATGATCTCACATATCCTCAAAGGAAGATCATATGCTCCAATGAACATATCATGTACTTGTATCATGCCAACACTCTAAACACATAATAAAGAGTAAATCATGACATAATAACATAACCTTTCTATCACACAGGGATCACATGTCAAAAGACAAATCATGACACCTCAACCAAAGACTAAAGTGTCCTTCGTGGCTAACCAAGATATCAACATCTCCATACCACATGAAGATAACCATCTCTTGTCAATAAAACCTAATATTTCAAAGAACCCTCACTACATACAAGAAACATAAACCAAGAGTCCATCCATGATACCAACAAACACTACAAAAGATCATCCACCATCAAATGTTGAATCCACATCATTGCCACAATCTCCCACTAAGTCTTGATACTGAGATCTCCATGGCATCATGACAACCATCCTCTAAATGAAGATACTTCATGGCCTCAACATGATCAAATAACTCAACACCGATCTCCCAAAGGGAAGATTACAAACCATGACTCCAAAACCAATAAGATACAACACCGCCAAACCATCACTATCACAAGCTCCTACTGAATTGTGTAAACAAGTTATCCATGACATCATGATAACAATATCCTTAATGAAGATCAACCAAAGGTCCTCACATGATCAAAGAACTCAAATGCAACATGAGCTCCCAAAAGAAAAATTAAAACCATGATCTTCAAACCAAGAAGATACACCACCACAAACCAAAATTGGAATTAATCCAACACCACCAACAAAACACCTATATAAAAAATCATGTCATGCCAAAGTCCTTAAAGCACGAGGAACATTTGTGACACCATGACCACCACCAAATGTACTAGTGCAACAAAATCCAACTATGTCACACATGTTTGTATCACATAGTCAACTACATAGGTCCCACATCATGACTATACCTAGTAAAACCATCTGTCCCTCTCAACATGACAACCAAACCAACAAAACAAGTGACTAAACCAAGCCACAAATCTAAATCTATAAAAACATTGAAGCATATATGGGCATAGACAACCCACATCCAAGTTAAAAATGCAACCTATAAGCATAGATAACCTACAACACTATACAACTCATAGATGCAACAATGTAACATACAAATCCAAAAAATATATTGATAACCATGTCAAATGAGATTAATCAAGATGTACATGTGAGTATACAATGACTCTAACATCAAATCACCAAGATCCAAATAGCCATAAGCTCACAAAATCACAATAGTCAAAAGAACCCATAAACAACTCAAATGGAAATAAAAACAAATAAATCATGCCAAAACATCTCCAAATTTGATCCACTGTGTAGTCCTCTGAACAAGATTTTCATCAAATATAAGAAGTGCAAAATCTGACTATGTATGCACAAGTTATGACCTCTCCAAGCTCGAAAGGAACATCTGACTTCTAGCAATAATTTCACTATCAAAATAGAAAAATATGGAAAAAACAATGGTACCATAGCGTAGATCACAAAACCACCTTTCCAACGAGTATAAGAAGTTGAAAATTTGACACCTAAGAAAAAAGTTATACACCTTGAAAATTGGTTGCACAATTTGGTTATAAAGTTGAGCACTGGTGGCTTGCCGGTGCCGGTGGCACCGCCCACTGGCTCTGACTTGACGCTATATATATTTTGGCTTAATTTTTTATTCGGTGGTTTAAAAATAAATTGTGTGGCAGTTTTAATTTATGTTAAGCCCCTGCAGAGCTAGGCAAAGGTCTTACGGGACTGGGGGCTTAAGCCCACCGGCTCGAGGTTGACCCTCGAATTCAATGTTGATAGGGCTACCAACATTCCTGCCATTGACAATACCCTATTGATACTACTATCAGACATGACAGAGCCAAGGGAGGGTATAGGGCCTGCTAATTTGATTTTTTAATAAAATCCAAATTGGGTTTTCAAATTTAATCACAATTTCTTTTTGTTTTGACTTGCAAATGAATTGACGGTTATGACAGGGGAAAGGAAAGGAAAATATTTTCTATTTTTTCATAGTGGCCAAAATAGGTCAAATTTTATGTCAGTCTTTATCTCTTGGGCCTCCTAGATCCAATGGTGAGGTTTCCTTTGTCACAAGGGATCATCTACAACACATCCCCTACGAAATCCTCATGATCAACATCCATAAAAAAATTCCAACAAATATTCATAAACCTAGATCTAAAAAAATGACCATAAATCTGCAACCTCAAATCCTCACATCTGCAAAGACAACCTACATAAAACCCTCATATCTTGCAATGTCTTCATTCTTTCCTTGCAAGCCCTAGATTCAACTATACACCAAATCTACTCCAACAAGGGTTATACAAACCACAACCATGGCTCTAATACCAAATGAAAGGAAATATGTATCCACCCAAAAAATTTCACATAACCCAAATAGAGAAATCTATGAAAACAAGTATTCATAATCCATATGCAAAAGAATAGACAACATACCATCAAAGATGCCACAAGATATACCTTGGTAAAACCCTCAAGAGGGAAGAACCTAGACTCCAAAAGCATCCATCTCTCATGTATTATTCAACAATAAACATTACAATACATCTTCAAAGTCCTCCATGAATACCTTTGAAACATCAAGCCCTCTACAAGCACTCCATGAGAATAGGCATGTAACCACAAATCTCATGTCATGCTTCAACCCTCACAAATGTTAAAAAGAGCCAACTAGCCAACAAGCCAACCTTAGACAAATACCCATGTGTTTTCTTTTATAGAAACAAGCTCAAACAAAACCACCAAGTGGTATTACATAAAAACCATGTGAATAATACCATGAGATTACAAAACCATTAACCCCCACATTTAATTTTTGGTACTAAGTTTTCCCAACATTAAATATTTTTCCCATGTGCAACCCCGCATTAAATATTTACTCTAATGTTACATACAACCCATAATGTGGCCCCAAGAATGCTATCTCATGTGATGCACACATACCTAGATTCCCTAGGTGCACCACGTAATAAATAAATAAATATTACATTATAACATTATGCAAGGTGAACAATACACATTTTCCTAACAATATGTGCACACACACACACACACACACACACACACACACACACACATATGCATATGTACTAGTATAAACATCAATAACTTTTGGAACTTACAATTCAAAAGATAATCCAATTCTTTTACTCAATAATCTAGCATTTCATTATTTTTCACAAAGACCAAAAGAATAATAGTTTTTATTCACATCATAATAGGATTTTCATGTATTTCATGAATTTTCTACAAAGAATTAATCATGAGACCAAATAAAATGGTTGAGTGATTCATCAACAAAGGTATAATAATAGTTTTCATCCATTACATTACCAAGTGACTAAGCCAAATGGCTTTGCTTTAAGCACATTTTTTTGTCATACTTTGTCTAAGTCAATAGGTTGTGAAACTTATAATAAAGATGTTTTAAAGTCATAGAGTGACTTGGCTAATAGGCTACTTAGTGTAGTAGAGGTGATATGTAGTCATAGAGTGACTTAGCCAAAATGTTACATAAGAGTCATGATGGACTATCATAAGGATTAAGGCTTTTATTATAATAGATGTGACATGTAGTCACATAGTGACTTAGCCAAAAGGCTACTTAGCATAACAAAGGATTTAAATAATCACAAAGTGACTTAGCTGAAAGGCTATGTTCATAATAGAGGTATTAAATAGTCACAAAGTGACTTAACCAAAAGGCTACATCCATAATAAAGGTATTATATAGTCACACTATGACTTAGTTGATAGGCTACAATCATAAAAAATGATTGTTATAAGGATTAAGCCAAATGGTTTTAGAAAAGATATGTATAACTATCATAAATTTTAAGTTGAATGGTTAAATAAATAATCATAAATGACAATCATAATATTTAAGCCAAATGGCTTAATAATAAATATATATTATTATCAACAAGTTTAATTTGAAGGCTTTACAATAAACATAAAGGACTATCACAATATTTAAGTCGAATGGCTTAATAATAAACATATATTACTGTCACAAGTTTAAGTTGAAGGCTTTACAATAAACATAAATGACTATCACAAGTTTAAGCCGAAGTATTTATAACAAACATGAATGACTAACATAGGGTTTAGGCTGAAATAGCTTTATAATAGAGTAGGATTTTAACCAAGTCCACAATACGAAGCTCCCAATAATTTGCAACAACAACAATCCAAATGGCTATATGCTAACAACCCTAAACACCCAATAATAAATAATGCCAAGATTTTAAATAAGATCATTTTCTAACTTCAATGGAGAACAAACCATTACCATTTTTAAGAGTTAAACATTGAAACAAAGAAAATACATGACAGTATCTACAATTATTCATTGTCAACTCAGAAATTCCACCCCTTCTTTGTTCTTGACCCCCTTTTCTTTTCTTCCTTTCTCCTCTTTAACTCCTCCAAATCCCTATTTTTTTGTATTTTTTCCTGCATGTTGCCTTCTTCACGAGGTTCTCTCTCCTCTCCACTACTTTACTTCGTGAGAAGTAAATGTTCATTCCTCCTTCACTCTCCACTTAGTGGAGTTCATCCGCTTGATGCCTTTCTTCAGTAACTACAAGTACTAGACTATTAGTTGACACCTTTCATTATGTCCATTGAACTACTAAATAATACTAATATATATAAATATACATGTATATGTATATATGTTTGTGTGTATTTATACATACATATGTATGTATATGTATATATGTACATAGATGAGTATTAAATCAATAATGTAAATACACATACATATATACGTTTATATATATATAGTCTACATTCATATATACATAAATATACTTGTATATATGCTCATTGTCTTTCTATGACAATTAGGGAAAACTTACATTCCTCAACTGAATAATATTTTCAATAACAGAAAAAATTATTGAATGTAAAAAATTGTATTTGTATTAAACACAATTTCAATGCACCTTAATTTATTTTAGGAAGCATATTATGACCATTAAGAGTATAGATTTTTAAAGCAAACATGTCATAACAAATTATTATTTTTTAATGAAATCACATACCATAATCAACAGAATACAGATACAAAATTTTAAGTAGTAATTCAAGATTGTGAAGTAAGCAAGTATGACACAACTGATACTTTATATTCAAACACTTCATGACATAAAATAATAATCATTTCATCCAATTTTTAATTGTGTGTGTGTGTGTGTGTTCTCATAATAAAGATGATCCTCATTTTTTCCTTCTGAATTTACTTTCCTCTCTCTGATGATACTCTCCCTCTCAATCTTGGAGGGGAGGCACAATCTCTTGCATCCACCTCATCTAATCCAAAAGGTAGTTAGTTCAATAACATATAAAATATTTACATAAATCTATTGCATAATATTCTTTTTTGTTTCTATGAAAATTAATTTTATAATAACATCAATTAAAACTATATCCAATTGATATAAAATTGATTCATCTAGATATCTTTAACTGTTCATAATTCAAGTTTTTGATATCATAATTGAAATACTGAACAAAATGTAACATAGTTTAGAGGGGTAAAAAATTAGATGTAACATTAGTTATAATAATTAAAGGATTCAAAGAAAAATGTCACAAAGAAATCCTTATCCAATGATCATACAAAAAAATACTTCAAGGAGAAATTTAGTAGAGAAAATTGCCAAGATACTTCTAATAGAATCCCTCGAGAGAGAGGCTAAATAATAATTATGGGCCAAATTGTATTCATTATATACATATCAAAAGGGAAGTCCATTTTTTGATTTCTTGAGTTAACAAAATACTTGGTTTTTCACTTTTCAAAAGATAGTTTATGTAAAGATGTTTGTGATTGTCACAATGACCTCTAATATTCCAAGACATTACTTTCATTTCTTATCTTTTTTGGGTATGTGTTTTATGGTCACGTTGAATGTTGAATGTTTGCTTGTTCTAATATTTTTAGCTACTTCCCTATCTTCAATCTCTATACTTTTCTTTCTACCCCTTCTATAATGGGCATTTTGGGTAGGATATTGGGATATTGGAATCTCTTCCTCTTCTATTTATTTTTCATCTTGCTAAAGATGGATGTATCTAACCATGAGGTAAGGTTGAGGAGGAAAATCCATATTTAAATTTTGTTCTTATAGAATTTTCATGTTTAATTCATTTTATACCTCTTATTTTGCATCTAGCAAGTGTTATTCATCTTTAACCTTGCCATCTTGATTAGATGTCTTGAAAATTTTGGAAACTTCAAGAACACACATGTAAGGTCTTAACTTTACCACATAATTTTGACTTTGGTTGAACTTATATTAGCTTGCCAAAAACCTTCATTCTATTGTACCATAGCCCTTGATTCATTTTCCAGTTTGGAAAAAAATATCTAAAAGTGTTCATTTTCATGGCACATTCTACAATTGAATGAGATTTGCTTAGAATCCATTTTTGTGTAAAAAAAAGCTCATTCAAATTTAGGTTGAAGGATTTTGAAAACCCCTTAGCTAGGTCAACCTCCAATATATCCTGAGCTATAGATTAATTTCTCTTTAGAGGTTCTACCTATATTTTTTTTAAATGGTCTTATTACCAATGGTCACAAGGGCCTCTTCATTTCAAATATGTAATGGGAGAAATTGGGGCCTCACTAAAATTGGAACCTTTAAATGATTCTCTTAGATCAAATTAAATTATGGTTTCAACTATTCAAGCATAAATCACGAGGGAAAATCACGAGGGCCCAAGAACCAAGGTCCACTTTAAAGATGAGATGTGTATCTACCTTATCAACAAAGGCAATCATGAAATCCATGACCACACATTTTCATTTCAATAGAGCCAAATATCCGAGGATACCATTCTTTAGATACCTATTACTCCAATCTCTTAAGAGACAACCATGCACCCATGAAATTCCCAACTAGGTCCCTTTTTGATAGATTCATAAACAAATCAATAGTTTGATTCAATGGCATATCATTCATAGGGACCTCCTCTCAATGTTAAACAAATTATAGGTATGCACAATTTTTTAAAATCTTAAAAGAAGCTTATAACTCCTAGATGATTTTATTGAGGAGGGCGAATCATATTTTATCGAAAATCCCATGAGAGACAATGTCCTTGAATTAGTGATCCATGAGAGATTTCAACATAGAGAGAAAAGCTACTATCAACTAGGGTTAACACCAAGCACACAACAACCTCTATTGTGCCAAAAAAATGATGGCACATATAATTCAAGTATATATTATCTAGAGTAAGATATGCTAATTTTTGTAGTTATGAATACTCTACACTGTATGCATTGTTTTGTGTTATGCCTTTTTGTTAGAATATTCATTTCATCCAACATGGAAAGAAGCCCAAAAAGGCTCAATTATGTATCTATTTCACTAAATAGTACCAACAAATTTGTATGGTCTAAGTGGTTTTCATATAACACTCCAATTAGTGACTACGATATATTTTCCAATCTATATAATAATATCCACATGTTAATAAAATTCTTAAGTAGCTCATTACCTAGATTAATTCCTTCAACAAATATTTGAAATTCTCAAAATCTATTTGGACTTCTAAAAAAATATGCATAGACCCTATACACAAGATCTTCAATTTTTAAAACAAATAGAAATTGGCTCACAGTTTAAAATGTCAAATCCATTTTGTGGTCTATGCAATAAATGTTAGTCATGTACAATGAACATGATGTGACCCTACATGAGTAATGCCCCATCTATACCAATGCACATCAATTTCCTTGTAACCAATGGATCATCGAAGTCTTCAATATCCTTCAAACTATTTTGTACTAGTTCTAAAAGGGTGATTGATGTGGAGTTTTCTCTCATTTTGTGGAACTATGGAAAGAAAAGTTAGTATGTGATCCATACCCACATAAACATACATCATACAAATGAGTGGTTGATGTGGAACTTTCTCTCATTTTGTGAACTATGAAAAGAAAAGTTAGTATGTGATTCATACCCACATAAACATGCATCATACTTGGGAAGTATTTTTAAT
>VDFB02000017.1:412290416-412488843 GCA_007258455.2 Sequoia sempervirens
AATTTGACTTTCTAAATAGAAGGAAAAGTCATAAATTTCTTAAATTATCATTATTTAGATTATCCACAAGAAATCTAAAAATAAAGTTATAGACATTATGAACACTATTAGAAAGTCATCAAGCCCCAACCTGTCTTAGTTGGGATAAATTGTAAACCTGATAGTAAGAAATCTGCTTTGATGCAAATCTGACCCATAAACTGCTCTAGATATTCTTAAACGGCTCACCAATTATGGATTTCTAATTCTAGCTACTCCAAACATCTTTCAATTGAATGCAAAAGAAAATACAGTACCAAAACCAAAGCAAAAGTAAGTAGATAAATAGAAACAAAACACAAGATTTGGACTAGAGAAACCCAAAAGGGGGAAAACTTGGATGATTAAATACTCTCCAAACTCCACTATAACCAATCAGATACAATCAATATGAATGAACTTCTCTTCTATAAAGTGAAAGATTGAACCCTAGAATAGAACAAATAGTAAGGAAAAACAATAAAAAGCATAGAACAAATAAAAAACCTGATCACATAACTTGGAAATCTAGTTAAGAAATTCTTCAAATTCTTCAATGATGACTTAAAGGTAACTAAAATTGATTAAAAATGTGTTACAAGAGCTAAGTACAACAATAATCAGCAGAAAAGTCCCAAGTCAAGTCACCCTTGCTGAGTCTGCGCCAAGTCCAAGTCTTGTTACTATGGTTAACACATAATGACAAAAATTAATTAAACTAAGGTATGTATAGATCACAATTTGATAGAACCTTTGTATTTTCATTCATTCATTCTCTACTTCGTCAAATACATTTGTGGAGTTTTATAGGTGCTTTGCCCCAATGCAAATGACTCCAATTTTCATGTGTATGCAATAAGAATGTCTCCAAATTTTTATGTGCATGGCCATTGGTTGACATAGGGTAGATCAATAATATAGTTGCATCAACTGGGGTGCCATCCATTTAGAGTCATTATACCCCAATACAACTCATCTAGGAAAATAGGAAATTGTGAGAGCTAGCAATTCCATCCTCCATCAAGGCAGATGGCATAGCAGAGCTGCCAATAAACTTAAAAGTAACATGAGGGAACTCTATCAAAAGCTCTAGTAAACTACAGTAATCTCAAGCGCATTGCAACACAAGGGCCTTCTTCCATTTTTCCATCATCTTCCCATGGTTGGCAATGTCAAGTGGAGAGGTAGAGTACAACGTTGAAATCAAAGAAAAATATGTGTTTGCATGTATTACCATGTTCATATTGCTCACTAATTGGAATCTCATAGTACTCCAACATATGAAAAATTAGAAGTACAACATAATAGAACTTTGTGCCCTTATCTCATGCCTCCAACACATTCAGTATCATGTCATTCACCAAGATTCTTGGGTAGCCAAACTCCCTTGTTAAACCCAACTTGGTATCACACATATGTGGTTGCAAGCAACTTCATGCCAATAAGATTACAGGAAATGCCCACTCTAACATGTTCAATTGCAATAACTTTCACACCACTGGACTACGCTCTTAGTTAACTGTAGCCAGAGTATTACATACCTGCATACTAAGTTCTAGTTAACTGAGCACATGATATGAGATGGGTTGGAGGAATCTACCATGCTAACACTTCTCTAATACAGAAACTGTGATTCATCTCAGAAGGAAATAGAAAAAATTAGATATGAGAAGTATATGATGTGCTCATTCTTATCATATAATGATTTATCTTTGATAAATTAGTAAAGATGTATTTTCTGGATTTTTTCCATTACATCACCACAGTGGTGTTGAATCTTGTTTATATTCTTTAATGATTTATTCAAGTATTTGTAGGTTGTCTATGGGTAAGGGCCCATTGGTCTTAGCTTGCACAAAACAATCACGTGGGAATCTACTAGTTTAAGTGAGCACCATGTATGGCATTTTTATAGCTATATTGTTTCATCTCTACTTATTACATTATGCCTGAAATGTGGTAGGATGATGTTGATAATGATATCAATTGTGCTAGACCAACTGGCAGTTTTAACATGATAACATCTAATGATAGTAATATGTTTAGTATGACAGAAAATAGGGGACGCTCTATTTCTGTAGAGTTTGCTAGAAATACTTGTAATATCATGATGCAAACCTTCTAGCTATGTTTTTTTACAGTTGGAAAGTTTTTCTTCTTAATTTGGCAAAGCTTAAACACATACATTATCTGGTAGAAACAAAGGTGGACAATATACACCTTTCGACCATTTAACAAGCTCAATAACATCAATAAGTAAAAACATTAATATTAAAAAAATCAGATTGTAAACATAAGATTTTTAGAATCTAATAATATATAAAAAAATCTTTTGGAAAAAATGTATAGGTGATTTTGCATCAAAATTTTAAATCACACTCTTGATCCATCATCAACATGATGAAATGTAAATTGCAAATGATTAACTTTTCTAATAGAACCAATATGCCAAAGAAGGGTCACCTAGGGAAAGAGAACATAAAAGGAATTGAATCAACTATCAATTATTACCAATAAATAATAATTAGCAAAAACTACTAATTTAGAATTGTGATGTTTAGACTCACATAGATACAAACTTTCTCAGGAATTTCTCTGCATACCAAAAGATAAGGATATTTTCAATTCTCGATATATTATTAGAGAAAAACCTAGAAAATATCAGGAACCCAAAAATGCAGTAAAATTCAAAAAAAGGAAGACAAATAATTGATGATTTTTACATTTAAAACCATCTTAAGATTTAACTGCATTGAGAGTGAGACTATGAAAGTAAACAAGAGTGTACATCATGAATTTTGAAATATAGATTTTTCTCATTTTGAAATCATTGATTCCAAAAAATCAGAATATATATCTCTTTAACAATACTAATAAATAACTCTGCCAGAATGATAATGAATCCTTCATTCAATAAAACAAAACTAAGGTAAATATGACTTGTTAACCCTATCATTCTCCTTAACTATCAAGTTTAAGAGACTAATCCATACACAAAATGGTAACTACAATTGAATACAACAATCTCCCTAAGAGTTGAAAGAACCCCCTACTAGGTCCTCCTCATTGTGAATTGACTCACATTGTGAGGTTGTTAGTCAATCCAATTGGGATTCATATGACATCTTTGAATGATTAGTGGAGAAAGAGTGATATCTCAATGTATCCATTTTTCCACCAATCAATAATGATAATTCAAGTACTATAAAATTGACTGTTCATATAGCATTACCCCTTAGAAATCACACCTTTGACATCAATGAAAACCTATGTTCAACATCTAGATTTGAGTTCAGTGAAGCTCCATAGTATTCAATATTAAATACTACAAGGTTTATTGTTAGCATTCAAAAATATCTTTCAAAATTGAAATGTGTTAATTTTTTAAATCAGAAGAAACTATCATGCAAGGAAAAATGTTATGAAAAATAAGATCTAAAATAAATTTTGAGAAGAGAGAAGGTGATATGTGTCTCATGTTTTCATAGAGTTTAGAGTGATCTTGTAGTTAAAATTCCTCACTGACAAGATTTTTCATGACCAAGACTAGGTGAGCTCCAAGAGGGAGCCGAGAACAGTATGGTGAAATAAGAGGTAGGTAAATTTTCTATTGATTTTTGAAATTTTTAATATTTTGGCCCTTGTAAACCCTATGATGCATATTGGAATCTGATGAGCACATTAGCATTCAGATGTTGAACATGAGTTTGATATTCATGTAGACATCCTCCTTGTTTGCTAACTTCTAAGGGATGCATGATCATCCACAAAGGGTGCTAGTGTTCAAGGGAATACTAGCCTTTAGGAAAACATACTTTATTCTAAGTTTTTGGACATTTTAGAATGCTAGGGTGTTAGCAGTAGAATGATATATAATTATTTTGATTACTTTTAGTTTTAGCCACTTCCAACTATGCGAGAGAATGGTAGAGGATTTGTTTTTACACTACTCATGAGTTGATTGAGACTCTATCAAGGAAGGAGTAGGTTTTTTTATAGATGATTAGTCCTTTATTTGGTATTCATACTCTTAGAGATGTGATTGCACCACATGATGCTCTTGGGATTGATGGATCAATGGAATTTGGATACATCCACCTTTCATCTCCTAATAGGGGAGATGACTATTATTCATGTGGATGTATAACACATTCTTAGATTCCTAGTCCATGGTTATTGCATTACTATTGAGGATGAGAGACAATTAGTCACTATATAGGAGGGATAGTGATATACACTTGCATGATTCATCATGAGTTACAATATTGATCATTTCTTATGTGGTGACTTGAGCAAGGGTCAATACCTATTCCCCTAACTAGGAGGATATTAATCACTATAGTATCCATGATAATGACTATTGATGGTCAAGGCATGCATTTGCATGTGGGCCTCATGCACATAATCAAGGCCATGGAGGAGTGAAATACTATTTTTGTATTGGAGCAGAGTATGCTTGCTCACCTTTACTAAGACCTTGGCAGATTTGCGCATCATGAGGGGAAAATACTCATGAACTCCACATTACTTTAGGTATGAGAATTCAAGAACATCATGTGTATAAGATATATCAAGTACCCAAGGAAAATTTATTCGGATGCACCATGACCACAATAATACCCACTAATTTGATATTAGAGTTTCTAAGATTTACTATTTTGGAGATAATCTTTTGATCACTTGTACAACATAGAGATTATATAGTAGCCATATAGAGGAATGAGAGCATGGGATGATTTTGGTAGATAGATGGCTTGTATCCAACAAGATCACCTACTTATTGGTCACTATGACTATATCATCATGTAATTTAAGTACATGTGATTGATGAGGTAGTTTGGACTAGTATGGAAAGTGCCATCAATAATACCACTTATGTGCATTCACATCACATTACCATTAGAGCTAGACACCTCTCTCATCCAACAATCACTAAGGTCATTTTGAGTGACTTAAGTAGTAAAGGAGAGAATGATCATCTATTTTTGGATGTGGATGATGTCAATGTTTTATAGGGGTACACCGACTAATGAAGTTTTTATCCAACAATCATTCCTTTCAAGGATGCCCCTAAAGGGGATCTTGATGCTTAAGGTTTGGATGTGGAGTATAAAATGGAGGAGGATAGGCCAAGGGTATAATAGAGAGTATGCTCTCCAATAGTTGTACTGCCTAGATAGATGGAGTGAGGTGAGTCTAGCAATACATGTACTCCTATAGGACCCACACTTATAGCACACACTAGTCCTAGCATTGCAAATGGACTATGAGAAAAAATTGGTAGGCCAAAGACCTAAGTGATTTTATGTTTATGTTTTATATCATTTATTTGGAATAGAATAGATATAGATAAAGTTCATTTTTTATTTGTTTTTTTGATGTGATATTCATTTCTCTTTTTTCTTGGTTTTGCACCATGGACGTGAGAGTTTCTTCACCTTATCAGCTGAGTCATAGTAGAGATGGTTTCATCCCTATATCTTGAGGGTATAATGTGAGCATCATATAGGCCAAATTAGACTGTTAGACACTGCATGGTGACATTTGAGTCAAATACATAGCTTAGAGCTACTTATAACGAGTTCTATGTACATTGAGAGTCATTGGGAAATAGAGCTTGGAACAGTGACAATTAATTAAGATCAAAGACAAACATTTCAACGCATGAATGGATAGACATAGTTGTAATCATGAGCCCTAGTAAGAGAAACACTAGCAAGCGGGGTTTTCTCCAATCTATCATCAATAAGAAATTATGTGTAACAAGCACATAAAGGAACGACTTACAACATCGCCTAAGGAATAGCCATCAACAATGAGGAATAGGCATCAACTGCTGAGGAACGGCTTACTCCAAGGAGGGTTTTCTGTTTTTCCTAGATTAAGTGGTCTACAAATCTACAAAAATAAAATACAAACTATACAAGTAACTTTCAGCAAAGACTAATCTAAATGTGAAAACTCATTGATAAACTGTAGCCAGAAATGAAAGCACCACAAATTGTCTATCACACACATGAATCACCACATGTATATTATGTAAAAGTGCCATAATTTTGTTCTATTTCACAATCTCACAGCCAGTCTTACCTCCATGCATGTCCATTATGTAAATGCCCAGATAGTGAAAGCGCAAGAAATGACCTGCACTGTTTGCTGGAAATCTTGTGAAAGCAACCTCGCTCGCCAAAAAGAATTCCTGTGAAAATGACCTGCCCACGGAAAAGACCAAAATGAATCTGTCTCTAAACTTTTAGAGGGAGAAATAAGGGTGTTCTCTAAAATTGGAGGAGAAAATTAGGTCGTTCGAGTGAAGGTGTGGTTCAAACGAAGCCTTTCTTTTTTGGATTTTAAAAATTTAAAGAATTCTCATGAAGCGGCAGGGGGTTCATTCGAAGCCCCCTAATTCGAACCACCCTAATTGAATTTTTTGTTATTGCATTTCCTGAAATTTCTCTTAAAGCAAATAATTATAACCCATTATTGTGGGTTCACTGGATTTGTTTATATATGCTTTTTTACCGTCGGATATCCGATCAAATTGGATATCGATTTGTAAACAAGTTTAGTGTTTGGTATGGTGACACAAGCCTAAAAATCAACATTCTTTTTCCGTTTTTGTTCATTGAAGGCGTGTTTTTCCCCTCATTGCCACTTTTGGCCCACCATGATCGCACATACCCCCTCATAATTCAAGGGGAGACTAGATTTCCATGGATTTAGATCTCTTGTTTTGAATATTGTTCTTGCCTTTGTCTTGAGAACTTCTCTTGATAATAAAATAATCCTTTGTAAAATCCATAGCTTTCCACTTCATGTATTTTTGATCTTCAATATCAACTTTGTAGAGTTAATATTGATTCCTTAAGTTATTCTATATGAATTTGACAACACATATAACAATGCAATGCATTAGATTTATTTATCCATTTCAACATTCATTAGAAGCTAACTAACTTATGAGCTATATTCAAAGTGATCAATTTTTTGTTAGAATCATGCCTCATAGATTTTTTAAGAGAATACAATTTCTTATGTAGAAAAATTGTTCGCAAGAGTCTTTTCTAATATAAAACTATAACTTCTCTAAAATTTTCTTAGTAGTGTCTTCACCCAAGGTATTAGAGTAGCATTGAATAAAAAATATAAATTTAAGGTGCTTCTTACCATCTTATCAGTTTGCAATCTTTTTTAGAGTTTATTGTTTTGCACTAGTCCATTAATCTTGATTAAAAAGAGGTCATCCATCTTAAAGTTCAAAATGAAATCTCTTTCTATTGAACTTCTTAATCTTCATACTTAAAACACTTTCAATCTTTTAAAGGTCTAGTATTTTTTTCCTCTTCAATTTTGTAGAGGTCCTTTATTTCATCTACAATCTTATACAAGGTTCAATTTCTTGTTTTAATAGATAAAATGTCATTTTCATCATACATGGTTATTTCTAAGCCTAAAAATGAAATCTCTTTCTATTGAACTTCTTAATCTTCATACTTAAAACACTTTCAATCTTTTAAAGGTCTAGTATTTTTTTCCTCTTCAATTTTGTAGAGGTCCTTTATTTCATCTACAATCTTATACAAGGTTCAATTTCTTGTTTTAATAGATAAAATGTCATTTTCATCATACATGGTTATTTCTAAGCCTATTGTGAGATTTTTGTCCATTGAAAAAAATTGTAAATCTTCCCTAGAGTTTGAATATCTTACATTTTTTGGATTTTGTATTTTCTTTTTTAAAAATCTCATTAAACTATGTTTATAAACAAATAAGAAAAAAATCATGTTTTTCTATTTGTGTTAATAATTTTTGTTTAAAAAACTTAAGAAATTTAATAATTTTTGTTCAAGATTACTATTGCCTGATTTCTCACAAAATTTGGATTTTCTTTATTTTTTAAAATCATTTTTGAAAATTAAAATTAAATGATTTTTTTTAAGTTCATTTATTTCTATTATATTATAAATTATAATTAAAATTAAATCATAAAATTATTCTTTATAAATTTATTTTTTAAATCAACCTAAAGTCCTACTTTAAATTTACTTCCTTTTAATTATGTGAGATAAAGAAGTTTTTGTTTTTTAAATCAACCTAGAGTCCCTACTTTAAATTTAATTCCATTTAATTAGGGGAGAGAGGCCCATAGTGGAGCAGGGTCCAATAATAGAGATAGAAATAGTCCTTAGTGGGTTCCATAGTGAAGCACCTTAATATTCAATTGCAAAACACATTTTCTCCATAAAGTACACAAACTGACAAATCATGTGATGCCACATTAGCGCACCAATAAAACATGACTTAGTGCACCACTATCAGTCTCACCTTTTTTTGGGCTTTTTTGGATACCTCAACAAAAAATATGTTAATGTGGCATCATATTTAATGATGCGGCCCTAAAACGAAATATAGAAGCACGTGAGTTGCCAAATAAACTGTTGTACAAAATTGGGAGTGATTTGAAGTTTCCGTGTAAGATTTTGAGAAACATGAAGTTAGGGTGCTCCACTATGGGCCCCTCTCCCCTATGTGAGATAAAGATTAATAATAGACCTAAATTTTTGAAAGGTATATGAATATGAAATTTATTTTTATATGCAACTTCTAAATATCTTGTTATTGTCACATCATCATATCCACTCATCTTGACAATATAATTCCCTAAACATTATTATATTTTAAAAAAAAAATGTTCTACAATAAAATAATTGAACTTAATATAAAACATATAATTATTTTTTATAATTTCTAAAAAAACTAATTTAAAACTTTACATAAATTTAAATACTTTTTTTTATTTATGTAAGATAAGATTTCATAATAAATCTAAAATTTTGAAAGAATATATGTATTTAAAATTATTTTTATATACAACTTCTAAATATCTAATTTTTATCAATTCCACAATATAATTCCCCACATATCACAATATTAAAATAATAATAATAAGATGATATTTTCAAAAATATCTTCTACAATAAAATAAAATATTTCAACCTTAAAACTTTAGAACACATTAACAAAACAATTATCTATAGAACCTTCCACATCATGCGTCATAAGAAACCTTTTTAAAAAATTGAAAACAGAATGGCGGGGAAAGCTTAAATCACTGGAATAATTTAAGAAAGCTAGTGCACAACTTTCAAGTACGATGTTACTGTTAGGTGACCCACTTTATCATTTGACTGCAATTTCTTATTCAAAGTTTTGGGCACCGCCCAAATTACTTAAGACAACGCCCGATTCAGACGAAAACCATTGACCATTCTTACATAATTTACCAGTCAAAAGCTCAGTGACTGTGTGAACGCCGGGTGATTACAATTCCCGCCTGCCTTACAACAAACTTTGATTTTAATATGCCAAACGCGATCTTAACACGTTACCACTCCATCAATAAAACCTAATTCACCTAATTCAATCATTATCCCTCTAACTAAAATTGGGTGAAAATGGAAGACAGCTATGAAGTTGAATGGTTTTGAACGAATTCGATCAAATTTTGTTAAATTCAAGATCTCTTATCACAAAGAATTGTGTTTTATTGAAGATTTCACATTATAAAGAATTGTGTTTGGAACGAATTAGAATACATATTCCTCAATCAAATTATCAAGAATTGTGTTTCAAATGAATTTGTGAGAATGAATACTCTTCAGTTCTTGATTCTCAGTCAAAAAAATTCGACCTTGTATTTTGATATCCAATGAAAAAGCAATCTTATAAATAATATGAAATTGTCCATACTGTGGAGGACAGTTGTGAAGGCATGATAAGCTTACACGGATCTGCTATTATTCATTAATGCGGATTTCATACTCAATGTTCAAACAGGATACGCGGTTTTGACTTTCTAATGTGAAGTTTAATTTCCAAGAAGACGACTTGGGTCTGCGCTGATTTGCATGACATTAGCCCTGCTAACTATGCTTGGCAATGTCGCTTTAGCATATTCGCCGGGGCCTCTGGGGTTGTGTTGGTCGGCAAGAAACATACGACGGCGCTGTTTTACAGGAATATTAAATTAGTGGTCGGTTTAAATCTTGCGAATCTGTTGCGAAGGGCTTCACAATTTTAAAAAAAAATTGCAGCTTTGTTTGGTTAAAAATTGTATATTTTACCAGTGTGTGCTAGAAAGGTCAAAATTTGGGCCATAGGAAGGTTGGAAAGCAAAGTGGATAAAAGCATAACGACAAGATCCAAGTATGAAAAGCTGAGGTAGATTATGTCTGTAGGAGTTGCTCATTTTTAACAGAAAGAAAAGAACAGGACCAGAATAGAGAGTTAAGGACTGTGGAGGCGCCTGGAATATGGTGTCGTTTGCTCAAGTGATGCGGCCCGCTCTTATTCTCAGGAAATGGCTTCTGCCTCATAAACCAAAGCCAAAGCCATTGCCATCCCCATCCCAAACAGATGACCAGCAAGAAAATACTTGTGATAATCTACAAGGTATTGTTTTTTCCTCCTTTGTACCTTTTCTTTTGTGATTGTGCTGAGATTGTGGGTGGATAGATAGAGATTTTAATAATGCTCATGAAATCAGAATAGTTCATGAGATTTAAAGAAAAAAATTGTAACTAAAGAAACTAAACACTGCAGAAACAAAGATTATATTAAGTTTTAGTTTAACTTTTTGTTATTTTTCAACTTCTGAGGATTCATTTTCTCACTGGATTTTGATAGGTTGTTTTTAACATTTTCTTCTTCAAAATTTTATAGGTTGTTTCTAACGTTTTCTTCTTCAAAATTTCATAGATATAGATATCCATGTAATTAGTTTGAATGTCATTATATGCAGGAAATTTCTTATATAATGTCGTTCCATCTCTATCATGTTTGATGTGTAAAAGACATTCTCTCTTCTCACTTTCTTTTGAGATCTTCGACTTACATATTCTTACATATTCTCTCTTCTCACTTGAGATCTTTAACTTGCATATTTTAAGATCTTCAACCTACATTTACTCTCTTCACACCTTTTGAGATCTTCGACTTACATATTCTCTCTTCTCACTTCTTTTGAGATCTTCCACTTAAATATACTCTCTTCTCACCTTCTTTTGAGATCTTTGACTTACTCATCTTGTAATCTGGTTCTCAATTGAAAAATAAGTACATCTTCATTTTCCATTTAATGTTTATCTGTATAAATAAACAAATAGCAGGGACTGAGGGCTGAGAGCCTCTATTCGTTATTCACTATGTTCACAGGAGGCTCAACGCTTAAGCGTGGCCAATCGGAAACTCTGCGGACAGATTACACCCTGCCCCGTGAATACAGGTCAGCTTAATTTTACGGCCCCTCTTTCTTTCGGCTCCTTCTCTCATATCTCCTGATAAGCTGGCGACTTGCAGAGTGTTTGTTGGAACGTGGAACGTTGGCGGGATGAGCGCACCGGAGGATTTAGAGTTGGGGGAGTGGCTATGTACAAAGGAGTCATCTGACATATACGTGATAGGGTAAAAGAAAAAGTATTCCTTGATATTTAGTTCTGTCCCCTTGCTTGGGTTTCCGTGTTTGAAAAGCTAAGGTAATGTCCGCTCTGCAACAGATTCCAGGAAAGTGTTCCATTGAAGGCCGGGAAAGTGTTGGGGTCGGAAGACAGCCGGGCGGCAGATAAATGGGACGCCTTGATTGGGAAAGCTCTGAACGGAGCACCAAAACCACCATCATCACAGAATAGCGCTCTTCCGTCCCATTTGGGGAGGACTCACATTTCGCAGGCATTTGATTTACAATTCCAACCAGATAATTTGGGATTATTAGATTTGGAGTGGAGCAGCTGCAAGGACGACACAGCACAGCCAAACGTGCATCTCCTTCCCAGACATAAACTCGGAAGGACCGGCCAATCAGGTTCAGGACAAGGGCAAGCGCAGCTCTGCTATAGGGCATTACAAACGAATTGTAAGCAAGCACATGGTGGGGCTTTACGTTACAATCTGGGTCCGCTCCCCTCTCGCGCCATTCGTTCGCGACATTAGAGTCTCCTGCGTTGGTTGCGGTATCATGGGCTACCTACGGAATAAGGTAATTAGCTGATGGGCTTTTTATGTGGGCTTTCAAATTTTAAAATGTCAGTTTTAAAATATCATTCTACAGTGGAAAAGTGATTTCTTGATGGAAAATTAAAACTGGTCGGTATTATACGTTTATATCAATAATACCTGTAGTTATTCCTTCAAACAGTGCAAATTCCTAGTTCATTATCCTAATAAAGGATTGGGATTTTTAATAATATTCACTGCTACAGGGGTCGATATCGATTAGCTTAAGCCTTCACCAGACAAGCTTCTGCTTCGTGTGCACACACTTGGCTTCGGGACACAAGGAAGGCGACGAAGCTCGCAGAAACTCCGACGTCGCAGAGATACTAAAGCGGACTAGTTTCCCCCGTAGTTCCAGCATTCCCTCGTCACGCACCATTATGGGACACGAGTAAGTACAGCTCTTTTTCTTGCATACTTTTTCGAAAACATATTTTATTGTGAGATGAGTGTTCTGGATCACTTAGGCTGAACTTAGGACGTTTTTATTTAGTGTTGGTGTGTTTTATCAATTGAGTTACTGGTTCTTCTTTGGTTAATCTATTGTTGATTCGGGTGTGACTTATTTGTAACAATGAGATTGAAATACTTTACATTGTTTTCAATAAAGAATTTTAGAGTTAAATTATGGTCTTTTAGAGTTAAATTATGGTCTCTTTTATATGATTTAGAGTTAAAAGTTAGAAGGGCATCATTCGTTTTGATATGGAGGTATATTCTGTTGTGTGTCAAATTATCATATTATTATCAGGATTCAACTGTGTAATTTTTGAATCGTCGGTTCATATTTCATGCACACAAACCCCTTTCATGATGAATGAATATTTCACTTCCCTCATTACATCTAATTGTGTTCACAAAAAATGAAACATTGAATATTTGTTCTGTTCAATTCTACAACATGAATGTTCTAATCCTTTTTTATTCCAACAAATTCAGAGATCTAGATTGAGCAAGCTTGTGAAGTCTCTAATATATGTTTTATTTTTGGATGTGAACAGTAGAATAATATGGTTTGGAGACTTGAATTATCGGATTGCACTGTGTGATGAAAAGGCAAGGCATCTTATTGAGAAAACAGATTGGACAACACTTCAGTTGAGCGATGAGGTAACAATCTCTTTTATCAACATTGTTTTGTTGGGCTAGATTTAAACAGCACACTCTAAGTTTTGATTTATTTAGATGGCTCATCCAAGATCAAGCTAATAAATGAACTAATGTGATTTCAGATGAATCCCCTGAACAAATCAAAACTTAAAATATACTGTTTTAACCATACCTTAATGAAAGACCCTTCTTTTGCGGCTTCTCCTTTCAGCTGAAAACGGAGCAAAATGAGGGACGGGTGTTTCAACAGTGGAAGGAGGGCCGTATAAATTTCGCCCCAACTTACAAGTACGCTCCCAATTCTGATCATTACTGTGGAACCCAGAACAAGGCAGGGGGAAAGCGTCGTGTTCCAGCTTGGTAACTAAACTTATTAAAAGATGAAATTTAGCACCTGCCTGCAAGAATCTATCGAATATATAAATGAAATTTGTAGTTTTTATATACAGGTGCGACCGGATCCTTTGGTATGGAAATGGATTAGAGCAAATATCATATGAGCGAGCAGAGTACAAACTTTCAGATCACAGGCCCGTTTCTGCCATATTTACTTCAACTGTCGACGTGCTGTGCAAGCGAAAAGTGGAAAAGAGCGTGAGCCTCTCCATTAAACTAATGGAGGCCCAAAGCTTGCTTTCTCCAGATATTGTAAAGCTTCCCGCCCTATTCACACAGAGGTGAGCAATTTTGCCAACCCTTCAGCTTTCAGTATATAAAATATCTGTTCAAAGCATTAAAATAACAACTTGGCTTTATTCTGATATGCAGTTGTCAGGATGACATTGGTGCAGCTGTGAAAGCTGAGGTTATGAAGGACCTCATTCCAATATTCAATGAAATGGAGACTGAATAGTTGCTCACCCACAAACACAATGGGTATGGGAAAAATTGAAATTAGAAATTGTTTTTTCTTTAGTCAAGAATTCAGATCATATTTCATGATTCATCATCAATAAGAAAAGAAAAAGTTATTTCTTTCTTCGAAATTTTAAATCACTTTTCTATGATTATCATCAGAATCACCCATTTTTTAACTCTATTTTGATAAATCTTTGGAATTGCAGGCAAGGTTATAAACAAGTGAGGTAACCCAGTGGCACTGTGGTTGATTCAGCCTCACCTTTGGAAACCCACGAAACGTGGAAATTTCGACGAAGATAAGGTTGGTGCGCACAAATCATTACCTGAGTTGGTCTGTTTGAATGGTAGGTAGGTAGCGTCATCATATTCTCAGGCCGACCTTTTTCTCTATTTTTTTAATTGAAAGCTAGGTTTTGATTATGTTATATATTAAACTATTTTTTAAAATTTTGATTAGGTTAGGTTTGATCTGTAAATGATTTTGTCAGATTAGGTTCTTTATTGGCAATAATTTAATAAAAAAGATGACTTTTGATTTAGGCCTATATTCTTTTATAATATTATAATATATTATATTGAGTAAAAATATATATATTATTATATATTACATAAAATAAAAATATCAAATATATAATATTCTTTTTATTATAAAAATTGGCCTCAACTAATTTAATTTTTGTTTAAATCAATGACAGATCCACATGCAGCTATTAGAAAGGGAAAGGAGCACAAATCTCATGGAAGGAAGAAATAGTCCCAATAGAAATGGGAGAAAAATATTCATTACAAAATAAAAGCACCATTTTTGTTTTTGGATTATGAAAGGTGCAAAAAGGAAAAAAGCTATTATCATCCGAGTGAATGTAACAAAGTTTTATTACTCTCTCTTAATCCAAGCAATAATTTTAAAATTCAAAGTTAATTCTCAACAACAATAATCCATTGATTTTTAACTCTCAAATGTAAAAGCACCATTTTTGTTTTTAGAATATGAATGGTGCGAAAAGGAAAAGAGCTATTATCATCCAAGTGAATGCAACAATGCTTTATTACTCTTTCTTAATCCAAGTAATAATTTTAAAATTTAAAGTTCATTTTTGACAACCATAATCCATTTGTTTTAAATGTCAAATGTATGATTTAAAAATCAGATATTTTTCTTTTTTCTTTAAGAGTAAGAGAAGGTATATGTGTATAAAGCATGAAGAGGACTTAGTTGAAAATACAAGTGAAAAATATAGTAATAATATAAGAAATTTGTCTTAAAAAAAATCTATAAATTGTGAAGTTGAATAGTTCATAATGAGTTCAGCAAGGATCAAGTCTTGCTAAGTGCAAGGTCCCTTCTTGATACCAATGATTAATTTAAGTTTGATCCATAAATGGTTGATATATTAGATCTCCTTCTCATAATAACTTAACTAAAAAAGGCTTTTGGAATAAGTGTATATACTCTCATCATGTTATAATCTATGTTGATATCTATATGTAATGTCGTAAAATTGCACCCCTTGCAATTTTACATACATTCTTGTATCCACTTTAGTGTTCACTCCCTTAGCATTTGTGTAGGCTCATTTTAGCCCCTGCATCATCCTTTTTCCCTCTCAAGATACTCAGCACCCCTTTTCAATAGCTACCTTCATGTGTAAACTTTGTGTCAAACCTTGTGCTTCTCTTGTTCCCGTCGTTTTGTAGCGTGATGTGTTTGGACACTAGTGCAATGCACAAACATTCGCATGTCGTGCTAGCCTCCTGTGACATTTTGACGTTCAAACAACTGCTTTTGAGCATATTTTCCACTTGTCAGCAAGTTTCATCAGTGGTAACAAATCAGGATGCCTTGTAATGGCTTAAGAAGCTTCTTTCCCTCCTCTTCTCCCTTTAAATGTTATCTTTCCAATTCATTTGTGCTTCTAGCTTCTATCTAGCTTCTTGGCTTCTCTCCTTTCCCTCTTTACTCTCTTGCTTGCACAAATCTCTCACTTGTTATAGCAGCTTCAAGCACTCCCAAGCTCTTATAGTACTCTTTGTAGCTCTCTTATCTCTCATAGCCCTCTCTTTCATCGTTGCTCTTTTTGGCTTCCTTAAGCCTTGCAACTGATGTCTCTCTTACCTTGTGCTTGTAAGAATCTTGGGATTTATCACGTCCTTGTGATATGGGTTCTCCTCCTTGAGTAGGGATTTCTTTTATCACACTTACATTCATTTCATTCCTATTATCTCTATCTATTTGGTTGTCCATGGAGGTGGGAACACCAAAATGGGGATTTGATTGAGGCAAACCCCTATATAGCCCCAACATTTTCTCCAGATTTTATGCATGTAGGTATTGAAGAGATTCATTTGTTGGAGGCTCTATTACTTGGGTTTTTGTGAGCTTCTTCTGTCTCTCATCCTCTTTAACTATATCATTTACTTTACTTCATTTTAGTTCTATTATATTTTGTTACCTTCCTACATCCTATGAGTTCTTAGCAATCTAATTATTAGTAGTCACTTTGTTGTTTTTGCGATAAACTTGGTTTATGGTTCATACAAGACACCAACACGCCGCATTGTCATCCCTATTCTACATTGGCGTCCTTTGGTCGAGAGCTCGCTAGTTTGTCCAGTAAACTACTATTACCTACTCTTTCTGATTCTAGAACACTCATTGTGTCCCTTGAGGTAGTTTAGGGTAGTTCGCCCCTTGGGAATCTCATGAGAATAAAGAGACTCATGAGTAGAAAATCCCCCTTCTCTACATTTTGGTGAACCTAATGTGAACCACAATATTTTTCAAAAAATTAGGAATTTATTTACCCCAACTTGTTGGGGTCATAACTTTTGACTCAGTGCTCGGAATTCAAAACCATTTACATCATTAGAAATGTCTCCAAGAAGACTAATTCAATCCCTAAAATATAGTGCCTTCAGTAGCCGAATTTTAGGGATCGACGCAAGTTACGACCCCAAATTCTGCTCTGAAGACCTCTGAAAATGCAAATTACTAGAACCTAGAAAATACCAACAAATTGAAAAATCAAGATTTTCAGTTTTTCTCAGTTTTATCACCCTTGGATTGCTCTGGTCTTTCTTCCTTCTATCTCTTTCCAACTTTGTTAAGAAGCTTCAAGAAGTTCTCTTACAAGCGTGTGAAAGTGAGTTCTTGTCCCCTTTCTTATTATTCTTTGTTGATCCCTCTCCTGAGATTCCTTCTAAGGATATTTTGGTGCAATAGGATGAAATCATTGATACCTTTCTTAATCTTACTCTACCTTCTTTTCATTCCAATACACTCTCTTCTAGAGATGATGCATTAGCAAATGATGATTCTATAAATATAATCTATGTATTTGCTACCCCTCAAAGGCCTAAGAGATCGGTCATTTATCTAACTCCATCTAGTCCTTCTCCTACAAGTATTTGTTCTATTGACGGTGTCCCATTTGATAGTGATTCTCTTGATCTTTCTATGGCTCCATCTTACAAAGTGTTATCCCATACTTATAAGAATAGAATGAATAAACAACCAAGCCTTCTTCAAGTTCCTAAACCTATAACTAAAGCACCTAGTGATTACAATCTTGTCAAGCAACTTTGAGTTACTCCAACTAAGATCTCACTGTGGGACTTGCTTCAGTTTGCTCTAGTTTACCAAGGTATGCTTTAGGAAGCCTTATAAAAGATCCTTTTGTCTGCCTCTACTAAGATGATGGATGTTAATGCATTGATGGCTCATATTCATGCGGATTTTTCGAATATCATGTTCTATCCACATGAACTCCCGCCTTAAGAAGTACAAAAGCAAGCGAACCCACTAATGATCATAGTTAACATTAATAATATTGACATTAGGCGTACTCTCATTGATGCCCGTTCAGCGCTCAATGTATGTAGCATTGATCTATTGCCTAAGGTTAATATTGATTCATCTTCTCTTAATGCTTCTTTTATTTTCATTCGTGGGTTCAATAATTTCAATCAACAAGCCCTAGGTGCCATAGTCTTTCCTTTGAGGTTGGGACTGTTGGAAATAGGATGCCATTTAATTGCAAATCCTAAACATTAATTATTTCATGTATCTCCTAGATTCTTGGAATGTGTTCAACAACATTAAGATTAGGATGAGATTAATTATTTGGATGAAATAAATCATGAAATTGACATTTGTATTTATTCCTAAATAATAGGAGCATGTGGGTGCACACATGGTAAGGTGAAACTCACCTCATGTCCAATTAACTATACGAAGTAACAGTTAACACTTCTGAATGCATGTAAAGATCCTAGGAGTTAGGATTTGATGTTTGCATGCTTGAAGTTCAATTTAGTTCAGTTCAGATCAGTTTAGTTCAGTTCAGTTCAGTTCAGTTCAGTTCAGAATCAGTTTAGTTCAATTCATTTCAGTTCAGTTATGGTTCAGTTATCTTCAGTTGCATGCAAGTGCATGTTGCATGCATGTTGGTTATTTTGAGTTGCATGTAGTTAGCTTCAGTTAACTTGGAATGCATGGCTAATAATATTGAGTTGTATGACAGATAACAGGGACTACCTCCAGTTAACAGGGGATGACCATTCTTACATGAATGGTGTTGAGTAAATGTTTCAGTTAACTATAAAGCACTTGAAGCCAACTTGGGCACCCAAGATGCTTTATTGAATTTACCTCTCATGCATGATAAGATATTTCTGAAGGCTCAGTTAAGTAGCTTTACTTAAGGGCGCCAACTTTGAGGAAGAGCTTTGGAAATATCACCGAAGTGAAGGAGAAGTTGTAGCTTCAGTTTGGGACACCCAAATGCATGAAGCACATGTTGTAAGATTTAGTATTCACTGAATAACTCAACTTGAAGGAATATGGCGTACCTTTTCAAGGGCTTGAGCTTATGCATTGTAATTATCACCATTTGGAGATTACAAGGTTGCATATTGACTCTATATCTCATTCAAGTTGAATAGAGTTTTCATAATTGTTATTGCAGGTGTGAAGAAGATTGGTAAAGATAGAAGAAGCATTCTCAAGCAAGAATTGGAGCTATTGTAATTCAGAGATTGAATAATAGAATAATTCTTGGTGGATTTTTTTCCCGAAAGGGTTTCTCCACGGTATATCTTGTGTGATCTTTCTAATATCATGTCTAGTTCTTCTATCAAATTCTCTCTCCATTCTACAATAGTAAAATGGATTAATCAAGGTAATCACCCACAAAGAATGTATGTAACAAAGAAAAGACTTACTTAGATCAGCAACATTAAAGTTTTACAGAGTATTAAGCTAAGAAAACACCTCATTTTTCAACATTTGGTATCAGAGCTGAGGTTGGGTAGAGTATTGGGACACCTTTCTCTTAAAAGATTGGAGGTTTTTAAGATTTGTGGGAGCTCTTATTATTTTTGTTATTTGCTGATTTTGGAATTAAGTTTTGTTACAATGAATTCAAGGTTAGAGATTGAAAGGTTCAATGGTTCTAACTATGAAATGTGGAAATTAAAAATGGAAGATCTTCTTGAAGAAAGAGATCAGTGGTTAGTGGTTAATAATGAGACAAAGACACCTACAACTATTTCAGATGAAGATTGGGCTAAGTTAGATAAGGCAAGAGGAACAATAAGGTTATGTCTTGTTGATGTTGTTCTTTTAAATGTTTCAATGGAAACCAGTGCATATAAATTATGGAAAAGAATAGGGGATATTTATCAAACTAAGAGTCTCACCAATAAGTTGTATCTGAAAAGGAAATTATATTCATTGAAAATGAAATATGGTGATTCAGTAGCACAACATTTAAATGCTTTCAATTTAATTCTCAGTCAGTTAGCATCTGTAGATGTAAAGCTTGAGGATGAGGATAAGTGCATTTTATTGCTTTGTTCTTTACCAAATTCTTGGGAAAATCTAATTGTTGCAATTAGTGGAAATGGTGCAGATCCAAAGATGGACAACATTATTCCTACTCTCCTATCAGAGGAGATGAGGAGGAATTCTAAGGAGGAAATCCAAGATGCCTTGTTTGTAAAAGGTAGGCCTAAGAAAAAGGAGCCTAAGGGAAACAAGGAAGGGAAGGGTAAGTCAGAAGGACGAAGTAAGGTAAAGTGTTGGAACTGTGGGAAACCAGGACATGTGAAGAAGGATTGTAAGAACAAGAAAGAGAGTTTTGATTCTTCTACAGAGGAGTCCTCAGATAATAGTAATGATGCATTGGTTATTTCAACTAATATTGTTTGTGATAACTCTTTGCTTCATGTTTCAGAGTAATCTTCGTAGAGAGGATGGTAGTCACGATGCCATGTGTGACTCAGTATCACGGTTCAGTGGGAGTTGTTGGCAGTGACTTGGATGCATCATTGGTAAGGTTATCTCCATGTGATTAGAGATATGGTTTTTGGTTTAGAGTATATTTGTTATGGATGTCATGGTTTACTCTTGATATGCATTTAGAGTTTGGCATATTACATGGTTCTCTTGAGACTAGGATGTATAAGTATGTTATGATGCATGTGATATCCTAAGAGGAGATGGTTAGATCATGGATGCCATGTTTATGTTCCTGATACATGATTGGAGCTTTGACAATGATCTTGTGTAGTTCTCTTAAGTTTTGGGTACATTAATCATTTGCTTGATTACTTCATGAAAGTGTTGTGTTGCATTTGGAGTTTGGCATGGATTGGTTGGTTACAGGTCCTCATGGATACTTGGAGAAATAGGTGAGGCTGGAATTCTCTTGTGGTAAGAGACATTTGTTGGAATGGTTACTTGTAAGAAAAAAAATTTAACAGAAAAGACCGAGGAGCCTACACCTTGGTTGAATGTGAATTCAACACACTCGGTGGTTTAGCATGCCTCTAAAGAGGCAGGTTTGGATATAGAGGCTTGGGAAAGGTAATGGTTTGGTTGATAATGGGAAGGTATTAATTGAGAAAGTTAACACTTTAATTAATGTTACAGATTATCTTATGAAACCATACAGATAAGTTCTCTTGGTTTTAATCATTTGCTTGGAAGCTTCATGATTATGCAAGTTGCATTTGAAGTTAGCATGAATTGATTAGTTGGTGCAAGAAGGCCATTGGCCTTGAGTCTTGTACTTGTTTTATTATTCCTTGTTTAGAATAATTGCAATGTGTAATGTCAAGTGGGAGAATGTTGGAAATAGGATGCCATTTAATTGCAAATCCTAAACATTAATTATTTCATGTATCTCCTAGATTCTTGGAATGTGTTCAACAACACTAAGATTAGGATGAGATTAATATTTGGATGAAATAAATCATGAAATTGACATTTGTATTTATTCCTAAATAATAGGAGCATGTGGGTGCACACATGGTAAGGTGAAACTCACCTTGTGTCCAATTAACTATACAAAGTAACAGTTAACACTTTTGAATGCATGTAAAGATCCTAGGAGTTAGGATTTGATGTTTGCATGCTTGAAGTTTAGTTTAGTTTAGTTTAGTTCGTTCAGTTATGGTTCAGTTATCTTCAGTTGCATGCAAGTGCATGTTGCATGCATGTTGGTTATTTTGAGTTGCATGTAGTTAGCTTTAGTTAACTTGGAATGCATGGCTAATAACATTGAGTTGTATGACAGATAACAGGACTACCTCCAGTTAACAGGGGATGACCATTCTTGCATGAATGGTGTTGAGTAAATGTTTTAGTTAACTATAAAGCACTTGAAGCCAACTTGGGCGCCCAAGATGCTTTATTGGGTTTACCTCTCATGCATGATAAGATATTTTTGAAGGCTCAGTTAAGTAGCTTTACTTAAGGGCGCCAACTTTGAGGAAGAGCTTTGGAAATATCACATAAGTGAAGGAGAAGTTGTAGCTTCAGTTTGGGACACCCAAATGCATGAAGCACATGTTGTAAGATTTAGTATTCACTAAATAACTCAACTTGAAGGAATATGGCGTACCTTTTCAAGGGCTTGAGCTTATGCATTGTAATTATCACCATTTGGAGATTACAAGGTTGCATATTGACTCTATATCTCATTCAAGTTGAATAGAGTTTTCATAATTGTTATTGCAGGTGTGAAGAAGATTGGTAAAGACAGAAGAAGCATTCTCAAGCAAGAATTGGAGCTATTGTAATTCAGAGATTGAATAATAGAATAATTCTTGGTGGAGTTTTTTCCCGAAAGGGTTTCTCCACGGTATATCTTGTGTGATCTTTCTAATATCATGTCTAGTTCTTCTATCAAATTATCTCTACATTCTACAACAGTAAAATGGATTAATCAAGATAATCACCCACAAAGAATGTATGTAACAAAGAAAAGACTTACTTAGATCAACAACATTAAAGTTTTACAGGGTATTAAGCTAAGAAAACACCTCATTTTTCAACTGGGACCCGTTACTGTGCCCACCCTTGTCTATGTTATGTCAAAATATTTACCATATAATCTATCTCTTGGTAGATTGTGGATTCATGCTATGGATGTAGTCTTGTCTACCTTGCATAAATCTATTAAGTTCATTTTCAATAATCAAGTAGTCACAGTCTAGGCTAACCCTAAAGTTATGCACTTATGTGAGATGGCAGCTACTCGTCAGGTTTTGGTTGTGCCTACTCTTATTCCTTTAGTATCTTCCAATGTGTTGAAATCTACTCTAGCAGTACCTATTATAAAGGATACGAGCTTGAGGAAAATGTCCCTAAAGAAGATCCTTCTAAAGTAAGAAATCTTAAATCTACTTCTCAAAAGAATGCATGTCTTGGTGATGATTGGGGTTCTTTAGACTTTATAGACTCCTGCATTGGGGAATATAAAGTCGACCCAATCCAATTAAACCCTTCGATAACATCATCCACACCCACTGTCAAAGATGATTATTCTCTTGTATCTAGGGATAATGTGAGCAATAATTGCAATGTTCTTAATGTTGATCCTCCTCCTTCTAGGGAAGATGATCACACTTCTATTAAAGAGCCTAATGTCGGAAGTCCTATCAAGAAGGATGATGGCGATCCCATAGAAGCGTGTGATACCCATTGCTAGAATAATTCTCTATATGAAGATCCTCCTCCTTCTCAAGATTTGCAAGCACATTATGGCCCTGGCTTTAGGCTTGTTTCTAAATATGGTTATGGGCGCATCAAGGTTGTGTGCATAACGAACAAGGAATTTAGGTCCCTATAGAATGCATACTTTGTAAGCGTAATTTGGGGCTTGGTCACTCAAATGAACAATCTAAATGGAAACCACAGTCGAATGGAAACATGATTTCCACTCAACCTCATTCTCTTGGATTGATTCATCCATCATTATCTGTTGTCTTTGTGCCTTCTTCTTGTGAGCAGCCAAACTTTTCTCCACAAGAGAAAGGCTTGCTTCCTGGTCCTCATTCTTTATCTGAGCAAGAGCATATTTTGTTGAGGCTTCTAAAAGCCTACTTCATTACTCTTCCTTCTCCTACATGTAAGAAATTTCATAAGCATGATAAAGAAAAACATTCTTTCTATGCATACCATTGAGTGCTTGGTCATTCCACCAATGAATGTAAGGCCTTGAAGGATAAAATTCAACAACTTCTTGATTCAGGTGCCATCACTCTTTTTTTTTTTGATGCACCTGCCTCTTCTTCAAATGACAAGTGATATCGAGGTTTACCTCTATCGTGTATGTTCTAAGTATCTTGCATGGTTCTCCTCCCCTGTATGTTGGGAGCAGTGATAACTTGTTTTGGAGATGTGCATCCTTCTAAGGACCCCCTCTCTTATGTCTATCTCTCAATTGAGGCATCCCTTGAGTGGATCCCTTTTCTTTTGAAGGGTTCTTGAGGGACCCCCCTTTGAAGGATTTTCTCTCGAATGAATTCTATGGTATCTAGCTTGAGGACAGCCTGACTAGACCTATCTTATATCTTGGCATCTAGCTTGGGGGCAACCCGACTAGACCTATCTTTTCTATGACTGTCCTATAATGTAGCTTGTGGTAGCCATAGGCTTCTTTGATCAGTATTCCTCTACAGGACCTAGAACTTGTAGATATTATTTGCATCAAACTTTCCTAACATCTTTAGTTTGTGGATTAACATGTTGCTAAGGAGGTACACCTGTGAAGCTGCTTTTCAATCAACCTTCTAGGACCGAGTGCCTATGAGGACCAATCCAACTCTGTGAAGTCCCCTGCATTGGGCTTCCCTTGGGAGAGAGTACCTAGGGCACCTTCTTTGCAAGTTTGAGGACCTGTAAAGCACTTTCATCCTATAGGATCTATTCACCATTGGTCTGTAGGCCTTCAATGTAGTTTGTCCAACTCTATAGGAGAGAGTACCTACAAAACCTTTTGTTCATCTTTCATAGGTTTGTGGATCTACTACACATTTTTTCAACTCTCCTTGGGTCCAAGGACTTTTGGAGCCATATCTCTTGGAATTTTTATTTCTTTGTAGCTTCTCCATCTCTCTCTTAAATTCTCTTTATTCTCAATTGTGTATACCAGATCGAAGATTTGCATCTTCTTCATCTTGATTATATGCTCTTTCTCTCTTCGACATTGGTTGCTTCCCTGACTTTTGGGTGCATTCTTCTCTTCAAGCGATCAATTCTTACATTCTTCTCTTCATCTTAGAACTCTTCTATGTGTTATTTCTTAATTTGGGGACGACACATAGTACTGAGACAACCTTTTACATCGAGATATCTTTCACTTTACTAACTCAAATACTTTGGTTTTTTTCTCTAACCCATGATGCAATGTCTTTTTATGTTCTAACATTGTTGTCTTGTGCGGATTTTTCCTATCTAATGTGTTTGTTTTGTAGGTCTTCAGCCTGGGGGCATGTCTCTTTGGTTCAAAGGGTTATTTTCTTCCTCTATAGTATCCTTTTGGCATCATGATGCTATTTATGTTTAGTAGATTTCTTTTCGCTTGCATATTAGTATAGATTCATATGCCTGCTAAAGTAGGGGAAAAAATGTAATGTCGTAAAATTACACCCTATGCAATTTCACATACATTATTGTATCCACTTTAGTGTCCATTCCCTTAGCATTTGTGTAGGATCATTTTAGCCCCTACATTAGCCTTTTTCCCTCTCAAGATGCTCAAGACCCCTTTTCAACAGCTACCTTTGTGCGTCGGCTTTGTATCAAACCTTGTGCTTTTCTTGTTCTCATCGTTTTGTAGTGTGATGTGTTTGGACACTAGCGCACCATGCGGACGTCTGCGTGCCGCGCTAGCATCTTGTGACATTTTGATGTTCAAACGACCACTTCCGAGTATGTTTTCCACTTGTTAGCAATTTTTGTCAATGGTAACAACTCGAGATGCCTTGTAACGACTCACAAAGCTTATTTTCCCTCCTCTTCTCCCTTTAAATGCTATCTTTCAGATTCATTTGTGCTTCTAGCTTCTTGGATTCTCTCATTTCCCTCTTTTCTCTCTTGCTTGCACAAATCTCTCACTTGTTACAGTAGCTTCAAGCACTCTCAAGCTCTTACAATGCTCTTAGCTCTCGCAACCATCTCTTTCATCCTTACTCTCTTTGGCTTCCTTAAGCCTTGTAGGTGATATCTCTCTTACCTTGTGCTTGCGAGTATCTTGGGATTTATCACGTCCTTGTGATACATTATCTCCTCCTTGAGTGGAGATTTCTTTTATCATTCTTGCTTTCATTTAATTCCTATTATCTCTATCTATCTATTTGGCTATCTGAGGAGGTGGGAACACCAAAACGGGGGTTTGACTGAGGCAAACCCCTATACAGCCCCCAACATTTTCTCCAGATCTTATGCATGTAGGTATTGAAGACATTTATTTTCTAGAGGCTCCATTACTTGGATTTGTGTGATCTTCTTCTATCTCTCATCCTCTTTAACTATATCATTTACTTTACTTCATTTTAGTTATGTTACCTTCCCACTTCCTATGAGTTCTTAGCAATATGATTGTTAGTAGTCGCTTTGTTGTTTTTTGTGATAAACTTTGTTTCTAGTCTGTATGAGGTGCTAGCGCACCTTGAGAACTCCAGCGCACCGCATTTTCATCCCTATTCTACGCTAACGTCCTTTGGTCGAGAGCTCACTCGTTTGTCCAAAAAACTACTGTGACCTACTCTTTTTGATTCTAGAACTCTCGTTGTGTCCCTTGAGGTAGTTTAGGGAAGTTCACCCCTTGGGAATATCTTGAGAATAAAAAGAATCATGAGTAGCGAATCCCCTTCTCTACATTTTGGTGAACCCAACGTGAACCATAGTATTTTTTTAAAAACTAGGAATTTATTTACTCTAACTTGGTGGGGTCATAACTTTTTACTCGGTGCTTGGAATTCAAAACCGTTTACACCATTGGAAAGGTCTCCAAGAGAACTAATTCAGTCCCTAAAATATTGTGCCTTCGAAAAAATATTGTGCCTTCGGCAGTCAAATTTTATGGATCAATGCAGGTTTTGACACCAAATTCTACTTCGAAGACCTCTGAAAGCGCAAATTACTAGAACCTAGAAAATACCAAAAAAAATCAGAAAATCAGGATTTTATGTTTTTCTCAGTTTTTTCACCCCTGGATTGCTTTGGATCAATTGACATGTCTATATCTTTATTTCAAAATGTATTTTCTATATTTCTTCCTTCTATCTCTTTCCAGCTTTATTAAGAAGATTCAAGAAGTTCTCTTACAAGCATGTGAAGGCGAGTTCTTGTCCCCTTTCTTATTATTCTTTGTTGATCCCTCTCCTAAGATTCCTTCTAAGGATATTTTGGTGCTAGAGGATGAAATCATTGATACCTTTATTAATCTTACTCTACCTTATCTTCATTTCAATGCACTCTCTTCTAGAGATGATGCATTAGCAAATGATGAATATCCTTCCACATTTGATCCTACTTGGATCGATGTTGAGAATATTTCTTTGAATAATTATTCCACTAGTTGTAATGATTCTATAAATGTAATCTATGTCTTTGCTTCCCCTCAAAGGCCTAAGAGACTGGTTATTTATTTGACTCTATCTAGTCCTTCTCCTAAGAGGATTTTTTTTATTAACAATGTCCCATTTGATAGTGATTCTCTTGATCTTTCTATGGCTCCCTAATACAGAGCAGTAGCCCATACTTATAAGAATAGAATGAATAAACAACTAAGCCTTCTTCAAGGTCCTAAACCTACGACTAAAGCACCTAGTGATTACAATATTTTCGAGCAACTTCTAGTTACTCCAACTAAGATCTCACTGTGGGACTTGCTTCAATCTGCTCTGGTTTACCAAGGTATGCTTCAAGAAGCCTTGCAGAAAATCCTTTTTCCTACCTATGCTAGGCCGACATATGTTAATGCATTGATGGCTCATATTTGTGTAGATTCATCAAATATCATGTTCTATCTACAAGAAATCTCACCTCTGGAAGTAGAGAAGCAAGTGGACCCACTAATGATCATAGTTAACATTAATAATATTGGCATTAGACGTACTCTCATTGATGTTGGTTCGACCCTTGATGTATGTAGCATTGATATTTTTCCTAAGGTTAATATGGATTCATCTTTGCTTAATGCTTCTATTGTTGACATTCATGGGTTCGATAATGTTGGTTAACAATCCCTAGGCACAGTAGTCTTGCCTTTGAGGTTGGGACCCATTACCATACCCACCCTTGTATATGTTAAGTCAAAAAAATTACCATATAACCTTTTTCTTGGTAGACTGTGGATTCATGCTATGCATGTAGTCCCATCTACCTTTCATAAATCTATTAAGTTCATTTGCAATAATCGAGTAGTCATAGTCAAGGCTGACCCTGAGGCTATGCACTTATGTGAGATGACAGTTGTTGGTCAAGTTTCAGTTGTTCCTACTCTTATTCCTTCAATATCTTCCAATGTGTTGATGTCTACACCAGCAGTACCTATTACAAAGGATACTCTTGAGGAAGATGTCCTTAAAGAAGATCCTTTTGAAGTAAGAAATCTTAAATCTACTTCTCAAAAGAATGCATGTCTTGGTGATGATCGGGGTTCTTTATATTTTATAGACTCTTTCATTGGGGAATATAAAGTCAACCCTATCCACTGAAGCCCTCCAATAACATCATCCACACCCGCTATCAAAGATGATTATTCTCCTATATCTTGGGATAATGTGAACAATAATTATAATGTAACAATAATTATAATGTTGTTAATGTTGATCCTTCTCCTTCTAGGGAAGATGATCACACTTCTATTAAAGAGGCTAATGTTGGCAGTCCTATCAAGAAGGATGATGGTGATCCCATAGAAGAGTGTAATCCCCATTGCTGGAACAATGCTCTCTATGAAAATCCTCCTCCTCAATATTTGCAAGTGTGTTATGGCCTTGGCTTTAAGCTTATTTCTAAATATGGTTATGGGTGTAAAGGTTGTGAGCATAAAAAACAAGGCATTCAAGTCCCTATAGAATGTGTACCTCGTAAGAATAATTTGGGGCTCGGTTGCTCGAATGAAAAATCTAAACAGAAACCACAGTCGAATGGCAACATGATTTCTACTCAACCTCATTCTCTTGGATTGATTCATCCACAATTATCTGTTGTCTTTCTTCTTGTGAGCAGTCAAACATTTCTCCACAAGAGAAAGGGTTGCTTCCTACTCACTCTTTATCTGAGAAAGAGTGTATTTTGTTGGGGTTGCTAAAAGCTCACTTGATTACTCTTCCTTCTCCTACACATAAGAAATTTCATAAGCATGATAAAGAAAAACATTCTTTTTGTGCATACCATCAAGTGCTTGGCCATTCCACTAGTGAATGTAAGGCCTTGATGAATAAAATTCAATAACTTGTTGATTTAGGTTCCATAACTCATTTGTTTAATGATGCACCTGCCTCGTCTTCAAATGACAAGTGATATTGAGGTCTACCTCTATCCTGTATGTTGTAAGTATCTTGCATGGTTCTCCTCCCCTATATGTTGGGGGTAGTGATAACTTTTTTTGGAGATGTGCATCCTTCTAAGGACCCCCTCTCTTCTCTCTATCTTTCAATTGAAGTATTCCTTAAGTGGACCCCTTTTCTTTTGAAGGGTTCCTGAGGGACTCCCCTTTGAAGGATTTTCTCTTGAATGAATTCTATGGTGTCTAGCTTGATGACAACCTGAATAGACATGTCTTATATCTTGGAGTCTAGCTTGGGGGAAACTCAAGTAGACCTATCTTTTCTATGACTGTCCTATAACACAACTTGCGATAGCCATAGGCTTCTCTGATCAATATTTCTCTGCAGGACTGAGAACCTATAGATCTTCTTTGCATCAAGGTTGCCTAACATGTTTAGTTTGTGGATTAACATGTTGCTTTGTGAGTGCACCTGTGAAGTTGCTTTTCAATCAACCTTGCAGGACCAAGTTCCTGTGAGGACCAATCCAACTCTATGGAGTCCCCTACATTGGGCTTCCCTTAGGAGATAGTACCTGAGGCACCTTCTTTGCAAGTTTGAGGACCTGTAAAGTGCTTTCATCTTGTGAGATCTATTCACTATTGGTCTGCAAGCCTCTAGTGCAATTTGTTCAACTCTGTAGGAGAGAGTACCTACAAAGCCTTTTGTTCATCTTCAGTAGGTTTGTGGATCAATAGTGCATTTGTTCAACTCTCCTTGGGTCCGAGGACCTGTGGAACCATATCTCTTGGAATTTTCATTCCTTTCTAGCTTCTCCATCTCTCTCTTAAATCCGCTTTCTTGTCAATTATATATACCGGATCGAAGATCTACATCTTCTCCATCCTGAGTATATGCTCTTTCTCTCTTTGATATTGGTTGCTTCCTTGACTTTTGGGTACATTCTTCTCTTGAAGCGAGCAATCCTTACATTCTTCTCTCCGTCTTAGAATTCTTCTATGTGTTATTTCTTAATTTGGGGATGACGGATTTTACTAAGGCAACCTTTTACATCGCGGTCTCTTTCACTTTTTTGACTTGAATATTTTAGTTTTTTTCTCTAACCCCATGATGCAATGTCTTTTTATGTTCTAACATTGTTTTCTTGTGCAGATCTTTCTTGTCTAATGTGTTTTTTTGTAGGTCTTTAGCCTAGGGGCATGTTTCCAAGTGGTTCGAAGGGTTATCTACTTCCTCTATAGTATCCTTTTGGAATCATCATGTTATCTATGTTTAGTAGATTTCCTTTAGCATCCATATTAGTATAGATTTTTATTCCCACTAAAGTGGGGGCAAAATGTAATGTCGTAAAATTGCACCCCTTGTAATTTCACATACATTCTTGTATCCACTTTAGTGTCCACTCCCTTACCATTTGTGTAGGCTCATTTTAGCCCCTGCATCATCCTTTTTCCCTCTCAAGATGCTTAGGACCCCTTTTCAGCAGTTACCTTTGTGCATCAGCTTTGCATCAAACCTTGTGCTTTTCCCATTCTCATCATTTTGTAGCATGATCTGCCTGGACACTAGCATTCCACGTAAACGTCTGTGTGTCACACTAGCATCCCAAGGTGTTTTGACATTCAAACGATTGCTTTTGAGCATGTTTTCCACTTGTCAATAAGTTTTTTCAATAGTAACAATTCGAGATGCCTTGTAACAGTTCAAGAAGCTTCTTTTCCCTCCTCTTCTCCCTTTAAATGCTATCTTTCCAATTCATTTGTCCTTGTAGCTTCTATCTAGCTTTGTGGCTTCTCTCCTTTCCTTCTTTACTTTCTTGCTTGCACAAATCTCACTTGCTACAGGAACTACAAGCACTCTCAAGCTCTTACAATGCTCTTTGCAACTCTCTTAGCTCTCGCAGCCCTCTCTTTCATTCTTGCTCTCTTTGGCTTCCTTAAGCTTTGCAGCTGATATCTCTCTTACCTTGTGCTTACGAGCATCTTTGGATTTATTACATCCCTATGATATGGGTTCTCCTCCTTGAGAAGGGATTTCTTTTATCACTCTTGCATTCATTTCATTCCTATTATCTCTATTTATCTATTTGGTTGTCTGTGGAGGTGGGAACACCAAAATGGGAGTTTGACTGAGGCAAACCTCTATACAACCTCCAATATTTTCTCCAGATTTTATGCAAGTAGGTATTGAATACATTCATTTGCTAGAGGCTCCATTACTTGGGTTTTTGTGAGCTTCTTCTATCTCTCATCCTCTTTAACTCTATCATTTACTTTACTTCATTTTAGTTCTGTTATATTCTGTTACCTTCCTACATCCTATGAGTTCTTAGCAATCGGATTGTTAGTAGTCACTTTGTTGTTTTTTGTGATAAAATAATTTTTTGGTCTGTACAAGACGTCAACATGCGTCCAAGACTCTAGCACACCATTTTGTCATCCCTGTTCTACGCTAGTGTCCTTTGGCTAAGAGCTAGCTAGTTTGTTCAGAAAACTACTGTGACCTACTCTTTCTGATTCTAGAACTCTCATTGTATCCCTTGAGGTAGTTTAGGGAAGTTCTTCCTTGGGAATCTCTTGAGAATGAAGATACTCATGAGTAGCGAATCCCCCTTCTCTACACTATATATAATTTAAGTGTATTTATTAAAGAAGAATACACTACAACACATCATATGACATCTGCAAATCCTCTTCTAACGTCTTCTATATATAATATCATGGAAAGAAATAATAAAAATATCTATTTCTATAAGTTGAAATTATTGATGAAGATTTTTTTTTGAAATTATAAAAAATAAATATTACTTATACAAGATCTAATGTTGAATTCTCGTGATGGACACATCTAGTCTTCAAAATTTTGTTCATTTTACTTCATTCATGTGACTTACCAAATTTAATAATAATGAATATGGCTACAATGTTAGCTAACTATAATGCCTGCAAAATTTTACTCAAATGAAACCCCACATTAAACAAGCTAACATTTTTTTACAAAGTGTAAAGTACAACTTATGTATCATTTTTTCATTCATTGTTTAGTATTCTCATATAATTGTACATATTATAGGTAACTATTGTTGTTTTCTTTATTTTATAGTGATATTATTATATATCACATAATATAGTTAATAAAAAAATATGCTATTATTTTAACATTGAAAACAATTTCCCCCACTCGTGTTTCTCAATCGAAAGCTCTACTCCTTACTAGTGAAATGTCATTTTGAAACATTTGATTATTGGTAAATTTTATGATTCTAAGGATGGCGGTTCCCCTAAGTTTCTCACATTGGTAGACCATGATGTGACCACAACAACCCATGTTACTATGAGGGTCGCTCTATGGTTGATCCCTCCTTGGTTGGTGATGCTTTGTTAGTTCCTATGATGACTTTCGTTGTTGGATCATCCTCTCTTGCTCTACATATGGATTTCATGTAGCTTATGACTTCCTTTGATAGTCTTTCTCCATCCTCGAACATGGAAACTCATGTTGAGGCTTTGGTTGAGGGGTGTCCCTCCTCTTCTCCTTAACCTAAGGACCTAATTTATGGTGTGACTTGTATAATGACTCATAGAGGCTTCCTCCTTAATACAAAGGATTTAGATAAAGGATTGTTTTCTTACACCAACTTGCCTGTAGTTGTGTGCGAGTTTGACTATTTTCATTGTTGGATCAATCCTTATAATAAGGTTCAAGGTCCTTTCAAAACCTATTTGATTTTATTGTTTGTTGATTTGTTGTTGGTCAGCCATTTCTCACTAACATGTTGTTATATCTAGGTTTTACAAGGCCATCAAAACCTAATTATCCTTTAATAAATAAATAAATAAAAAATAATTCCTACATATAAAAGGTACATTAATTTAGAGTAAAATAAAATCCATCATGTTAATTGTATTCGTGAATATTATTTTATTAAGGTAAGTCATTAATTTGTAAGGTAACAAATATGAAAATTTTCTTAAAATGTATGTTATTTCTAATTTAGTCAGTTGAATCTTATGCATATCAATACTATTTGAATCTCACCTTGTGTATAACAAACTATTTTAATCACATAATAATATACAAACTTAAATTCAAAATCTCATGTAATAAGGTGCAATGTAAACTAGCAATAATCAATTACCATGCATTGCACCAATAATTTGAGTGTCATCTATGTTCAACTCACCCAATTCAAATTTAACAAAGTAATCCAAGTAATAAAAGTATATTTTTTACATTTGTAATATGTCCAATGCTCCTTAGTTTGTTCCTTTACCAACTTAGTGCTCCAAGAGTATCTTTTTTTTCCTAGGTCCTTGTTTAATCATGTCCTTTTATTCAAGTTTCCCCATTGTACAACTAGTTATTAATCATATTGTAACTATCATAGACCCAATCCACTCTACCCTATTTCTAAATTAAATCTAAGTATTGAGTACCCAAAAAATAAACATCAAATCTAATTATTCAAAATCTATTTTACGAAAAAAATTAATAATAGAAACTAGATATATAAGATTGCACATATTATAGCATTCCCAAATTCATTTTCTTGATATTGAAAGGAAATATGCATCCATCTAATATAATTTCAACATAACCCAAATAGAGAAATCTATACAAACAAGTATTCAAAATCCATATGAAAAAGAATAGACAACATGTCATCAAAGATGACACAAAATGTACCCTGGTAAAACCCTCAAGAGGGAAAAACCCAGCCTCCAAAAACATCCATCAATAACCATTACAATACATCTTCAAAGTCCTCCATGAACACATTTGAAACATCAAGCCCTCTACAAGCACTCCATGTGAACAAGAATGTAACCACACATCCCATGCCATGCTTCAACCCTAAAAAATGCTAACAAGATACAACCTACCAACTAGCTAACCTTCCAACCTTAGACAACTACCCATGTGTTTTCTTTAATAGAAACAAGCTCACACAAATCCACAAAGTGGTATTACATCAAACCATGTGACTAATACCATGAGCTTACAAAACCATTAACCCCTCATTTAATATTGGTAGTAGGGTAATCCCACATAAGTGGGTTACAATTGTATTGATGAACAAAAATTTCTTGGGCGCTCAAAAACAAAAATTGGGGGGGTTCTCTAGAAACCCTTAATGGGTTCGCTAGAAGGGGTGGGGGGGTTCATTCAAACCCCATTTTTTTTAATGTTGTTTTTAGGGGGTTCGCTAGAACTCCCTTTTTTTCCCTTGCCCAGGCCCTCCATCTACAATTTTATGCAGAATTTTGGGTTTTGAAGCTCGGGTTGAGGATGAAAATGGAATAAAATTGACAAACCCAGCTAGAGTACTATAGTTCTTGAAATGAGCTCTTGATCAAGTATAATTTTAACATATTTTGGTTTTATTATTTTTTTTAGTTTAATTAAACATAGGTTTTTCACCAAAAATTAAGCTTTTTGTTCTTCACATGTGGAAAAATAGAAGATTATCAAAAAAATGAAAAATATTTAGGTGCTCAGTATTGATGTCCTTGATCCAACAAAAAAAATGAATTCCAATACATACGAAAAAATTTATGTGTTATATGATCCACCTATGACTAAATTGTAATTGGTTTGACTTCAAAACTTAATTAAGAAAAAATATTCAATAAAGCACTATGAAACCAAATGAAGGTGCTAGATATTGTAGTTACAAATCTAAATTAAAAAATAAAAATAAAAAAAAATTCATTCATAGAAAAAAATTTGTGTGTTATACAATGAACATCACTCTTTAAAAATGGTGTTTACTATTAAAAACTAGTTTTCAAAGGAGATGGAAAAAGAAATGCAATTTGAGTCCAATTTTTTTTTTTTAAATATATTTAGAATCTACAAACAAAATGTCACAAATCATTAGTTTGCATCATCTTCAAATTCATCAAGGTTCAGTGGCTATATGTGTTTGAAAGTAAAGATTTAGTTTAAAAAAATTAGTTCAATGTCAAATTTGGCAGAAAAATGTAACCCACTATTGTGGGATCACTCAGTAAGTTTTCTCAATATTAAATATTTTCCCATGTGCAACCCCACATTAAATATTTAATCCAATGTTATATACAATACATAAAGTGGCCCCAATAATGCTAGGCCCATGTGATGCATGCATCCCTAGATTCCCTAGGTGTACCACATAATAAATAAATATTACATTATAACATTATGCAAGGTGGACAACACAATTTTTCCTAGCATTCTGCCACTTGTTGTATACACTGCATAAGGGGTAAACAAGTAAACTCAAACATGAACAAGGGAGCAATGTCTCTAGCCACATATGTCATTAAGGAATCAAAGTGCTTCATGTGCTCCGTTAAGATACCTGCAACAAGAATCAAGGTGACCACCATCTCAAGCATGAATGCTCTCATCCTCCATCATACCAATGCACAAAGATAAGAAACCATCCAAAGAGATGCCACACTATTTGTCACAAAGAAGCATAAGTCATGCCTCTAACCAATATCCCAATACACAAATACTCAATCCAAAGGTAACAAGTATGTATCAATTTAGTTGTCAAGATATAATCACCATAGTTGAAATAGCCTCCACAAAAAATGCTAACATATCCAACTATCCATACCTCAAGGGTATACAAATCATAAAAAGTGAACCTCATGCCATCAACATATACATCCCATAACATGCAATCACAAGCTCCAAGTGTCAAACCTATCAATGAAGAACATACACAACTAGGAACTCCCATTGTATAAGTAATGTCAAATCTGAAAAATGATCAAGGCATCCAAGATCCACCAATAGCATCACATAGAAGTTTAACCAATATCATGTAGTACCAAGGAACATCTAGAAAGATGCAAATATTACAAACCAATATGTTGCAACACATCTTTTACCACAAGTCTCCATAGCTCTCCCAAGTTCTCCACACCCTACAAAGGAAAGAGATAAAGGAACCCCTACATCATCACCAAAGAACAATGAACAACACATGACCACAAACATAGTGATCACCATAGCTCCAAAAAAAATCTCACATCCAATGTCATGTGAATACAAACATCCATGAAGTAGAACAAGACCAAAGATAGAATGTGCAAATCAAAACCTATAGCATATCCTCCTACACACACCTCTAAATGCTAAGCTATGATAAGTATGATCTCCATAAAACCCCAAAGAGAATAGCATTATCCACATCTAACCATAACCAAGATGTACGCATCTCAAAGAAAAGGAAGATCAAACCAAATCCATTCTCAGAGGAATAAGCCCAATAACATCTCCTAAACTCAACATCAATGATAATCTCACAATGCATAAGGAGATAAACATGCCAACATCCCTCAAATGAATCATCTAGAACCAACAAACCATAACTCAAGATCCATATGCATGATAAGATAAAGCATAAAACATAATGCATTTAAAAATAAATATGGGAAATACCTCTCAGATGATAAACTATCGAGTAGACCAAGAGTTTGGAATGAGAATGCTCCTCCAAGATATCCAAGTCATCATTACTCATCTAAGAAAAATCTCTTCATAGGTCCATATTGAACTCACGTCCAACCAAGGTGTAGGATCCTCAGAATTCCAATTGAAATCTCATTAATGAGTAACCGTCTCAAAAAATGTCTCTAATCCCAAGAGATCTCCTAGCCTCACCTATGTCTCCAAGAATCTGAGTACCTGTAATCGATCAATCCATACCAAACTCCAAATGCAACATATTACTAAGATGAAGCTCTCAATCAAATTAACAATGTACTCAATACCAAGAGAACCAACCAAGATCAAATTCAAATTCCCAACAGCTGAATCAAGAACTCAATCATGACATCATGATCCCACATCTCCTGAAAAGAAGATCATATGTTGCAATGAACATATCATGTACTTGTATCATGTTAACACTCTAATGAGTAATCAAGAGTAATCATGACATCATAACATAACTATCCTATCAAAACAAGGATCACATTTCAAATGAAAAGTCATGAAACCTCAACCAAAGACTAAAGAAGTCTTCCATGGCTAACCAAGATGTCAACATATCCAAGTCACATGAAGATCATCCACCACCAAATAGTGAATCCACATCATCACCATAAGCTCCCACTGAACTGTGATACCAATCTCTCTATGGAAACATGACAAATATCCTCTAAATGAATATCCTCCATGGCCCCATTGCAATTAAAGAACTCAACACTAAGCTCCCAAAGGGAAGAGTATAAACCATGATCTCCAAACCAAGAAGATACAATACTACCAAACCATCATTGTTACAAGCTCCCACTGAATCGTGTAATCAAGATATATTTGACATTATTATGAAAATATCCTCAATGAAGAACAACCAAAGGCCCTAACACAATCAAAGAACTCAAATGTGGCGTAAGCTCCTAAAAGGAAAAGTAAAACCATGATCCTCAAGCCAAGAAGATACACCACCACAAAACCAAACTGAAATTAGTCTAACATCACCAATAATGCACCTACATAAACAATCATTTCTTTCCAAAGTACCTAAAGAACAAGGAACATCCATGACACCATGATCACCACCAAATATACCATCAACAAACCCCAACCATGTCACACATGTCTGCATCACATAGTCAACTACATAGGTACCACATCATGAGTGTCCCTGGTAATACCATCTCTCCTCCTCAACATGACAACCAAACCAAAAAAACAAGTGACTAAACCAAGCCACAAATTTGAATCTATAACAACATTGAAGCATATCTTGGAATAGACAACCTGTAAGCATAGACAACCTACAACACTGCACAACTCGTAGATGCAAAAATGCAACATACAAATCCAACAATATATTGATAACCATGTAAAATGAGAGTAATCAAAGATGTGCATGGGAGTATATAATGACTCCAAAATCAAATCACCAAGCTCACAAAATCACCATAGTCAAAATAACCCATAAAAAACTCAGATAAAAATAACAACAAATAAATAATTCCAAAAAATCTCCAAACCTAATCCACTATGTAGTTCCCTGAATAAGATTTTTGTCAACTATAAGTAGTCCAAAATTCGACTTTGTATGCACAAGCTATAACCTCTACAAGCTTGAAAGGAACATTTGACTTCCAGTAATAAAATCACTAACAAAAGAAAAAAATCTAGGAAAACCACAAATACCACAACATAGAACATGAAACCACCTTTGCAATGAGTATAAGAAGTCAAAAAATGGACACCTTGGGAAAAAGTTATGCCCACCAGAAAAAGTTGCACAATTTTGATATAAGGTGCTAGCAGGGGTGGCCCTTAGGTTGAGCCACCAACGGTGATGGTGCATCAACGACGCCTAGGTGACACATCAGTGGCAAACCAAATTCAAATTTTAAATTAGATTTAATTTTATATGTGGCAAAATTATTAAAAAAGTGTATAGTTTTTTATTTTAAACAATAGGTTTTCAATATTTAATACCCCCGAAGGGGTTGGGGCTGGCCCACCCGGAGCCAACAACTTGACTAATTGTACTGTCGGCAGTAGGCACTATTGATTGATAATACAACCTGCCATAGGCTACAGTAGAGGGGGGGTATGGGGTTTGCAAACCCTGCCCCCCAAAACAACTTTTTTTTAATTTTTGATTTTAATAAAAAATCTTTTGACAAGTTTTTAAAATAATTTTAAAACTGCACAAGATAAATTTTTAATAACCTACAGAGATTTAAAATTCCTTTTTAATTTTTTTTTTGTGACAACAAATTTGACGACCATACAATCGAGGGGCAAGGTGCGTAAAAAAATTGCATTTTTTTCCTATAGCCAAATGGGCTAAATTTTATGTCAATCTTCATCACTTGGGCCTCCTAGATCCAACAGTGAGGTATGTTTTGTCCCAATGGGTCATCTATGAAATTTCCTCTACAAAACCCTCATGATGAACATCCATAAAAAAACCCTTTTTTCAACAAAGATTCATAAAAATCTAAATCTACAAAAAAAAAACCACAAATCCACAACCCCAAAACCCCAAATTTACAAAAAAAGCCTACACAAAACCCTCATATCTTGCAATGTATTCATTCTTTCCATACAATATCTAGATTCAACTATGCACTAAATCTACTCCAACAATGGTTATACAAACCACAACCATGGCTCTGATGCCAAATGAAAGGAAATATGCATCCATCCAAGATAATTTTCACATAACCCAAATAGAGAAATCTATGCATTTACATTTATTCAGAATCCATATGCAAAATAATAGACAACATACCATAAAAAATGATAAAAGATATACCCTAGGAAAACCCTCAAGAGGGAGAAACTCAGCCTCCAAAAGCATCCATCACTTGTGTATTATTCAATAATAAACATTACAATACATCTTTAGATCCCTCCATGAACACCTTTGAAACATCAAGCCCTCTACAAGCACTCCATGTGAACAAGCATGTAACCACACATCCCATGTCATGCTTCAACCCTCATAAATGCTAATAAAATCCAACCTTCCAACCTTAAAAAACTACCTATGTGTTTGCTTTTATAGAAACAAGCTCACACAAAACCAACAAGTGGTATTACAGAAAACCATGTGACCAATACCATGAGCTTACAAAACCATTAACCCCACATTTAATATTGGCAGTAAGATTTCCCAATATTAAATATTATTTTCATGTGCAACCTCACATTAAATATTTAATCTAATGTTACATACAACACATAAAGTGGCCCCAAGACTACTAGACACATGTGATGTACTCATCCCTAGATTTCATAGGTGCACCATGTATAATAAATAAATATTACATTATAACATTATGCTTCAATATCACTTTGTGCAAGAGATGGTTGAGAATGGTAAGGTCTTGATTGATAAGGTTGACACTTTGGATAATGTTGTAAATTCTCTCATGAAGCCAGTGACCACAAATAAGTTCTCTTGGTGTAGGAAGGCCATGGGCCCTGATCACTATACTTAATCTATTATTTGTATCTCTTGGATGTAATTGTAATGTGTAATTTCAAGTGGGAGAATGTTAGGTTAGGTGACATTTACCTTGCAAACCTATGTCATTTATTTATCTCCATGTTTCTTGGAAAGTTTCCTAGGGGACATGTGAGAAATGTATTTAATTTTGGCATATTGTAATTGAATTTTCAAGAGGTAAATTAAAGTCAGTGGAGGTTACACATCACTAGAGGAAAAAATAATCTCTCCTAGGCATGCACATTGGGAATATGAAGATTCTTGAGTGGGGAGAAAATTTTGGAGGGAAAACAGTGTCCATTGGTGTGCTACTTGGAAGTTGAGCAGTCACCAAAGCATCCTGAATGCCAAATGTTGAAGGGGATATGGGTTAGGAACCCATGTTGAAGCATTTTGTACATTTAATTAATTTATTATCATGAATCTTGGTTTTCCAAGGAAGGGCATGATTTTTTGCAAGTGGTTGCAACACCTCTTGTTTTGGTTTACCATTAGGGTTTTGCTTCCCACAAGTTCTATAAATTGGAGCCTTGAGATGGTAGTTGCATCTTTTGTTATTTGCAAGTGTATGAAAGCATTCAGGTTGTAGGAGAACATAAAGGAATTTTATTGTGGTTTATCTCTCTTTTGAAGATAAATAATATACTTGCCCTCTTTTCTAGTGTGGAGTTTTTTCTCGAAAGGGTTTATCCACGTAAATCAAAAGTCATATTTGTTTGTTGATTTTTCTATTATGATAAATGTGCAATCACATACATTAAATCAGATTTTGTAATCTTATTTTCAGATTTGAATACACATACATAAGTTAATATTGCAGCTTAGTTCCACCTTGTTTTCAATATTTGGTACCAGGGCTAACAGTTCTGTTTAGAAGGGGATGCCTTTCTCTTAAGTGTTGGAGGTTTTTTGGCTGCAGTGAAACTTTTTTTATGGTTTATTGCAGATTTGTGAAGAATATTGTATACCATGGATTCTACCTCTCTCTAGGTTATTGAAAAGTTTAATGGAATGGACTACGAGATGTGGAAATTAAAAATGGAGGATCTCCTAAAAGAGAAAGATCAAAGGTTTCCAGTTTCACAAGAAAGTAAACCAACTACAATGAGTGATGAATATTGGAAAAATTTAAACAAGAAGGAACAAGGAACCATTTGGTTTTGTCTTACAAATTTTATCCTTTTGAATGTGTCCACCGAAGACACCACATATCAGTTGTGGAAAAGGATAGGTGATATTTATCAAACTAATTTTTTTTCTAACAAGTTCTATCTCAAAAGATGTGTATATTCTTTTAAAATGAAAGATGGTGTCTTTATAGTGGATCATCTAAACACTTTTAATTTGATTATAATTCAACTTGGATCCTTAGATGTTAAAATTGAAGATGAAGATAAATGTATCTTGTTTCTTTGTTCTTTGTTCAAATCTTGGGAAAATTTAATTATTACCATAAGTAGTGGTAATGTAGAACCAAAGATGGACACCATAATCTCCATACTTCTTTTAGAGGAGATGAGGATAAAATCCATGAATGTAGGCTCCCAAAATGCCTTACATGTGCGGGGTAGGTCCAAAGAGAAAGGGCCTAAAGTGGATAATAAGAGGGATAAGTCTAAAGGAAATTCTAAAGCCCCTGGAAAGAGAAAAGTGTTGGAATTGTGGTAAAAGAGGGCATGTGAGAAAGGAATGTAGGAATAAGAAAAATATTTTTTATTCCTCCGTGGAAAAGTCCCTTGATGATGATTTTGATCTTCTTTGTTTATTTCAGCTAACACTATTAGTGATTATACTTGGCTTATTGATTCAGGTTGCTCCTACCATATGACTCCTCACAAGGAGTGGTTTACTAATTAAAAAGAATATGATGGGGGAGAAGCTTTCCTTGGTGATAACAACACAAAGAGGATTTTTGGTAAGGGAAAGCTAAAGTTGTGTTTCAGTGATGGGAGAATTAAAACTCTTGATAGTGTTTTGCATATTCTAGGACTTGCAAGAAATTCACTTTTAGTGTCCAAGTTAAAAGATTCTATAATGCATGTGGCATTCGATAAGTTTGGTTGCAGGTTGGTAAGAGGGAGTTTGATGATAGCTAAAGGATCTCATATAGGGACTTTGTTTAGGCCAAATGCCTCAAATTTAAGTAACTCTGCCAATGCAACTAACACTAATAATACATGTATGTTGTGGCACTATAGATTGGGTCACATAGGTGAAAAAGGTATTAAGACTATTTTGAACAAGAAGTTGGTTGATGATATTTCTAATTATTCTATTGGTAAAAATGATTTTCATGAACATTGTGTGTTTGGAAAGAAAAATAGATCATCATTTTCTAGTGGAACTAATAAGGTAAAGATATTATTAGGGATCATTCATTTGGATGTATGTGGACCAGTGTATGTTGAATCTTTGGGTAAATCTCGGTATTATGTCTCTTTCATTGATGATGTCTCAAGATACACTTGTATTTATTTTATGCATTCTAAATCTGAATTTTTCACTAAGTTTAAGGAATTTAAGGCCTTAGTTGAAAAACAAACAAATAATAAGATAAAATTCTTGAGGTTTGACAATGGGGGTGAATATTTTTCCAAAGAATTTGATGAGTTTTGTAAGCATGTAGATATTGTTCGGAAAAAGATAACTCCTTATACTCCCCAAAAAAATGGGGTATCAGAAAGAATGAAATGAACCTTAATGGAAAGAGCTAAGAGTATGTTAAGTATTTCTAAGCTTGATAAATGTTTTTGGGCAGAAACAGTTGGTACTGCTTGTTATTTAATTAGCATATATCCTTGTTTAGCTCTTGTTGATAAAACTCCTTACGAAGTGAAAATAGGTAGAAATCCTTCTATTTCACACTTAAGGTTCTTTAGATGTGAGGTTTTTGTTCATGTGCATCAAGAGAAGTAATCTAAATTGGATCCAAAAGCACATAAATGCATATCTGTTCATTATGGTGAGAATGTAAAAGGTTATAATCTTTGGAATCCTCTAGCCTATAAAATAATCTTGTCTAAAGATGTGATTTTTAGGGAATTTAGAGCTTACTCAGGAGAAGAACAACCAAAGGAGAAAGATAAGACAAAGATAATGCACTTCAAGACAAAGATTAAGAAGAAATAAGATGCACATGTAGAAGAATAGTTAAATGGATATGAGGATGGAGAAGAAGAAGAGGGTTTAGATAGTTCAAAGGATGTGTAGGATGAGCACACAAAAGAAGAACACGTAGAACCCATTACTCCTACCTTGAGGAGATCCATAAGGCAACTAAATCTAGTTGAAATGTAGATCCCATCAAATTACCGTTGTGTATTTTCTTTGTTGAGTACTAGTGATGTACCTAGATCTTTCAAGGAGGCTCTCTCTTCAAAGGAAAGTGAGTCTTGATTATAGGCCATGCAGGAGGAGATGATGGCTTTGGATAGTTGTGACACCTAAGATCTTGTTGGTTTCCCAAAGGAAGGAAGAAAATTGGATACAATTAGGTATTTAAAAATAAATTTGGTGCAAACGGTTAGTTAGAGCGGTACAAGGCCAAATTAGTGGCTAATGGCTACTCCTAGAGAGAGGGAGATGATTTTGGTTAAATTTTATCTCATGTTGCAAAACTAACTTCTATTAGATTCCTATTATCTATTGTTTTTGCTTGTGATTTTGAGATAGAGCAAATGGATGTTAAAACTTCTTTCTTGCATGGGGATCTTGAGGAGGAAATTTATATGCAACAACCTGATGACTTTTTTGTGAAAGGAAAAGAGCAATTGGTTTGTAGGTTGAAGAGATATTTGTATGGTTTGAAACAATCACCTAAGATATGGTACAAGAAGTTTGATTCTTTTGTATTGAAGTTGGGTTTTCTTAGAAGTGAAGAGGATCATTATGTTTATATTAAAGTTATTGATGATCATATTCTAATTATTGTCTTATATGTTGATGATATGTTATTCATGGGTAATAGTAAGGTGATGATTAGGGAACTCAAGGAACAAATCTCTGGCACATTTGATATGAAGGACTTGGGAGTGGAAAAATATATTCTTGGGATGGAAATCAGCAGAGGTTGGGCTAACAATTTTTTTTGGTAAAGTTAGAGTAAGCATGTTGATATAATTTTGTAAAGGTTTAAAATGCATGATAGTGATCCAATTAATATTCCATTTCCAATTAGTACTAAGTTGATATTAGATATGTTTCCTAATTCTGATGATGATTTTTTAGGATATGTATAAGGTTTCTTATGCTAGTGTCATTGGTATTTTAATGTACATGCAATGGTTTGCACTAGACCAAATTTATCCCAAGCAGTGGGAGTAATAAGTAGGTTTATGTCTAACCCTGGTAAAGAGAATTGGACCTTTTTAAAGAGGGTGTGTAGATATTTGTGTGATACTTCATGGTTTATCATGATCCTGATGATTTTTTCAAGTCATTGGACATACAAGGGTTTGTTGATGTAGATTGGGTAGGTGACTTGGATAGTCAAAGGTCCACTAGCATCTATGTATTTACTTTGTTTGTAGGTGAAGTGAGTTGGATGAGTAAGATGTAGCCTATAGTTGCATTTTCCACCACTGAAGTAGAGTATATGGCTACTACACATTCCTCTAAGGAGGTGGTATGGTTACAGAGACTTGGTAGTTAGCCTAGGTGCACCACATAATACATAATTAAATATTACATTATAAAATTATACAAGGTGGATAACACACCTTTTTCTAACATTCTCCCACTTGTATACATTGCATAAGGGGTAAACAAGTAAAATAAAAAATGAGCAAGGGAACAATCCCTATAGCCACTATACCATCAAGGAATCAAAGTGCTCCATGTGCTCCATCAAGATACCTACAACAAGAATAAATGTGACCACCATCTCAAGCATGAATGCTCTCATCCTCCATCATGCCAACACACAAAGATAAGAAACCATCCAAATATATGCCATGCTAGTTATCACAAAGAAGCATAAGTACTAGCCTCCAACCAATATCCCAATACACAAAAACTCAATCCAAAGGTAATAAACATGTATCAATAGTTGTCAAGATATAATCACCATAGCTGAAAATAACACCTACAACAAATGCTAACACATCCAACTATCCATACCTCAAAGGTATAAAAATCATAAGTGAACCTCATGCCATCAACATATACAACCCATAAAATGCAATCACAAGATCCAAGTGTCAAACCTATCATATAATGAATATAACATTTTGGAACTCCCATTGCATAGGTAATTTCAAATCTAAAAATGATCAAGGCATCCGAATATCCACCAACAACATCACATAGAAGTGTAACCAATATCATGTAGTACCAAGGAACATCCACAAAGCTATGCAAATCATACAAACTAATGCATTGCAATCTAAATCTCACCACAAGTCTCCATAGCTCTCTCAAGTTCTTCACATCCAACAAAGAAAAGAGATAAAGGAACCTCCATGTTGTCACCAAAGAATAATGAACAACACATGACCACAAACATAGTGATCACCATAGCTCCACATAAGATCTCAAATCCAATGTCATGTGATTACAAACATCTAGGAAGTAGAACACGACCAAAGAGAGAACATGCAAATCAAAACTTAAAGCATGTCCTTCTACACACACCTCTAAATGCTAAGTTGTGCTAATTATGATCTCCTCCATAAAACTTCAAATAGAATAGAACTATCCACATCTGACCATAACCAAGATGTATGATCTCGAACCAAAGTAAGATCAAACCAAATTCATTCCCAAGCCAAGGGAACTGTTGAACATCCGGAATACTGAGAGGGGAGGGGTGAATCAATATTCCTCTAAAAATATTTAAACCTTTAAATAGCTATCAACATAACATAATTAAAATTACTAAACAATAACCAATATAACACAACACCACATAACACTAAGATTTTTATTGTGGAAATCCAAGATGGGAAAAACCACGAAGAGGGTTAACTCTCAAGTATTAAGTAACTGGTTATAGAATATAGGGTGGATCATTGTCAGGGTGGCTCACTATCGGGTTGACTCACTTTCGGTGGGCTCACTACCCAAGATACAAAATTCAGCTATTACAGCTAGGAGATAGCTTACAGCTGGAGTATATGTTACAAAATTGAACTGCTATAATTGCATCTGCAAATGCATGAATATAGTTCTCATTGAAGCACAAATATCTTCAAAAACACTAAAAGATGTTGGAGATGTCGACATATATGCAAAAAGATATCCCACGCTATACCGAATAGGGATGGACAAAAAACTGTGGTACAACGTTGCATAGACCAAGACTTATTCCGGTAACACTATTACCAGAACAAGGGATAAGCCGAAGGTAAGAATACTGGACCGATCAATGAAATCAATGACAAATATCAACAATCTCCCCCTTTTTCACTGATGGCAAATAAAAATCTGGAATGCCAAAATCTCAAAAGATAAACTCCAAAACTCCCCCTATGATGACTATCTTTGTTTCTCAAAAACTTTTCTTTTCCTGTCTAGTTTCTCCCCCTTTTGACATCAATGAACAAGGGGTACAAGGTGAAACTTTTAAGACGCACCAAATGCACCACTGGAGAAAGACTGCTTGATTTTTTGAAGATGGGCGACCAACTTACCTTTATTATCATTTCACTGTAAAATTGTTTCAGTTAGAAGTTGTGCATAAACTTGAATGGATGCAAGTAGAGATTCTCCATCTTCAATGGAGCAAGGATCAGAGAGGGTATCTAGTTGTGCCTTTAGGAGGGCACAATTCATCAATGAAATGTTGTATGCACACATCTCCTGGAGATTACCTAAGGGAAGAATGATGTTTTCTCATTGTTGTTGCAATTCAAAGTACTTTTTGTGTAGTTCCTCAATTGAGGATCTCCTGGATCCAAAAAAATCTTTAGATAACTTGAAAGAATGGTATGCCTACTTGATCATTGACTCAATTGAGTCAAGCTCTTTTTCTAATAATGGTTGTGGCATCTAGCCACTGCAGGTTGTACAAATACAAAGAATTTCCTTCCTCAGGAAGTTCTTGACCTTGCTTGATTAGCTGATGAATATTGGAGAAGGCATTTGCACATCAATCTTTTAATTCCTGCAAGAGCTTATTCCTTTCAACTTCCTTTTCCTGATGGAGCTTTACATTCATACAGGCAGAGAAGTCCTTCACAACATTGAAGAGTGTTCTGCATTTATCTTTTTTTCTTTGAGACTCATCTATATTACATTCTAGAATAATACTTTGGAGAGCAGCAAAAGTATCTTCAATCAAATTATCTTTTTCTTCTAACTCCTTAAACATATCAATTTTGGCCGAAGCCTGAATGGACTCACCGATTTGAAATTTCTCAAAGTCAAGAATTAACTTGGAAAAGGATTAATATTCTCAAAGTCAAGAATTAACTTGGAAGAGGTGACGGGTCAGATCATAAGTGGTGAATAAAGTAAGTTCTTCAAAGTGTCATCAGAACAGGTACCAATGGAGTTGCCAACAATTTCTTCTCTTTTCTCAACTATCCCTGCTATCGATTCTTCACCTTTTTCTTGCTTTGTGTTTTCTTCCTACTTTTCGATATTAATTTACTCTACAGTTATCTCTTCTCCTTTTCTTCCAGTTTCCTCTCCTTCCTTTTCAATTCTCTCTTCTTCTCTTTCAAATTCTTTTCCTTGTTCTTCATTTGCATTCACTGGAGAAAAATCTTTATTCGGAGAATGAGTGTGTTCAATTTCTGGAGGATTCATATCAATATTGTATACTTCTGCATCAGTGTATTCTAGTATAAGATCTACAATGATTTCAGTATCCAATTCCTCACGAGAGCATGTGGGGGCAGCAGATAATGGAGCAGAGCCATCACTGATCAACATCCCAAGATTTCTTGCCATGCTTGTAAGCTTGTCAATGATACCTGCTTTCAATTTATCTGCAGCTTCTTTGTTCTCCATAAGGGTATGTTCCCTTTTCTTTTTTCTCAACCCTAACTGACTAAGTTCCTTAAAACTTGCTAAGTCTTCCTCTTTTACGAGTTTAGAAACAATGGAAATAGCTTCATTAACAATGTCCTTATCTATTTTCCTAGCATTTGCTTGGATTGTATTTAGACCAACCCAAAGACTATCAGGAATATCTTCTTTGAAATTATCTATATTTCCATCTAATCTTGAATAGTACAGAACAAATGCTTGTGTTATGTTTTCTTTTCCTTTCAAAGTAGCAGAGTTGTACAAATCACCAACCTCTTTAGCATTTCCTTCTATAAGTAGTTCAAATAAAGTGTCTACATCAGTAGGATCACAAGTTGCCTTTTTGGATTTCTTCTCCCGGACCTTAATTTGGTACTTGTCTGGGTCTAATTTTGTTTTAGATTCTACAAAAACAGGATTACCCTCAATGGCTTTTGCTTCTTTCACCTTCTTGCTTGAAGTAGGCAGAGGAAGACCTTTCTTCCTCTTACCAGATGAACTCTCCATTCCTTCCGGAGGTTCAACTACTTTTTGAAGGTACCAGATGAGCTACCAGTTGTACTCCAAGTAATTCTTCTGAGTGTTGCAAGTCCTTCCTTCATCATACCTCCTTCCTTAATCGCTTTCAGATTCTTTTGTACTTTCTTATTGATTTCCTTTGAGATCTTCTCTTTCTAGATTTCTTTGAAATTTTCTTCTACTGTGCCAAACCTCTTCTAAGAGGTGTCTACCAGACTCTCTAATAGAAATTTTGTATGACATTCTAAGTATTCTTTTGATACTTCATACCCCAATTCGAGTATCCAATGAGTTCTTGGTACACCAACTTCCATTACACATTTGTCAACTATGACTATGAATGTGATATCATCCTTACATTTGATGACTATAAATTTAGGGATTTTATCCCGGTTGTGCATCTTATACTATAATAAAGAGAAAAATGAAGTAAATTCCATTTCTTATGTAGTAGTATCAGCATACCTCCTCATTCGCTCAAAAATTTGGTGAGCAACTGGTTTCTCAGACGACCACACTATCGGACCAAGACCGGGCATTTCACGCATGAAGTAGAATATCAAGCAAAGTGCAAGGTTTCCAAACCAGAATGCAACTTTCTTCTTACTTTGTTTGCACCGGTTCATATTCTCAAGGAATTTCTCTCTGATGAGCTCACATAAGTTGTAATCCACTCCATTTACCACCATATCATATGTAGTGTAGACAGTAGTAGTTGAGATGGAGTTATCTATGTTGGTGTACTAGATTTTGTTTCCAATGACCTGGGAAACATACCTCACAGCTATATTTGTAATTGTATGAATCGCCAAAGACCTGTCGTCAAAAATGGCCTGAGTTAGGTTTTCAACTTCCTTATTTTTGACTGCCTTTGGTATCGAAAGAATCCCAGTGTCATTCAACCCAGTAACAACCTTCATTACTTCTTTGCTGATTAGATGAGCTTCATCTAACCATAGGAATGTGTTATGGAACCTGCTCATAGCCATTCATACCCATTTATCATCAAAATAGAAACATTGGAAATTGTTCTAGACATGTAGTTTCTTTTCAACCAGAACCTTGTATTCAGGTTTGACATTGAAGTCATCACCAATGATCTCATTTACCCACAAATCAAGTAACCTGTTGTGATTGAATTCTTTGAGCTTTGAATGTATGTAAGCCCATACATCTTTTGTAGGAATGAATCCATGTGGGATTTTTGATAAATAGCCAGCCATATCATTTCCAATTGATATATCCAAATACTTCTTGAATTCAGGATGAGTCTGAGATGCCACATTGACCAAAGAGGGAGTAGCCATAACTGTAACTACAGAGAAATAGCAAGACTCAATAAAAATACCTCTTACATATACACAAACCCTAGGATGCAAGTTAGCTTCTTTCTTCTCCTTAGCTCCTTGTGACCTTTTCGCTTGAGTGATCAAAAGTGACTTGAAAATTTTACTTTTATGCTAATTTCGTAATAAATGCACCTTTTTGCATTAAATGCGCCATAACTCCTTTTGTGATTCCCTATTCATTCGATGGATGTGACTTTACTAGATGTGCACAAGTTGCTTGCAATCTCTTTTTTCTCATAGAGGAAGAAATGATCCCTAAACTTTCTTCCCCTGGGAAATAGTCGGAGAGTGGCTAATTACTAGAACAGATGTCTGCATTGGAGTTGGATCCATTATCTTCTTTATTTCTATAGATCTTCTTCATTTTGGCCTTAACTTCTTCCTTATCAATTTTCTTCGTTGGTTCGGTTGGCTCGACTACATCAATTTTGCAGAATCTTGCAATGTGTCCAATTTTATTATAATTATAACACCTATTGGTTTTCTTCTTTTGTCTTGACCTGCACTGGTTATCTTTAGGTCCATATGCATAACATTTATAACAATATCCATTGAAATATTTATTTCTATTTGGTTTCCTACATTGATTAGCATTGTGACCATAACCATTGCAATTATAACATCTACCAGAGTAAGATCTAGCTTTCTGATTCATACTATTCCTACAATTTAATGTTTTATGACCTAATTTATTACAATTAAAGCAATGACCATTAAAAGAGAAGGTTTTCCTACTTACATGTTGCTTTTCCAGAGACTTACCTTTTTCTTCTTTTCCGGATTCGGTTTTAGCTTATTTTACGGATTGAAGTTCCTTCTTTTCATCGGGTTTACTATGTGAGCATTTGCCAATTTCACAGCCTAATCCTTTCTTATTTGTCAGTGATCTTCGAGCTGCTAATATTTCATCAAGATATTCTAAACTTGCTTTGTATTTTACCTCTTGCTTCTTTGATTCTTCCAAATATGATTTGAGAGATACAACTTCTTGCATTCATCAAATTTTTCCTTGATTACATTATTCTGATGTTCCTTGGCCTTTTCATCTTCTTCACTCTTAGCTTTCAAATCAAGGATAGTAATATTTTCTAACTTGAGTTCATTACTAACCTCCTTATGTCTTATCTTGAATTTTTGGATATGATCTTTTAACTTACGGATGCAATTGTTTGCCATTTGAAGATTTTTTTTGAGAGTGCCTTATTTTCATCTTCAATAGCTTCAAGATTTTCAAGGACGGACATGAGTTCTTTCTGATCCATGGTAGATCTAGGTATCATATGTTCAACCTTCCAGATCTCCTTTGAGCTATTAGACTCTTCTAAAGGATTTGGCTCTAATACCAATTGTTGAACATCTAGAATACTGAGAGGGGAGGGGTGAATCAATATTCCTTTAAAAATATTAAAACCTTTAAATAGTTGTCCACATAACATAATTAAAATTACTGAACAATAACCAATATAACACAACACCACATAACACCGAGATTTTTTTCATGGAAACCCAATATGGGAAAAACCACAGAGAGGGTTAACTCTCAAGTATTAAGTAACTAGTTATAGAATACAGGGTGGCTCACTGTCAGTGGGCTCATTTCCCAAGATACAAAATATAGCTATTATAGCTAAGAGATAGCTTACAACCAGAGTATATGTTACAAAATTGAACTAGTATAATTGCATCTACAAATGCATGAATACAGTTCTCACTATAGCACAAAGATCTTCAAAAACACTACACTATACTACTATAGCTCATATATCAATTCGCACTACACATCAACATATCGCTATCATACATCACATCATTATATTTTTGTTTATGTCGCTTCATATATAAATACCGGATCTGCATATCCACTTAGTTGGATTGCATCAGAGATATGTTACACAAGATGTTGGAGATGTCAGTAAAGATACAAAAATATATCCCATGCTATACCGAATAGGGTCAGACCAAAAACTACAGTACAACATTGCATAGACCAAGACTTATGTCAGTAACACCGTTGCCGAAAGAAGGAATAATCTAGAGGTAAGAATACCAGATTGATCAATGACATCAATGAATAATCTCACAATGCATAAGGAGATAAACATGCCAACACCCCTCAAATGAATCCTCTAGAATGAACAAACCATAGCTCAAGATCCATATGCATGATAAGATAAAGCCTAAAAAATAATGCATCCATTATTACCTCATATGATTAACCGTCGAGTACACCAAGACTGGGGAATGAGAATGCTCCTCCAAGATATCCAAGTCATCATGACTCACCTAAGAACAATCTCCTCATATTTCCATGTTGAACTCATGCCCAACCAAGGTGTAGGCTCCCCCAACTTCTAGTTGAAACCTCATCAATGAGCAATCATCTCAACACATGTCTCTAATCATAAGAGATCTCCTAGCCTCGCCTATGTCTCCAAGTATCCATGAGTACCTATAACCAATCAATCCATGCCAATCTCCAATTTCAACATAGCATCATCATGAATCTCCCAAGCAAATGATCAATGTACTCAATACCAAGAGAACAAACCAAGATCAATGTCAAAGCTCCAATCTCGAGAATCAAGAAAATAATCATGACATCATGATCTCACATATCCTCAAAGGAAGATCATATGCTCCAATGAACATATCATGTACTTGTATCATGCCAACACTCTAAACACATAATAAAGAGTAAATCATGACATAATAACATAACCTTCCTATCACACAAGGATCACATGTCAAAAGACAAATCATGACACCTCAACCAAAGACTAAAGTGTCCTCCATGGCTAACCAAGATATCAACATCTCCATACCACATGAAGATAACCATCTCTTGTCAATAAAACCTAATATTTCAAAGAACCCAAGAAACATAAACCAAGAGTCCATCCATGATGCCAACAAACACTATAAAAGATCATCCACCATCAAATGTTGAATCCACATCATTGCCACAATCTCCCACTAAGTCTTGATACTGAGATCTCCATGGCATCATGACAACCATCCTCTAAATGAAGATACGTCATGGCCTCAACATGATCAAAGAACTCAACACCGATCTCCCAAAGGGAAGATTACAAACCATGACTCCAAAACCAATAAGATACAACACCGCCAAACCATCACTATCACAAGCTCCCACTGAATTGTGTAAACAAGTTATCCATGACATCATGATAACAATATCCTTAATGAAGATCAACCAAAGGTCCTCACATGATCAAAGAACTCAAATGCAACATGAGCTCCCAAAAGAAAAATTAAAACCATGATCTTCAAACCAAGAAGATACACCGCCACAAACCAAAATTGGAATTAATCCAACACCACCAACAAAACACCTATATAAAAAATCATGTCATGCCAAAGTCCTTAAAGCACAAGGAACATTTGTGACACCATGACCACCACCAAATGTACTAGTGCAACAAAATCCAACTATGTCACACATGTTTGTATCACATAGTCAACTACATAGGTCCCACATCATGACTATACCTAGTAAAACCATCTCTCCCTCTCAACATGACAACCAAACCAACAAAACAAGTGACTAAACCAAGCCACAAATCTAAATCTATAAAAACATTGAAGCATATATGGGCATAGACAACCCACATCCAAGTTAAAAATGCAACCTATAAGCATAGATAACCTACAACACTATACAACTCATAGATGCAACAATGTAACATACAAATCCAAAAAATATATTGATAACCATGTCAAATGAGAGTAATCAAGATGTACATGTGAGTATACAATGACTCTAACATCAAATCACCAAGATCCAAATAGCCATAAGCTCACAAAATCACAATAGTCAAAAGAACCCATAAACAACTCAAATGGAAATAACAACAAATAAATCATGCCAAAACATCTCCAAATTTGATCCACTGTGTAGTCCTCTGAACAAGATTTTCATCAAATATAAGAAGTGCAAAATCTGACTATGTATGCACAAGTTATGACCTCTCCAAGCTCGAAAGGAACATCTGACTTCTAGCAATAATTTCACTATCAAAATAGAAAAATATGGAAAAACCAATGGTACCATAGCATAGATCATGAAACCACCTTTCCAACGAGTATAAGAAGTTGAAAAATTGACACCTAAGAAAAAAGTTATACACCTTGAAAATTGGTTGCACAATTTGGTTATAAAGTTGAGCACTGGTGGCCTGCCGGTGCCGGTGGCACCGCCCACTGGCTCTGACTTGATGCTATATATATTTTGGCTTAATTTTTTATTCAATAGTTTAAAAATAAATTGTGTGGCAGTTTTAATTTATGTTAAGCCCCTGCAGAGCTAGGCAAAGGTCTTACGGGACTGGGGGCCTAAGCCCACCAGCTCGAGGTTGACCCTCAACTGCAATGTTGATAGGGCTACCGACATTCCTGCCATTGACAATACCCTATTGATACTACTATCAGATATGACAGAGCCAAGGGAGGGTATAGGGCCTGCTAATTTGATTTTTTAATAAAATCCAAATTGGGTTTTCAAATTTAATCACAATTTCTTTTTGTTTTGACTTGCAAATGAATTGACGGTTATGACAGGGGAAAGGAAAGGAAAATATTTTCTATTTTTTCATAGTGGCCAAAATAGGTCAAATTTTATGTCAGTCTTTATCTCTTGGGCCTCCTAGATCCAATGGTGAGGTTTCCTTTATCACAAGGGATCATCTACAACACGTCCCCTACGAAATCCTCATGATCAACATCCATAAAAAAATTCCAGCAAATATTCATAAACCTAGATCTAAAAAAATGACCATAAATCTGCAACCTCAAATCCTCACATCTGCAAAGACAACCTACATAAAACCCTCATATCTTGCAATGTCTTCATTCTTTCCTTGCAAGCCCTAGATTCAACTATACACCAAATCTACTCCAACAAGGGTTATACAAACCACAACCATGGCTCTAATACCAAATGAAAGGAAATATGTATCCACCCAAAAATTTCCACATAACCCAAATAGAGAAATCTATGAAAACAAGTATTCATAATCCATATGCAAAAGAATAGACAACATACCATCAAAGATGCCACAAGATATACCTTGGTAAAACCCTCAAGAGGGAAGAACCTAGCCTCCAAAAGCATCCATCTCTCATGTATTATTCAACAATAAACATTACAATACATCTTCAAAGTCCTCCATGAATACCTTTGAAACATCAAGCCCTCTACAAGCACTCCATGTGAACAGGCATGTAACCACAAAACTCATGTCATGCTTCAACCCTCACAAATGTTAAAAAGAGCCAACTAGCCAACAAGCCAACCTTAGACAAATACCCATGTGTTTTCTTTTATAGAAACAAGCTCAAACAAAACCACCAAGTGGTATTACATAAAAACCATGTGAATAATACCATGAGATTACAAAACCATTAACCCCCACATTTAATTTTTGGTACTAAGTTTTCCCAACATTAAATATTTTTCCCATGTGCAACCCCACATTAAATATTTACTCTAATGTTACATACAACCCATAATGTGGCCCCAAGAATGCTATCTCATGTGATGCACACATACCTAGATTCCCTAGGTGCACCACATAATAAATAAATAAATATTACATTATAACATTATGCAAGGTGAACAATACACATTTTCCTAACAATATGCACACACACACACACACACACACACACACACACACACACATATGCATATGTACTAGTATAAACATCAATAACTTTTGGAACTTACAATTCAAAAGATAATCTAATTCTTTTACTCAATAATCTAGCATTTCATTATTTTTCACAAAGACCAAAAGAATAATAGTTTTTATTCACATCATAATAGGATTTTCATGTATTTCATGAATTTTCTACAAAGAATTAATCATGAGACCAAATAAAATGGTTGAGTGATTCATCAACAAAGGTATAATAATAGTTTTCATCCATTACATTACCAAGTGACTAAGCCAAATGGCTTTGCTTTAAGCACATTTTTTTGTCATACTTTGTCTAAGTCAATAGGTTGTGAAACTTATAATAAAGATGTTTTAAAGTCATAGAGTGACTTGGCTAATAGGCTACTTAGTGTAGTAGAGGTGATATGTAGTCATAGAGTGACTTAGCCAAAATGTTACATAAGAGTCATGATGGACTATCATAAGGATTAAGGCTTTTAGTATAATAGATGTGACATGTAGTCACATAGTGACTTAGCCAAAAGGCTACTTAGCATAACAAAGGATTTAAATAATCACAAAGTGACTTAGCTGAAAGGCTATGTTCATAATAGAGGTATTAAATAGTCACAAAGTGACTTAACCAAAAGGCTACATCCATAATAAAGGTATTATATAGTCACACTATGACTTAGCTGATAGGCTACAATCATAAAAAATGATTGTTATAAGGATTAAGCCAAATGGTTTTAGAAAAGACATGTATAACTATCATAAATGACAATCATAATATTTAAGCCAAATGGCTTAATAATAAATATATATTATTATCAACAAGTTTAATTTGAAGGATTTACAATAAACATAAATGACTATCACAATATTTAAGTCGAATGGCTTAAAAATAAACATATATTATTGTCACAAGTTTAAGTTGAAGGTTTTACAATAAACATAAATGACTATCACAAGTTTAAGTCGAAGTATTTATAACAAACATGAATGACTAACATAGGGTTTAGGCTGAAATAGCTTTATAATAGAGTAGGATTTTAACCAAGTCCACAATACGAAGCTCCCAATAATTTGCAACAACAACAATCCAAATGGCTATATGCTAACAACCCTAAACACCCAATAATAAATAATGCCAAGATTTTAAATAAGATCATTTTCTAACTTCAATGGAGAACAAACCATTACCATTTTTAAGAGTTAAACATTGAAACAAAGAAAATACATGACAGTATCTGCAATTATTCATTGTCAACCCAGAAATTCCACCCCTTCTTTGTTCTTGGCCCCCTTTTCTTTTCTTCCTTTCTCCTCTTTAACTCCTCCAAATCCCTATTTTTTTGTATTTTTTCCTGCATGTCGCCTTCTTCACGAGGTTCTCTCTCCTCTCCACTACTTTACTTCGTGAGAAGTAAATGTTCATTCCTCCTTCACTCTCCACTTAGTGGAGTTCATCCGCTTGATGCCTTTCTTCAGTAACTACAAGTACTAGACTATTAGTTGACACCTTTCATGATGTCCATTGAACTACTAAATAATACTAATATATATAAATATACATGTATATACATATATGTATATATGTTTGTGTGTATTTATACATACATATGTATGTATATGTATATATGTACATAGATGAGTATTAAATCAATAATGTAAATACACATACATATATATGTTTATATATATATAGTCTACATTCATATATACATAAATATACTTGTATATATTCTCATTGTCTTTCTATGACAATTAGGGAAAACTTACATTCCTCAACTGAATAATATTTTCAATATTAGAAAAAATTATTGAATGTAAAAAATTGTATTTGTATTAAACACAATTTCAATGCACCTTAATTTATTTTAGGAAGCATATTATGACCATTAATAGTATAGATTTTTAAAGCAAACATGTCATAACAAATTATTATTTTCTAATGAAATCACATACCATAATCAACATAATACAGATACAAAATTTTAAGTAGTAATTCAAGATTGTGAAGTAAGCAAGTATGACACAACTGATACTTTATATTCAAACACTTCATGACATAAAATAATAATCATTTCAACCAATTTTTAATTATGTGTGTGTGTGTGTTCTCATAATAAAGATGATCCTCGTTTTTTCCTTCTGAATTTACTTTCCTCTCTCTGATGATACTCTCCCTCTCAATCTTGGAGGGGAGGCACAATCTCTTGCATCCACCTCATCTAATCCAAAAGGTAGTTAGTTCAATAACATATAAAATATTTACATAAATCTATTGCATAATATTCTTTTTTGTTTCTATGAAAATTAATTTTATAATAACATCAATTAAAACTATATCCAATTGATATAAAATTGATTCATCTAGATATCTTTAACTGTTCATAATTCAAGTTTTTGATATCATAATTGAAATACTGAACAAAATGTAACATAGTTTAGAGGGGTAAAAAATTAGATGTAACATTAGTTATAATAATTAAAGGATTCAAAGAAAAATGTCACAAAGAAATCCTTATCCAATGATCATACAAAAAAATACTTCAAGGAGAAATTTAGTAGAGAAAATTGTCAAGATACTTCTAATAGAATCCCTCGAGAGAGAGGCTAAATAATAATTATGGGCCAAATTGTATTCATTATATACATATCAAAAGGGAAGTCCATTTTTTTATTTCTTGAGTTAACAAAATACTTGGTTTTTCACTTTTCAAAAGATAGTTTATGTAAAGATGTTTGTGATTGTCACAATGACCTCTAATATTCCAAGACATTACTTTCATTTCTTATCTTTTTTGGGTATGTGTTTTATGGTCACGTTGAATGTTGAATGTTTGCTTGTTCTAATATTTTTAGCTACTTCCCTATCTTCAATCTCTATACTTTTCTTTCTACCCCTTCTATAATGGGCATTTTGGGTAGGATATTGGGATATTGGAATCTCTTCCTCTTCTATTTATTTTTCATCTTGCTAAAGATGGATGTATCTAACCATGAGGTAAGGTTGAGGAGGAAAATCCATATTTAAATTTTGTTCTTATAGAATTTTCATGTTTAATTCATTTTATACCTCTTATTTTGCATCTAGCAAGTGTTATTCATCTTTAACCTTGCCATCTTGATTAGATGTCTTGAAAATTTTGGAAACTTCAAGAACACACATGTAAGGTCTTAACTTTACCACATAATTTTGACTTTGGTTGAACTTATATTAGCTTGCCAAAAACCTTCATTCTATTGTACCATAGCCCTTGATTCATTTTCCAGTTTGGAAAAAAATATCTAAAAGTGTTCATTTTCATGGCACATTCTACAATTGAATGAGATTTGCTTAGAATCCATTTTTGTGTTAAAAAAAGCTCATTCAAATTTAGGTTGAAGGATTTTGAAAACCCCTTAGCTAGGTCAACCTCCAATATATCTGAGCTATAGATTAATTTCTCTTTAGAGGTTCTACCTATTTTTTTTTTTAAATGGTCTTATTACCAATGGTCACAAGGGCCTCTTCATTTCAAATATGTAATGGGAGAAATTGGGGCCTCACTAAAATTGGAACCTTTAAATGATTCTCTTAGATCAAATTAAATTATGGTTTCAACTATTCAAGCATAAATCACGAGGGAAAATCACGAGGGCCCAAGAACCAAGGTCCACTTTAAAGATGAGATGTGTATCTACCTTATCAACAAAGGCAATCATGAAATCCATGACCACACATTTTCATTTCAATAGAGCCAAATATCCGAGGGTACCATTCTTTAGATACCTATTACTCCAATCTCTTAGGAGACAACCATGTACCCATGAAATTCCCAACTAGGTCCCTTTTTGATAGATTCATAAACAAATCAATAGTTTGATTCAATGACATATCATTCATAGGGACCTCCTCTCAATGTTAAACAAATTATAGGTATGCACAATTTTTAAAAATCTTAAAAGAAGCTTATAACTCCTAGATGATTTTATTGAGGAGGGCGAATCATATTTTATCAAAAATCCCATGAGAGACAATGTCCTTGAATTAGTGATCCATGAGAGATTTCAACATAGAGAGAAAAGCTACTATCAACTAGGGTTAACACCAAGCACACAACAACCTCTATTGTGCCAAAAAAATGATGGCACATATAATTCAAGTATATATTATCTAGAGTAAGATATGCTAATTTTTGTAGTTATGAATACTCTACACTGTATGCATTGTTTTGTGTTATGCCTTTTTGTTAGAATATTCATTTCATCCAACATGGAAAGAAGCCCAAAAAGGCTCAATTATGTATCTATTTCACTAAATAGTACCAACAAATTTGTATGGTCTAAGTGGTTTTCATATAACACTCCAATTAGTGACTACGATATATTTTCCAATCTATATAATAATATCCACATGTTAATAAAATTCTTAAGTAGCTCATTACCTAGATTAATTCCTTCAACAAATATTTGAAATTCTCAAAATCTATTTGGACTTCTAAAAAAATATGCATAGACCCTATACACAAGATCTTCAATTTTTAAAACAAATAGAAATTGGCTCACAATTTAAAATGTCAAATCCATTTTGTGGTCTATGCAATAAATGTTAGTCATGTACAATGAACATGATGTGACCCTACATGAGTAATGCCCCATCTATACCAACGCACATCAATTTCCTTGTAACCAATGGATCATCCAAGTCTTCAATATCCTTCAAACTATTTTGTACTAGTTCTAAAAGAGTGATTGATGTGGAATTTTCTCTCATTTTGTGGAACTATGGAAAGAAAAGTTAGTATGTGATCCATACCCACATAAACATGCATCATACAAATGAGTGGTTGATGTGGAACTTTCTCTCATTTTGTGAACTATGGAAAGAAAAGTTAGTATGTGATTCATACCCACATAAACATGCATCATACTTAGGAAGTATTTTTAATGGCTACTTCATTGAAACAAAATTCCAAGTGTAATATGTGATTTAACTTCTTGGATATCTTGCTTCTTTTCCTAAACAAAAAATTAACTAATGCTCAATGAATTTTGATAGACCAATGAGAAAGTGGAGAATTTGGCACCTCAAGAAAATATAGTAAATCCTATATGTTGAACAATTTGTCAATGAGAGACCTTTGCTTAATATGTGAAATATAATTACAAAAATACTCTCATGGAAAATATTTTTAGAAACACTTTAGCCTCTTTTTTTTATTATTGTAAAATATTTCAGCATTATAAGGAAATAATTTAATAACTAAACTTAAGTTGTCAAAAAATAAATAAATTAAGTTATATTCATAAAAGGATAATTTATATTTTATTATTAAAAATGTTGTTTTATAAGAGGAACCAAAAGTGGCCTATAAATGGGATCCAAATTTCAAAAAGTAAGTTTGAAGAGAAAAGGAGAAAAGTAAATGTTATTATTATTCCTCAAAAAGCCTATATAAAGAGGGGTTGAGGAATACAAAGGATTACCAATTCATATTATTAAATTTATTTCTTTGAATATTGAATAGCATTCTTCTTTTGTATGTCTATAATTACATTGTTTGAAGAGTCTTTAATTATATTGTTTGAATAATTTCTATATTATTATATTGTTTGAAGAGTCTTTAATTTTTTTATTTTTTTTAGATTGCAAGAATCGGTCAAGTATCCATCCCCCTATAAACTGCAGTGTGCCTGGTAAACTTTTTTCATGTGACTGATGGCGCTGGCGTGGCACGCTCTCTAGTACCACAGGGAAAGTGGGGAGACTAGACCTCGTGACCTCTTTCCTACAACAAGATGCTTTAGCCAATCAAGCTAGGCCCACCGCCCCTTAAAGAGTCTTTAATTTATATCTACACAGGAAAAGGAACTGAACTAGCTGCTAATCTTGAATTAGATAATGACTTTCATACCACTTCTATATTCATATGATTTCCTTTATAAGATAATAATTTACTATTTAGGAATTTTAGTTAAGGTTGTAGTACTCTTTTAGATAGAAATATCTATGTTCTATAAACTTGAAGCTACTAGATTGCAACCTTTAAATAGATTAAATATTTGTTTAAAATCTTGACTAAAGCTTTGAATATCTTTGTATGAATTACCACCAATATTTATGTATGCCTTTAGTGCAACCTTACTAACTACTATTAGTTATGGGGATTTGTGGCCTTAGAAGGCAACTAAAATATTATTTTCCATCATCTTAATCATTTCTTTAATTGCATTCGTACAAGTGGGAATATGGCTAGGATATTGACAATTTTTAGTGATATTTTTGTAGTTGAAATTTAGTATTTCAAATTATTGAAATAATATTTTAATTATAATTTTTTTAGTTTATTATAAAAATGATAGAAGAATTGGTAATGGTTTTTCGTATTGAAAGTTTGTATTGTTATGTCACCACACATAAATGAATCATTTACTTTTTAGTTTTATATTTTTAATTTTAATTTATGCAATTCGTCATTAAATTGGGATTTTTCTTTTAATTTGGAAGGCTTGTTGCTAGAAAAGTATTTCATTACTTCTATTTTTTTTGTAATAAAGCAATATTGAGTTGTGTGGCTTGCCACCAATAAACATTTTTTTTTAATAATCAATCTAACCCCTTTTACCATATGCTCTTACACTGACCACATCAAGATCTTGGTGATCAAAAGATGTTAAGGTTACATGCATGTTCATTGTAAAAATGAAAAACCATAAAAAATTAGTATTGGGAACATTACATATATAATTTTTGATAATTGAATTGCTTCCATTACCTTTCCAAATAAAATACAAAACATTTATTTATGGAAACCATTGTTTGTGATTGCATGCATTGTTCAAACTTAGTTGCATTCCAAGCTTAATTGCATGCATTGTGCAAACTTAGTTGAATTCCAAACTTAATCGCATTCATCTTTGGTTTTGTAAAACATCACTAGGGGAGTGGACCCAACAGTTGAGCATGTTTCAATAGTTGTGATAGTATTTGTTTATATAATGCCCAATAGTTGTGACTTGACTATCCATAATTAAACAAAATGTATTCCTTTGATCTAAAAAGCAACCAATCATGTGATGCCACATCAGCATTCAACTACCCATGATGTGAATGCACAAGTATTGGTCTCACCTTTTTTTTTGGCCTTTTTGGACTCCTTGACAAAAAGCATGTTGATGTGGCATTATATTTGATGATGTAGCCCTGAAACAAAAGTTATAAGCAGGGGACTTGTCAAGTAAGCTATTGTAAAAAACTGGGAGTGATTTGAAATTTCCACGTAGGTTAATTAGAAGTGTGAAGTTAGGGTGCACAACTACTAGGTCATCTCCCTAGTTTCAACTCTACATTTACATTTAATTTTTCCTATACTTTACCCATCTTCTTCTCAATGGTATCTAATTTTAATTGCAATCTCTTTTCTTTTTCTTTTTCTCCAACTACAAATATTTTATCGACGTAGTTTTAGTTTTGTCATTCCATCATTCTTAATAGATTTTATAAGTAGACACATTGAAACCATTCAAGTTGAAAAATCTACAAATATGTCTCATTGATGCAATTTGTGCTTTTCAACAGGTTTCCATTATTGTTATCAATGTCACTACCACCACTAGAATCTTTATTATTAAATTATGCAAGTGTTGTTGATGCTTTCATTACCAAATAGCACAACTTTAAGGCTATTTATTTATTCTTGATGATCCTTCCCCTTTGTATTATTCTCAATGTTTATCAAAATAGCACATAAAGCTTGATTTTCTTCAATAAAATATTTTCCTCATTTGGGATCTCATCTTTTTTTCACTATAACATTTACATGTATATAATCATAATAGAAATCAACCTTAGGTAGTGTTACACCAAGACATACAATGCTACAAACTATAAAGTAGTGCTACACAATGACATTGAATTACACAATGTTAGACAATATTATGTAACACCTCAAGGCCTTGCATAGTGTTCTACAATGACATGCAATGCTACAAACTATAAAATAGTGTTATGTAATTCCTCGCAACATTACATAGAATGTGGTGTTATATAGTGTTATATAATGTCTTGTGATCTTACATAGCATTATGCAATAATATGTAATGCTACATATTATAAAAAATTTATCCAATGCCTTACGACATTACATAATGTTAGAAAATGATATGCAACACCTCATGGCCTTGTGAAGTGTTACATAGTGATATAAAATGCTAAAAATTATAAAGTATTGTTCTGTAATGCCTCATGGTATTATGCAATATTATATAGTGGTGGGCAATGCCTAATCCTTGCATAGTATTATGCAATGATATGCAATGTTACAAAAAATATGACAATAATACACAACACAACAAAACCTTGCAAATTGTTACACGATGATACACAATGTGACAAACTATAGAGTAGTATTACACATTGTCTTATGAAATTATGCAATGTTACACAATTTTAGTCAATGTGTGATGACCTTGTGCAGTGTTACATGGTGACATGCAACATTAAAAAATATAATGTAGTTGTATGCATTGTCTCACGACATTCCACAAAATATAATATTACACAAGATATTGCAACCTATGGTAGTGTTACATAATGATATACAATATTACTAACTATAAAGCAATTTTATGCAATATCTCATAATATTATGCAAACGACAATGTTACATCTATTACACATCACATCCTTACAACTTGTTACATAATTAGTACAATTCCATACAATATTGTAAACTATATTTTTTTGTTACACAATATTATGCAATACCTTGCTACCTTATGTAGTGATGGACTTACTAGAATTTCCCCTAAGAAAAATTGTGACAACTGGAGATAATAAGAGGAAACAATTTGGTCAATGGTGAACCACTTTAATAGAATTATAGATATTAATCACACAATAGGAAAATATAAAATGGAATATAAATTAATAGTTAACATGCATAATTTAACTATGAAACTCGCTATAAATTCAAGATTTATAGTGACTTGTAGTCTTGTATTATGTCCCAATCCTTCACAAACTCTTAAGGTTATATTAAGCAAAGTACCCACTCATATGAATCTCTTAAATCTAAAACATATCGCTACAATGTCTCGCAGAAAATATACCAAGCACCAAATGTGGATAGATTGAGTGCAAATTGACAATATGTGAAACAAATATGTGTTTGGAATGAAAACGTTGTCCCTTCAATCCTAGGAACTATGATTTGTTTACATAATCTCCAACTATAAGTGGTGATTTTGATAAATTTTGTATATTAATACAAATATGTGATAAAATAGGGAGAATTTATTTAACTCGATCCATATTTGCAATTATAAGGTGATTCCAACTAAACTTTATACTTAGCTTTAAAATGGAGGTGATTACACCATGGTTTTTTCAAATTACATGCACCACAATTTTTCTAAATTAAAATAATTATGGGGGTGATGGCATCAAATTATAGAAAAAATCATGTGGTGAGTAATCATAAAAGAAATGATAAAAATTCTTGTCATAATGAGAGTGATCAAAACATAAATTTGAAAAAAAATTGCCAAGTGAGTGGACCCAAAAATAAAATTAACCCAATCCTACTAGGGCAATTGAGACTAAACCAAATTAAGCATTATGGTGATTGAAGTGTTTTGGGTTAATCTTTTTTAATCCCTTTACAGATTAAGAAATAGTGATTTCAGGCACACGTTATGATGAGATAAATCTCTCCTCTCATAAAGGGGAGGCTCCCTTCTTACTGTTTATTGAACCAAATGTAAACTAGGCTATGCTAAAGGTATTTACACTAACTTTAACCATGTGAGGGGTGTGTTGCATTCATCATTTCTCTTCTTTCAAAAAAGATGTTTACAATGCTTCACAATAATATTCAATAATGCCTCAACACTTCTAATATTAACCTAATTCTTGATTAAACATGTGAATAATCAAAGAGTACTAGTATGAAATATGTGATTGGAAGACACACAAAAGAACAAAGTCTTTTCGCTACCTTCAATAAGAGTTTTGTAGTAACCAATGACATAAGTTGAAGCAAAAAAGTCTTTCTACTCACTTCACAAAAAGATTCACGTACCAAGTGAATAATCCAAAGTACAAAGTCTTCAAATTATCCTCCAAAAATATTTTAAAATAATTGTATCACCAGTTGGAGCACAAAGTCTATCAACTAATAATACCACCAATCCATGAAATGAATAATTACAAGCTCAAAGTCTTCAAAATTCTCCACCAATAAATGCTTTCAACACACACAATTTCAAGTAAGTGATATAACACAAAGTTCATATAACTTATCTTGAAAGTCCTCCAATCTTAAAAAAAAATTGCCACTTATCCAATCAACACAAAGTCAATAACAATGACATAAGAACATCCTTATTCATACAAATTTGATTCAACAAAAAGTTTGATACCAAAATTGCCTTCTTTATTAACTGGAATTGATTTACAATTTGAGCAAGTCTCAAAGTTGATTCTCAATTTGGGAAACACTTCATTTCAATAGATTAAACGTAAAAATTACAAATGAGCTCTCTCATATTTATAGATGAGAGCCAAGAGCTAATCTAGGAAAAGTCTAACTACTTTGACTTATTCAACGTTGGAGTCCAAAATTATTGGAGGACTTCATTGTTGTTACATGTATTTACAATATGACAAATGACATGTAAATTGTCTTCGACTAACTACAAAAACTTGTAAATACTAAAAACTAATACAAGGCAGATTTAGCCTTCTTCATGATGACATGCAATTCATCACTGTCTGGCATTAGATTGTACTTGGAGATGGTGAGGATTCTTGAGATTGACTCCTTTGATGGTGTTAAATGCTTTCTAGTGCCTTTCAAGAACAAATTCAAATTATCCAGAGTAAACTAAAAATCCATCATTTTATCCATTGAAGCTATTGAGAAAGCTTTGTCTTCAAATTCCTTTTGAACCATTGATGTATACTCTTGAATAACTAAAACATTGGGAAGAACTTTATGGTTATGTTTCAAAGCTTTCTTGCTTAGTAACAAGCAAGAATTTGATCAAAATTGCTCAAGAACCCGAACACAAAAGATCAAAATGGTATGTAAGAGTAGCTACAAAAATTTCACATTTTCCATTATTAGAGAAAAAATAGGATTTTATGCACTGGTGGAAAAATTATGAGTGATTGCATATGTTTTGGAAATTCAAATGCAAAGGTTGAGATAAACTGAGCTCTTGCATGGGGCATTACATTTCATATGTAATGGCTCAAAAATTTTGAGATATGCATACTGGATGTAAATTTGACCCATTACATGGGCTTGGAAAGTTTGGATGTGATGATGGAGAAAAATGGAGCAATTGTGCATAAAATGAAGTTTGAGTGTGACGAATGCATAAAATAGAGCTCATGTGGGTGAATTAGCAAAGCAAGAAAATTTCCAGTGTTAGGAAAATTTTGGTGAAAATGTGCATATGCACTAAATTTTAGTGATGTTGCAAGTGGAATGAAGCAGAATTTGTAGCAGCATTGAAAAATGGAAAAATTGCAAGTGAATGTGGATGCTTTGTAAAAAGTTCCAAAGTCGTTAAAAACTAATGACATTGCAAGTGGGAAGAACTTTGCTTTGTTGCAAAGTTTGCAAAAATTGCTGATTTTGGATTTTATGGGGTAAAACTCAAATTTTTGTTGTCGTAAAAATTGAACAACCTTGCAAAAGAACCTTTGTTTTTATTGTTGGGTCGGGGAAAAACCCTGACACTACAATTTGACTTGCAGGGTTGGGGAAAAACCTTGATACTGCAACTTGAAGTTTGGATAAGTGACTTGCAAGGTCGGGGAAAAACCCCGACACTACAATTTGACTTGTAGGGTCGGGGAAAAACCCCCACCTTGCAACTTTTTTTATTTTGCAACTTTGACTTGCAAGGTCTGGGAAAAATCCTAACACTGCAATTGACTTGCAGTGTCTCAAAAAAAACCCTGACAATGCAATTTCCAGAAAATGGATAAGGCACAAGACAATATGCAGGAGTGGAGAAAAACCCTGACATTGCATGAGGGAAGGAACTTTGGAAAAATATGCAATGTCTCAAAATTTCCCCACTAGTAAATTTACAATGTAGGAGAAAAACCGTGACATTGCAAGTAAATTTGCAATGTAGGAGAAAAACCTTGACCTTGCAACATTTTGTAACTTTTGACTTGAAGGTTTGGGGAAAAACCCCTACACTGCAATTGGCTTACAGTGTCTCAAAAAAACCCTGAAACTGCAACTGCAAGAAATTTTCTAACTCATGCAAATTGAAATTTCACAACTTGCACCAAAGGAAAACTTCGACAAACCAACGAAGGTTAACAACCAAGATGACTTTCCAAGGCTGGGGGACCATGCATGAAGACCAATGCAATTTTCCTCATTTTGTGTGCTTCGATTTTGTGAGCTATGAAATAGACATGTTTCGTAGGGGTTATCCCACAAATTGAACACAACTGAATTTGAGGATAATAGTTGACTCTAGTTGGGGAGCTTCCTTTGATCATTCTTTGAAACAATCGAAGGGAGAAGAATTCCAATCTCTAAGTGCCTTCATCCCTCCATTGGGCGTAGAGTCAAGCAACAAAATAAAGACTCAAAAAGAAAAAAGATGCAAAGACTATACAAGTATTTACAAAATTCATATGTTGCCTCACTGAGTGAAGTGCTTTAGATGTTGTCCACTATGTGGAAGCAAAAATGGAGTGTCGTCTTGATATGCAAGCAAGAAACTATTTTCACCGCAGAGTTGATGAACTTGTGAAAGATCCTCTCCATCTATCCATCCCATAATGCATCATACAATGCTTATGCCAGGATCCCATACATGATTGTGATAATGCCGCGGCCTTTCATTTTTGGTTTGATACCAATTCCTCTTCTGACAAATCATTAACTCGACATCATATTGAGTATGATTTTTTCTATTTCTTTCTTACATGCAACTTCAATCCCTAACAAAAATGATTGATATTCAACAATGTTATTAGTATAATCAAACTAAAGTTTAAAAAAGAAAAGTAGGAGATTTCCTTCAGGAGGTATGAGAACAATTCCTACTCAAAATCCTGTGCACGAACAACAGCCATCAATTTCAATATTCCAAACATCATTTGGATCTACTAAACTGGCAGTTTCCAAATCTATGACTTCTTCATATGAAGAAGTTTCAACATCTAAAGAAGACTCTGAATTTGAGGAAGATGAGCCATCTATTTCCTACTCTATGCTTGAATCTTTCCCTTAAGACTCAGATACTTCATCGATTTGCAAAAAAGTAAAAGATCATGCCAGGAGACTCAAAGAGAATCTGAGCCTTCGGGTCATCTAATTTTGTTACAGAAAACTTTGCTTCCCTTTCTTGAAACAGTTTCTACATCACACCCCTGACAAGTATTCTTGCTTTTTACCAATCCATATTTATCTCATCTCCTACATCCTTGCAGAAATTGCATCCCAAAAAAATACCATATGCTGCAGGAATGTCTGCCACCAAGATTTTCATCCTAATCTTCTTCTTTGGGAATGCAGCAAAGGAAAACCACACATCCTTGATTTTCCCGACCAAAGGAACTTGTTTATTCTCCATCAAAAATCAATAGCCAAAGTTTTTGTAAGATTCCACTTCAAAGTAGTAGCTACTTTAGCGAGCATAACATTGTCAAAGGCTCTAGAATCAATTACACAGTTACTCAGCTTATAGTTGTTTACTAATAATGAGATGTAAAATGGGTCTATCCTCTCAAGGACAGATGATGGAGTGGATACCAAGTTGCTTTGAGGAGGTGTAGGCTTGGAAGCAACTGGGATGTCATGAGAAGATTCTTGACTTGGATGGATTCCCTTATCCTTAACAAACTTGACAAGTCTATCAAACTAATCAGGATTGGCTTCTAGATATTCAACTTTAGGCATTTGAATCTTGGTTTTCTTAGCATGGTCAATTATATCAAAATCTTGAAAAGAACTCATCAAAGAGGATGGGGTAATTTCACTGGTAGGTTTAGCAATTGGAATACTGGTCTTTGGAACCAAAGTATTGGCCCTGGGCATTGAAGAAGATACAGGAGGATGAGTAGCACTTAATTGCTTTGTTGTTGTTATATCCTTTGATTGTACCAAAAAAAGGAGTTCCCCTTTTGGAAATAGTCACTAGAGGTTGTAGAATATCCTTTGCTTTCGTCACATCAACTTGAGGTTGATCAAGTTGATTTTTGCAAACAAGTATTTAAAAAACATAAGCATCAGTCACCAAGTCTTCTTCATTCGATTCTTCTTTGTATTGCAAAAAGCCAATATTAGAGTCATCATTCGGGTCTACTTCCTCCTCCTGGAATAAATTGGCATTTTCTTTAGTAGGATATTCTAGCTGTGAATAATCCTCTTTCTTAACTTCATAGTATCCTACTATTGTATTTGTGGGTGGTGGAGCTTCAAGAGCAAGTATTCCTTGTGGTGTAGGAAGTCTATTTTGGTGTCTGGCAGAATTACCAAAATAGTTGGAAGAATTTGGAAAGGTTCTCCTTGGAACATCCTTATATGGAGGATTTGATGAACCTTGAGAAACCAATTTTGTCAATGCTAGTAATTCATTTTCTAGCCTCTACACTATGGGATTTATAGTATTGTTGTTGGTTGAAGATGAAGATGTAGACACTTGTCATTTGTTTCTATTTGATTCTTGTCTTATCTTATCAGAAAGAATCAACACATCTTCAAAAATCATAGCCAATTGTTGTGCTACTTCAATATCAATTGGAACTACCCTCTACAACAAGAAACTTACCTCTGGTAGTTGCATGTTAATGAAGAAACATTTGAGATTATGATTCGTCGGCTTAGCCTCAGTAGGAATCCTTGTTACCAATTTATTAAATTTTTCCACGAACTCATGCATGGATTCATGTGTTTCTTTTCTCATAGTAGTAAGTTGTGCTTACAATTCATGTGCATCCTTAGCAGGCTTGAAATGTTCTTCAAATTTGGTACAGAGAGTAGCCCAATTGGTAACAGAACCAGGAGCAAGAGTGTAAAACCATTCCTCAGCTACTCCTTGTAAGGTCTCAATGAAAATCCTTACAAAAGCATCCTCATGCTCAATGCCAAGAAAACCACATACAATATAGAAAGCAACGATATGTTTGTCAGGATGCCACTTACCATCACCATAGAACTTAGGGATATTCTTGCATGAAATGCAAGGAAGTTGATGTAAAGGGGCTGCCAAATTCAAAGGGTCAAAAGCACTACCCCAAGGACTAGCAGGTGGTTGAGCTACCATAGCGCCTTGAACAATAGCCGCTTGAACTAGTGTGATAGATAAAGCCCTTAGAAAATTAGAAGATTCACTTGGAAACATTGATCTAATTCTTTGAGGTGGATAACTTCTTGTATGTTGAAAGGGTGACCTTGCTTGCGAAGGAGAAGAGATAATATTATGGCATTGCAATAACTCAAAAAATGGATCAACTAGACCTTGCGCCCTTTGACTGCAAGTGTATCTTTTGTATGCTAGAATGTAGTCCTTGAAACAAAACGAAAATCAGTAATAAAAGATATTCACAAACTTGCCATAAGACACTGGAATACTTGTCTACTTCAACTGAAAGAATGAGGCTTTGGTTATGTATTTGTATCCCAAATAGAGTCACCAAAAAAAATTTAGGTGAATATTTTGTAATCACTTTACAGATTACGGAATAGTGATTTCAGCCACAGTTATGAGTAGATAAATCTCTCTTCTCAGAAAGGGGAGGAAACCTTCTTACTGTTTATTTAAGAAAATGTAAACTATGCTATGCTAAAGGTATTTACACTAACTTTAACCATGTGGGGGTGTGTTACATTCATTATTTTCTCTTCTTTCAGAAAAGATGTTTACAATGCTTCACGGTAATATTCAATAATGCCTCTACACTTATAATATTAACCTAAATAGTAATTGCCAATATTCTTGATTAAACTTGTGAATAATCAAAGAGTACCAGTATGAAATATGTGACCGAAAGACACACAAAAGTACAAATTATTTTTGTTTCCTTCAATGAGAGTTTCATAGTAGCTATAGAGTCAAAACTAATGCATTGTGAACTTGGTAGAACCTACACAATTAAAAGGTTCTCCTAACTAAACAGTCCACTCAACATTGCAAAGACTACATTAAAATGTCAACCCAAGGTTTGTAAACTTGTGATGGTGTTGCACTTTTTGTGCCTTCAAAGACCTACAACTACCTAAGTTATCCTATTCATGTCATCCTACTTGTTGGAAATTACATAATTACATAAAAGTGAAAGATATAAACCAGAACTATTGGCTACAGGTGCCTACAACTGAACCTGTAATTGAACTTGTTGCTAATAAAATATTATTGTATCAACTTAAAACTAATCAAACTGACAACTTAACTAATTCTAACCTCTGGAGTACTACTGGTTAACCAAATACATACATTCTCATGAACATTCATTACCAATAAGCAAAGCATGAGATTCTAGTTTAACTTGCATGTAGTTCATGAAGTACTGATAAACAAAAATAAACTACTTAACAAAAATGAACAGCTATAAATGAAGTGAAGAACAGTTACCTTGAGTGGCCTGCTCAAGTGGTTGTTCATTGAGACAAAATCTAATTACCAGATTCTACGCATCCTATGCGAACCCTTTTCCTAGTACCTGCAAAACAACATGAATAAACAAGTTAGACAAGGATTTACAAGCTAAAACAAGGATTCCCCATGAAATCCATTTGCAAACTCAAAATAGGAAAGAAAATAAGCAAGAACACAATGAAATGATAAAAACTAGATCAAATCCTAATTTAAACAGCAAACACTTGATCCCATAGGGGAATTGGTGCCAATTTGATGTGAAAATTGGCCCTTTCCCAATTCCTATGATGCAAGATTCGAATGTTGAAGATGATGTTGATCCACTTTGATGAGAAGATGAGAGCTCCAAGCCAAAATCTGCAATAACCTAGCTAAGAACTCAAGATTGATGAATGAAGATTGCTCTAAATTTGAGTATAGTAAGTTTACTCAAATTGTGGATGATAAAATGAGGAGAGGGGCTCTTCATTTATAGGATTTCAAGATGGATGAATGCCCAAATTTGAGCAATGTGGGACTAACATTCATCCCATGATATGGTGCCACTTGTCAAGCTATGAATGGATGATGGTTGTGCAAGATTTGGGGTTTGTGCCAATAAATGCTAATATTTGAAATTCAAATTTGTTGAAATGACATGTAAGAGGGAAGGGAAAATGCAATAAATGCCACTTGGCTAAAGGAAAGGACATGTAAGAGGTTTTAAATGCCTTGTTGGATGTACATGTTGACTTGGAATTTTTGAATTCAAATTGAGAGAATATTCCAAAAAGATGCCTTGTGAGGAAAATAGGGATTTAATAAATAAATTAAATCTATTTTCATGTGCAACTTGCATTATCTAGAGGATGTGACATGAGATTAGATTAAATTAGTCAAGGGTTTAATTAATTTAACAGGAGATTAGATGATGTGACTTATTTGACTTAGATTTATGGATTTATTTAAATCAGATAAGAGAGGAATATGATAAAAGGCTAATTAAATAAAGATTTTGATTTATTTAATTAAAAGGGATGATGTTAGATTAAATCAAATAAGGTTTTAATTTATTTAATTTAATGGACAGACTTTAGGGATTTAATCAAATAAATTGATTATTTAATTAAATAGGGATAATTAGATCAGATGGATTGATTTAATTAACAAGAAAAATGACTTGATTCAGATAAAGTGATTTATTTAACCAAGAGAAGATACTGATGAATTTAATCAGATAGGGGAATTTGATTAAACGGTTAGACCGAGGGATGATTTAGGAAGAAATGATGTTAGTAAGTCGGGATCAGGTGCACGATGTCAATCAATATATTTTCAATGTCTACATTTTGCCCCTCTTTGAAGCAATGCACTCGTTGCGTTGATTCAAAAATACACGATCTCGATCAAAATAAAAAAAAATTGATATTTCAAAACTTGCCCCACTGCTGCATGGCGAGAGAAAACATGCCATTATAATGCCCCCTTGAGAGATCAGACGAAAATTTCAATTTTTTGGATGATCTCGCGAAAAAAGTGACAAAGTGCCCTATAGGTCCGAAAGGGGTCTGGGAGGTTAAAAACGTGTCTAAACGCAATAAAACGATGAAAAACAAGCCTCAAACGGAAGAAAACAGGTTCGGGGGTCCAAAACCCTAGCAGGACAGTCCTAGAGGGTCAAAAATACCCTAATTTTTAGGCTTAAAAGGGGCCCGAGGGGTCACTTTCAAGTCATTTTCACACACCTCTGCTAGCAAACCTCAAGATTTGAGCTCTAACCTCCTGACGATATGGTGCAACGATAGCTTCCTCTACATATTTCAGACTGAGTTCAAACCTACCAGCGGCCACCTGGCATCGGTGCTCCGGTATGTGACCCTAACCGAAGCTTCGTTTTTTCATTTTAACACATTTATTACTGCTTTTAAGGAGAGCTCGCCTCCAGCGGCGCTATTATAGCACCGCTCGGTGTTTAAAGTGCACCGCAGCGGTGTTGTTTAGCGCCACAGCGGTGCAATTTGGAATTTAAAAACTCCACCGCTGGGATCGAGGCTCAGCTCGGACTCGGCGGGCTAGTTTGGAAAAGTGCACCACGGCGGCGGCCTTTTCATGAAAACTACAACGCTGGGGGCTAAAGTGCGTCGTGATGACGCTATTTGGCCAAATTATGGGTCCAGCATTGGAGTTTGAGAAAACTCAAACTACGACGCCTTTACAAACTGCGCCGCTGGAAACAAGTTTAAGGCGTTAGGTCACAAATTTTCCAAAAAAAATTTAACATGCTGACTTTGCTGATGCAGGACGGGCCTAGAGAGCTTTATTCTCAGGAGCATCGATCGCAAGATTTGGCGAGCGTCCTACAGGACTTTAGCGATAGAGACCAGGATCGGCTGAGGGCTACAAGATTATGACATATTGCGTACGCAGCACCCGTGCGCACACACCTCGGGATGTTGTCAGTGCTGGTGGAGCGGTGGCACAGCGAGACATCGTCGTTTCATCTTCCCATTGGTGAGGCGACCGTCACATTGGAGGACGTCTGGCAGATACTACGATTGCCCATTCATGGCCGCTGGGTGATCTACGACATGGAGGAGGGATGCGAGTACTGTACCCGAGTCCTCGCCACTTGAGATATCATTTACTGTGAGGGTTAGATCGAGCTGGAGAGGTACAGAGTCATAGCACCTCCCTTCCGCTGGGCCGTTGCAGCGATTATTTTAGGTTTGGTTGCCCCAGACAGACGAGGGCGGTATTTCAATCCTAGATGGAGATACTACTGGGAGAGGATGGTCTGGGATAGGCCAGTTCAGTTTGTGTGGGGGCCCATCCTTCTGGGTTCACTTTACAGAGATCTCCATGAGTATGCATACGTGGATGGCAGAGCGCGGAGAGCTGGAGTGACCTTGCTTCATGTCTGGGCATGGGAGCACATTTATGTGCTACGTCCACAGGTCGTTCCAGTTCCAATGAGGGCAGAGGATGCCCTGGTGGCACGATACAGAGGTGGTGTGTCCTTCACACACACTAGAGAGCACGGGATCCCCTACTGGAGGCGGGTCATAGATGAGATGCTTGTGTTCACTTGGAGATCATACCTCAGTCAGCCTAAATGGGCTGACGATGCAGACCAGCTCTTCTATTTCTGCCAAGATCGATACATGTAGGGCCGAGAGCACACTATGATAGAGAGATACTTGCCCGAGCGTGTAAATCGTCAGTTTGGAGAGCCGCAGGATCGGCCAGATGACGGCTATGTAGCCGTCTTTGCACGCAGCATGACACAGGTAGCGTGGGGCCCTGGTATTCCTACAGTGAAAGTGGTTGACAGCTTTCGACACTTGGTGGTCCGGCCTTGGGCTTATGATCAGGGTTTGGAAAATCCGAGCACCACACAGGCCTACAAAGACTGGTTCAGACCTCCTCTTCGGTTGATTGTTCCAGGTGAGGATCCAGAGGCATACAGGGTTAGAGGCAGGGGTAGAAGACGAGGACGAGGGCGAGGACCGAGAATCAAGATCTGACAGGATCCACTAGAGGTGCCCTCAGTTCCGCCAGGTCAGGGAGATGTCTCTATGTAGGATCAGCAGCAAGATCTGCTAGTCCCACCACCATGAGCTGAGGGTGAGGGTCAGGTTCATGCGTAGCCACGGGCACAGCCAGCAGAGTAGGAAAACGCACAAGATGCCTTGATTTTGCAGTTATAGGCACAAGTACAGGCAGTGACGGCCAAGAGGGACTAGGAACGGGCTGAGAGGGAGTAGCTTAGAGTAGAGAGGGATCAGGCTATGTAGCAGAGACAGGCTACAGAGCTAGGCCGCAGGCAGCAGATTGAGAGCATGACAGCCTCCTCATCTCAGGGTACAGTGTCGGTACGATCCTATAGAGATGCTATCTGAGAGAGAGTACTACCGTCGGGCCTACCATGACCATGTACCTAGAGCAGATTGGGTTCCCGAGTACTCAGAGCGGGCCAGTCAGAGACCACCAGAGGGTCACAGTGACAGGAGTGAGGGCAGCATCCACGGAGATTGGCCATGATCCAGATTTTTATGATGTACCTTTTGTGCTTTATAGGCTCATTTTTGATAGCTCGATGGGCATTTTGTACTGATTGACACATATGTAAAGTGATCTGATTATTATTTGTACTATGACAGTTGATGATATGATATAATGAGCCGATTTTGATGAGATGTACTGTGTACTTTTATTCATGCATGGATGGTTTATTTCTATATGTTTTGCAATGATGTTTTATGGATGCATTTATTTCTAATGATGTATGCGATGATTGTGACTAATAGATCTATATTATGCTAACTTATGTTATGATGTGCAATAATGTTATCTAGATGATGATTTATTTTATGCCAATGCAAAATGTGATATATGATATGATCTATGGTATACGTGATGGTGTGTGAAAATGCTTATTATGAGATGATTTATGGATGGATATGATATGATACGATGGTCGTGATATGATGCAAATGAAATGATGGTATGAGATGTTTAGAATAACAAATTTTATTATCCTAAATGATGATGTATGTGATGCAATGATATGTTAATGCGATGATATGTATGTCTAATGAATTAATGCTTATGTTCCTATTGTTTATGATTATGAGATGCTTTTGTTCATGCTATGTGATGATTTATGTAATGGTAATATGAAATGCAAATGAATGCTTATGCAATGATCAATGTAATGCCATGAGGTGCCACGTAATGGGTGGAATGCGGTGTCATGAATGCACCTATTTTAAAATGCAATGTGTATGTTTCCTATATGATATGTTATGAAATGTGCTAATGATTTCTATATGATATGCTTATGCAATATGCTAATGATTTGTCGATGCAGGATCGATGATGATGATGGTGATGGCGATCAACTGTCATAGTACTTTGTTAGTGTGATTAGTAAGAAAAGAAGAAGTCATTTCCACAAGACGCATGATGACACAAATGCAGATGGTGATGATGATTATGATGATTACTTGCCAAGGAATTGGGATTTTCAAAGGGCCAAATTTTCTTATGTTTGATAACACACATGGTACGATGCATCAAGGTATAGCAAACCAGGATGGCGTGGTACTTAGTGTGACGGACTTTGACTCGACAATCAGATAGGAGTATTCTTGTTCACACCTGACATACGAAAACCTTACTAGGATGCGCTTCAAAAGTTTCAGACACCTCGGACCAAAACACGAAAAGGTAAACCTATCCCTGCAATAGTCAACAAGTTTCCCTAGACCTCTTCCATACATACCTAACAAAGCAAGTATTCACCGAGGTTATATTGCAAGAGCGTCCAACAAGCACAGCAGACAAAAGATAACAATCATTGCCTCATTCCTATTTCTCTAAATCTGTTGTTTTGGGATATCATCAAGATGTCCTTGGAATGAGCGCAAAAAATAAGATAAGTCAAAAGATAAAGACCAAGTAAACAAACAAATTGATGCTCTTCAATACCGCTAACAGAAAAAGGATATGTTTTCTAAGGATGATGAACAAAACTTATTGCCAAAAGATAATGCCCATTGTAGGAAGGATTCATCCTAGGACATGTTAGTGGATGGCGGCACATCATTTCGTTTATAAGGGATGATTGATACGAGACCATTTCAGATGATGTGTTACCGATACGAAGAGATAACCAGCTTGCTTGCGCACTGACTTAGACTCAAGACTTGACGTTTGGAGTTCTACTTTTAGACTGCTAGACTTGTTTCTGACTGTTTCGCCAAAGGTTGATGATGATGATCAGTTTATTATGGATGGATGATGCTTATTGTGGGTGTAAGCGAGATGATATGGATGGATTTTTCAAATATTTGGATGTTTTTGATGTTTTGCAATGTTTTGAGGCTGTTTTTGGTGTTTTTCATGGTTTTACAAATGTTTTGATTTTTTATTTTTCAAATATTTTTGGGATTTTTTGAGATTTTGACCAAGAAACTAACCTAAAGACCTATCCTAGGGGCCTTGGGGGCTGATCAATAGATTAGCCTTGCCTATGTTATACACGCAAAGACCACGTAGTTTGACTGACGACCCGACCGATTTACAAACGACGATACATATGATGAAATGTCAGCTTATTATGACAGGACTCCTATAGGACTGACCTAAATGTCTCGGGGATGATCAAAGATCAACCTTGCCTACGTTCAAGCTCAGAGACGACGTAGTTCGACAAGACAACCTTGTTTTTGGCTTTTTGAATGAATTTTTGACCTATTTTTGGATTTTTTTGATTTTCTGATGTTTTTGGCTTTTCTAATGTTTTGATGTTTTTGGATTTTTCTGATTTTGAGGACTTTTAAGAATATACATGAATCCGATCCGATAAAAACATGCCCCCAGCGTGATGCAATAGACTACTCCGATAAAGGCAGGACAAACTAACTTTGAGGATAGGCCGAGTAGTACTAGGAGGGATCATGATATGAACACAGAACCAAGCTATGGTGCGGATGCGAGTGGGTGAGTGATGGATGGAGACCTGAATGCGATGGATGATGGAAGCGAAATGGATGGATGATGCATATCAAGCCATAAAGGTCCCGGTGGATGGAAAATGCTTATTTACACAAGGCACCTGTTTGCCAGGTTTTCACCAAGGTACTTGCCCAAAGTGCCACCGAAGCGGTTTTTACTAGAGGACGATTTTTTTGATCCTTTTTCTAATTTTTTTTGGATTTTTTGCTTTTTTGATTTTTTTGTTGTCACCAAGATGCCTGTTTGCCAGGTTTTCGCCTAAGTAACCATTTTTTCAATACTTTTTCTGATTTTTTGGATTTTTGGTTCTATACCTTGAAAGAATTAGGCATAAAAAATTTTGAAATGGGAGCTATTCATGGGATCCTACAGAGGTTCCCCTTCGGGTGTTGATAGCTGATATGCCCCTGATTTATAACTTGCTGTTATGATGAAAGGCCCTAACCAATTGGGTTCGAACTTTCCTTTGCTGCTGGGATTCGAGACATTCTTCTAATTTTCTTTTAAGACCAGTTCTCCGACTTGGAAAGTTCTGCTTCTGATTTTCTTGTTGTAGCTTCGTTTGAGTCTATTCTGATAGACTTGCAAGTGATTTAAAGCATCTATTTGTCTCTCATCTAGTAACTCCAACTCATTTAGTCTTGATACCCGATATTCCTCATCCATGATGAGGTTTTGCAGTGATATTCTGAGGGATGGGAGCTCGATCTCAATGGGGAGACGACTTTTGATCCATAGACCAAGGAGAAGGGGGTGGCGCTAGTGGGTGTGCGAATGCTAGTTCGATAAGCCCAGAGGGCAGGATTAAGCTGCAGATGCCAGTCACGACCTACGTCATTGACTATTTTCTTGAGGATTTTGAGGATGGTCTTTTTCGTAGCTTCTGCTTGCCCATTGCCTTGGGGATAGTATGGGGTGGAGAAGCGATGCTGGATTTTGAATTTCTCACACAAGTCGCAAACCTCCTGGTTCTTGAATGGTGTCCCATTATCTAAGATAATAGCTTGTGGGACACCATAACAACAGATGAGATAGTTCAGGATAAATTTTGAGATTTGCTTCCCAGTGATATATGTCATGGGTATGGCTTCCACCCACTTTGTGAAATACTCAGTTGCAGTAATAATGAATTTGTGGCCATTGAATGAGGTGGGTGTGATTTTTCCAATGAGATCGAGTCCCCACTATGAGAAGGGCCATGGTGTGACGATCAGGTGAAGCTCTTGAGCTAGAGCATGGATGAGGTCCCCATGCTGCTAACATTGTAAACACCTTTTAGCATGATCATGCGCTTCTCTTTCCATTGTGGGCCAGTTATACCCCATCCTCAGCAGTTTCTTGGTGATGGTCATTCCGCTCGAGTGTGAACCACAAATACCGTTATGAACCTCAATTAGAGCGATTAATGCCTCCTCAGCATTTAGGCAACGTAGCAAGGTACCCTCTATGCTTCTACGGTATAAGGTATCACCTAGGATGAAAAATCTGGATGTCCTTTTGATAAAGGTTCGTTTAAGGTTTGATGGGAGGTCAGCGGGTATGACTCCTATGCGAAGATATGTGTAGATGTCATGGTACCAAGGATTGCCAGGACCAACGATTTCACACATGAATTCTGATTCTGGTACCTCGAATGCGGGAACGAGATGCTGCTTAATCAAGAATTCGTATCTTGGGACATTGTTAGGGATATTCAGCAAGGATCCAATTGTCGCCATCGCATCTGCTGCTCTGTTGTTGGTTCTTGGAATCTACTCAAATGTTATGTCAATGAAGGATTCCTTTAGAGTCTCCACCAATTTCTTGTATGGAGTGAGCTTATCATCCTTAGTATGATATTCATTATTGACCTAATTTATGATCAACTGAGAGTCTCTGTAGACTTTGAGGGCTATGATATTCCATTGCACTGCTATCTTGAGACCTATAGTCAAAGCCTCATATTCTTCTATGTTATTTATGTAAGGAAATGCTAGTTTGTATGACCTTGGTATGCAGCCCCCCTGTGGGGTGATGAAGAAGACACCAGCTCCTGATTCATGTTGTGTATATGAGCCGTCGAAGTATAGTTTCCAGTGATCAGTGACGTTGAGGTTAAAAATAGACTTGTCGGGAAACTCTGAGACAAGGGGATTCTCAGAATACATAGGTGCTTCTGCTAGTTGATCTGCAATAACCTGGCCCTTAATGGATTTTCTCTCTACATACTCGATATCATACTCGGACAGTATCATTACCCATTTTTCCATTCTACCAGTTAGCATTGCCTTTGATAGGAGATATTTGAGGGGATCAATTTTCGCAATGAGCTTTATCTTGTGTGCCAACATGTAATGTCTGAATATTTGGGATGCAAACACTACGGTGAGGCAAGCTTTCTCGATGAATGAGTAGTTTAGCTCGAGAACGACCATTGTCCTGTTGATATAGTAGATGGCCCTCTCAGTTCCATTTTCATCATACTGAGCTAGGAGAGCTCCAAGGGTTGCTGTTGTTGCTGACACGTATAAGATCAATGGCTTCCTTGGGATAGGTGGCATTAAAACTAGTGGTGTCAGTAGATATTCCTTGATCTTGTTAAATGCCTCTTCACATTTTGTATCCCATTTGTATGCCACCCCTTTGTGGAGTAGATGAGAATATGGGTTCTGCTTGTCTGCCAGTTGTGCTATGAACCGTCAGATGGATTGAAGTCGACCATAGAGGCCTCTCAGTTGTTTTAATGTCTTTGGTGCTTTCATCTCGAGGATTGCCTTTACTTTCACCGGATCCACCTCAATACCCCTCATGGAGACTATGTGTCCTAGCAGTTTACCTGATTGTACGCCGAAGACGCACTTCTTGGGATTTAGTCTAACTTTGTATTCCTCCAATCTGTCAAAGATAGCACTTAGGGTTGCTATATGATCTTGTCTTTTCCTTGATTTAGCTAGAATGTCGTCGACATAGTCTTCGACTGTTTTATGAATCATGTCGTGGAATATTAGTGTCATGGCCCTTTGATAGGTTGCTCCTGCGTTCTTTAGGCCGAATGGCATCATATTCCAATAGTAGGTCCCCCATGGACAAGTGAAAGCAGTCTTATGTTGATCTTCATTTGCTATCATGATCTGGTTGTATCCTGAAAATCCGTCCATTAGTGATAGCATCTCATGTCCTGCTGTCATCTCTACTATCATGTCGATGTTGGGAAGCGGGAAATCATCCTTGGGACATGCTTTGTTCAAATCTCTGAAGTCCATACAAATTCTAATAGCTCCATCAGGTTTTGAAACAGGTACCAAATTTGACACCCATTCAGGATAATCAATTGGTCGGATAAATCTTGCATCTAATAATTCTTTGAGCTTCAATTTGACTAACAAAGCAATTTGGGGATGCATTTTTCGAAGCTTTTGTTTGACCGTCTTTGCTTCTGGATACACTGCCAAATGATGAACCACTGTCTCTGGATCTAGCCCTGGCATATCAGCATAACTCCATGCAAATTTTATTTGTCTTTCCTTTAAGAATGTTGCTAGGAGTTCTTGCTCTTCTGTTAATAATGATTCTGCATAGAACGTGATATGCGGGGTCTCCTCTATTCCTAGGTTGACCAGATTGCATTTTTCAGCCAAGACCGTTGACTTTTCTTGGTGAATAACTCTTAGAGGAAGATTGAATCCTTCATCCTCGGGCGCCTCAGAGAGGTTTTTGTCGTTGGATACGTCCTTCTTTTTACTATTTTCTTGTCAAAGAGTGCCATAGTGTGGTTTTCACTCAAGGACTTGGATATGATTCTTAGTTTCTCACTTTTGCGACTGAAGGATTCAATCGTTTCCCCATAGTAGGCATATGTGTCCAAATCCATTATAAAGCCTGCCTTATGATCCCCATCTAGAATGTTATCCCTCAATCCCATGAATTCTAAGAGTGCCTCATCGTTTTTGAATCTATCGAGAATTGGTGGTCCTCGTTGGTCATAGTCGATCAATTGGGGGTAGACTAAACGAATCTCATGATTTTGACTATCTGGTTCAAAGGATATGGTACTAATCATACACAAAGTGGTATCTTCGAATAATCTAGGTAGGTTGGATAAGGTATCTTCGTCATTGCTACTAATGTAGGGCTCAGTTATAAAATTATGTGTTCCTACCTGTGACTATTGGTGAGTGTACTTGTACTAGTACTGGCTGAGGAGAAATATTAGCCATTCTAACCGGAGGACTTCGGCCACGTATGGTTATTCTTAGAGTGGCACATCCAATACCAAGATTTGTTATGGGTCGCGTCTCTAGCATGATAGGTGTTATGAGCCCATTGTCATTTTTTCCCAATCTTTGATTTCGGTCATAGCCCATTGCAAGCATCATGTGTAGGCCCTTGCTTCTTTCGTCCATTGGTAAATTAGCTCACGGTCTTTCATCTTGATACAACATGTGGGATGGATCTACTTCAATAACCTCATGGACAAGGTCTCCCCATCTTGTGAATTCAGGATAATTTTTAGGATAGGTTTGTGATGTGGAAGCTTGATTCGTTTGTGGGCGTCCCCATGATCTAGGAGATTGTGGTAACTCTCCTATCACAAAAGAATTGTTAGGGAGTTTGTAGCTTCCACAACCATCCTCCTGGATGATGAGCTTGATATCAGAGATGGTGGGGATGGCGGGTGTCTCTGTCGCAGAAGTGGACGCGAGAGTGGCGGGGTCGATGTATGGTGTGGATGGGCCCTCATCATTCTTTGACACTTGGGGTATTTTGTAATATTTGGCTTCAAGGTTCTTGCAATATGAAAACGGCTCAGGATCTCCATGGACGGTAACCTCTTGTCCATTATGTGTAAATTTCACACATTGGTGGAAGGTTGATGCTAGCTTTCATCGCATGGATCCATGGGCATCCCAGGAGGATATTGTATGGAAATTCGAGGTCCAAGACCTGACATGTGGTTTCCATGAGTGTTGGCCCTACTTGGATAGGGAGCTTAATCGTGCCTTGAGACACTCTTTCTTGGTCATCATATGCTCTTATCGTGATGCCCTTTCCTTTGTCAATGGAACCTTTTGATATTTTCAACTGCTTGATGAGGCTAAGAGAACAAATGTTCAAACCTACACCTCCATCCACCAAGACCCTTTTGATTTTGCTCTTGTTGACAATGGATTCTAAGTGAAGTGCACGGTTGTGAGATGGTTGGGCGGGGAAATCTTGGTCAAAGAATGTAAGGAGATTAGGTGTTATGATATTTCTGACCATAGCTTGGAATTGCTCCGCATCAAGATCTGCGGGGACAGTGGATGAGGCTAATGCTTCCTCAAGGATCTTTTTATGCACTGATGAGATTTTTAACAACTCCATGATGGAGATGTGTGTTGGCGTTCTCTTGAGTTGCTCTACAACATTGTAGGTATGTGGAACGGCTCTAGATGAAGGGACTCTGTTAGGTTGGGATGATCCTGCAATGGTGACTTTGTCGCCTCTTGTGGTGACTCCACAATCTTTGGCATGGGCACCTTTGATGGTGATGACCATGCAGTCCTCATTTAGGAAGGCAACGACTGTTTCATATACATGATTTACACTACCCTTTCCCTTATCATTTTTATTCCCTTTATTGCCATGATTCAGCATCGGATTCGTGTAGATTTGAAGATCCTGATTTCCAGTAGGTTGTTCCACGTTTATGATTTTCTTGTCGATGAGATCTTGGATGATGTTTTTGAGTCTCGTGCAATTGTTTGTGGTTTGACCTTTGAGTTTGTGAAATTCGCAAAGTTGGTTCTCGTTGTACCAAAGGGGTTTGACATCGGGTTCTTGGTAATTTTTGAATGTGGGAGGTTTGATAAGTTTTTCGTCGATCAACTTTTTCATTATATCCTCCAATGGTTCCCCCAAAATGGCGTATTTGCGTTTTGGATAAGTTTTATGTTGGGGAGGTCCCCTTTGGTCAGTGAGGTTATTGATGGTGGGATTATTGGTTTGGTATGTTGTGTGATGAGTGTTTTGGCGTTGTGATTGGATTTGCAATGCGAGTGTATTTTGGCGTGGACCACTAATGACTACCTTGGCATCAACGATGCCATCATTAGTGATGCTTTTGTTTCTTGCCCATGTTCAAGGTTTATCATTGTAATTTGATGGTGGGCGATTGTTTTTTGGCTCGTGATATGACGTTGATTCGACAGGTTGGGTCACAAGGGCTCTTTCGATGCTGAGCTCCTTGGAGATGAATTTTTCATATGTAATGATACCCTAAACCTTGAGATGAAATTCCAAGTGGCTTTCAAGGTTGGCTATGATTGTGCAGACTTGTTATTCTTCTGGCATGGTCCACTTGCTTCGATTGGCCTTGGATCGCCATCGTTGAAGGAATGAGGTGAAAGACTCATTCTTTCCTTGTTTTAGAGCGGAGAGTTCTTCGAGACTGGCATCCATTGCAATGTTACATGCGTAATTCCTAATGAATGTGTCTCTAATGTCTTCGAATGTTCTAATGCCTGAAGGTAAGCAAGAGAACCATTCTATAGCAGGACCTGCCAAGCTCCTAGGGAATAGACGCATCAGATAAGTATCGTCATATGCGACTTCCATACAATGAACCTAAAATTCCCTGATGTGATCTTCAGGGTTTCCCATCCCTCGATACTTGTCAAATTTGGGGATTTCAAATCCCTTAGGGAATGGTTTCATGTCTAGGCTCCTATCAAATGGATAGGGACACAAGTTGCTTGGCGCTTTGGTTGTCCGCCCCGATTGAAGGTTGAGCACTTGTTGCGAGAGCAACCTGAGTTGTGTCATCACATCATTCTAGGGATTAGGGGGTGGGATGAAAGTGTTTTGAGGTATTTGAATCGTGGTTTGGATGGATGGATTGGTCGGTGCGTTGTTTGATGGTATCTGCATGTTCTGTCAAGTGAAGTAGGCTTCTACTTGCTTTTGTATGAACGATGCTTGTTGTTGATCTTATTGTTGTTGTGCTAGGATTTGTGCTTGTTGTTGCACTTGTTGTTGCTCCAACAACGCTTGTTGTTGGGCTGCTAATTTTGTTGCTTCTTGTTGCTCTTGGTATTGCCTCAATGCTTGTTGATATGCCTGCAATTGTGTTGCTTGTGCAAGAAGTTGTGTGTGTGCTTGTGCTTGTTGTGTTTGATATTTAGCTTGTTCTTGTGCTTGGGCTTGAGCTTGTACTGCTTGTGCTTGTGCAGCTTGTTGTTGTAATAAAATTTGTGCTTGTGCAACCCTTTGTGCTTGTAATGCTTGTGCAGCTTGGGCGGCTTGTTGTTGTTGCTATTGCAATAAAGCTTGAGCTTGCGCGCCTTGTTGCGCTTGTATTGCGGCTTGTGCAGCTTTGGTAGCTTGTGCAGCTTGAGCGCTTGTTACACAGCTTTTTGTTTCTGGACTTGTTGGTATCCTCTTTGGAAAGAAACTTGCAATGCTGCATCATATTGATTTGATGTGGTGAAAGTTGGAGGTGGTGGAGGTGGTGGTGGATTTGGAATGGTGGTAGATGATGATGTTGTGTTGATGTTTTGCGTGTTGGATAATGGTATTGATGTGATTGGTCCTTGTGAGACCATGCTTTGTGGTGCTAGGGGTGTGTTTGATGATGTTGCCATTGCTTGTGTGTTTATCGTTTGTTGTTACGATATCAACAATAAATTTTGAGTGTTTGGTGCAATGCTTTGATTGATGGTTGGGATGTAGGTTTGATTGATACTTGGTAGGGGAGGAAGCCCTAAACCAAGGAGTGGTGCAGATGATAATGGCAATGGTGGAAGAGGTGGAAATGTAAGGGGCGTGAGTTGTTGCGAGAATGTCGGGTTTCGAATAAGCCCCCTAGTCCGAACGTATCTCCCTCTTCTTGTGAATTTGTGAGAAGAGGTGTTTGTGGTGTTGCGTGAAAGAATGATGATGATGGATCGTGATGGAATGTGAGAGGAACATTTTTGTGCAAGGGGTTTTCGGGTATGTTTTGTTCCAAGGTGGTGTTTGCGTCCACGTTTTGATTATTAACAAGGGGATGTGATTGAAGAGCATTGAGGAATGTGTTTCCCTTGTTGACATTTGGTTGGGTTGGAGCAAACGATGTTGTGATTTGTGGAATGTTTTGTGTGACGTTTTGAGATGGGGGTGTAGATGAAATGGGGATGGTGGATGAAATTGGGGGAAATGATGTGTCCACGATAGTACTCACATCGAAATCCGAAGGCAACTTGGCCCCTTGTTTTGATAATTCAAGCATGTACAATGAAGGGTTAAGTCTCATCATGATGTTGATGATTCTATGGTTGTCTGGATTTTGGAGCATTTATGTCATTTCCTCGCGAGACATTCCGAAAGTGAGGTCTTCTCCTTGATTTTCTTCTTGGGGATGTTGTGATGATGAGAGGGTAAATGGGTTGCTTGATTCTGTTGGATTCATTTCTGTGTTGGTTTGGCTAAGATCACTTGAAGCGAGTGTTTCTTTGTTGGCTTCCATACTCTTCTTGTATTGAGATCTTGTTTGGACCATAAAACAAGGATCAAGAATATGGGAGATGAATCTCTTGATTCTTTGGATTGATCTCTATTTTATGTCCCAAAGTGAAAGTTTTTAGGATGTTTTTGAGGATCAAAGGTGATGATATGATGATGATTTTTTTAGGGATGGATGTTATGGGTGCTTTTGACTTTTGATCAATCTTAAATGAGACACTAGGATTTTAGGACTTGGATTTTGATTCCGGATTTTTGAGAATTTGAGATTTTGTCCTTGACTTTGATTATGCTTTTGATTTGGATTTTGAAAAAAAAGACCCTAAGATGTTGGATGATGATCTAAGGGATAGCTTTTTTCAAAGGATTGTAATTTGAATATGTGTGAGGAGAAGGATGCATCTACCCACACCTATTCAAACAAGATGATTGTTTCACTAAGCATATGGAGAAGGATTCATCTACATACACTAAGCTAGACAAGATGATTTTGATAACTTTGACTAAGCATATGCAAAAGGATGCATTTACACATACCTAGCCAAAGGTGTTTTGATAAAAAAAATTCAAGGATTTTGTCTCAATGATTTGGATGATTTCGATTTTGCCACAAAGCCTAGTATCAAGGATGATTTCAAGATTTTCCAAAAAGGTGATGATGAGATGGATTTTGTTTTGATGTTTTGGATGGATGGATGAAAAATATTTTGATAATGTTTTGATCCTAAGATGAACCTAAAAAAGGACACTTTGTTTGCCTAGATCTAGGTATTGAAGAGCATGCAAATGCTTCCTAATGACCTTTGTAACCAAGAAATGATTTTATTTGAACATTCATTTTCAGATTTTCAATCAAAGATTTGTGCTTTGGGATTTGGAGTCTTCAACACATATGAAAGTTCATTTTGCTTAGCTTTGCTTAATGTCTTTATTTTACCAAAAACACTTTCTTCAATTAGGTTTTTCAAACTAAGATGTCCTATGTCTTAATTTCCTCAAACCCCACAAGATATGTTATGTGGAAATTTAATGAACTTAAGGCAAAGGGTTTCCCTATTGTTTACTTAAGGAGACAAATTGAGATCTAATCCAATGCTTAGAAACCTCTAAGGATGTGAATCCCAAGGGAAAGCAATAACATATGGATTGAGTCAATGGTATTTGTCTTCAAAAGGGTTTGAAATTTGAATGATGTTAAGTGTTTGTTTTCATGATGTTTTCGATCAAGCAATGCATTTTGTAACCCAAGAATAAGTACAATCCTATGGATGTGTAAGACAATATTTGTTGGATTCCCACTTGGACAAGTCTAGCTACGCTTATCTCTAGTGGATGGTTAGATGTTGGACCCCACTAGCTCCCCTCCACGGTACTCACTTATATGGGGCAGCCAAGCATCAATACCCATGAAACTCCCATGGCATGCTTTCCATCTCTACTAGAAGACCGTAAAAGTGTGGGGTGGCTTCAGAATTCTTGCACCAACAAATAGATAAAAGGATTTTGGAAAATTCTAGCACATTTTTAGTAAGGACTTTTCATTCGTAGGAGTTGACCCAACGTGGCAAGAGTCCCCTTTCGGATCCATCTTGTCGGAGTCAACCGCGTGATATTGGCGTTTCATCCAATATCCACATTTATATCCCGGTTGGAAATACTCTTGGCTTTAGAGTGTTACCGGTTGAGTCATTCCCTTGGGTGAGTACTTTTTCCTCAAGGCAGGCCCTCTAGGATAAACAAAAGCGAATGAAGAACAATATTTGTAACTCGATCAATCCTTGTTGGCAACAAGGAGAGAGAATGTATGCAACAAAGCCCCCACTCACACTCGCACAATAGTTTGTTCAATTTTAAGCCCAAATCGAAGTGTGGAGGTGATTGCTTTGTCTTAAGCCAAAGTCATGGAAAAGACCTTTTGATTCTCAAGATCGCTATAAAGCGCGAGAGAAGTGCATACGTCCTTTTCCAATGGCTTTAGTCTAAGTAAGCCCTCACGAAAAACACAACTACACTTGTTCTTTTTAGATCCTCAAAGCAATATGTGAGTTCATTTTAGAGCACCAAATCATAAGTGAAAGACATTTGTTCAATTGTTTAATCCATAAACGAAATCTAGTAAGTTGTTGATCCTAAGGTTCTTTTTAATCCTTTTGCAAGAAATAAACAAAAAGAATCTTTTTTAAACCCAAATGAAAGCTAGTGTTCTAAAGAAAGAAAAAGATGAAAAATTCTTAAAGAAGTGTTAAACAAACACTTAAGTGTTAAAAAACACATTGATTAGACAAAATATCATCACCATGCTCCTTCTTCCTTTGCTTTTGGCTTCCAACCTACAAAGTAGAAAAACAATCAGATTCTGGAAAAACACAGAAGTTAAAAAACCAGAAAACAGTAGATAAATAAATCATGAATCAAAAGCACGTGCTAAAAATTAAGTTCTCCCTTTTACTGTCTTCCAGCGTCGCAACTCGTGAAGGCGTTGCTATTTTTTTCTTCCAGTGGTGCTCTATGTCGGGACAGAGAGCACGATTGCGACGCTTTTTTCGCCCAGCTTCATAGTTTTTGAATGCGTCAGAGTTTAGAAATTTTTTGAAACTGGTGTAGATCAGCGAGTCCAACGACAGAGTTTAAAATTTAAATTTTTGGCGGGATGAGTCCAGCGGCACTAAAACAGCGATGCTGATGAGCCCACAGTGCTAAAACAACGACGCTGACGAGCCCGCGGTGCGAAAACAGCAACGCTGACGAGCCCGCATTGGAATTTCTTGTGTGTGCAGAAAAGCGCAGAATTTTTGAGAAAATGTTAGAATTTATGACTTCAAGCCCTCCTTCTAGCGCCAAATGTGCGAACCCTTTTCCTAGTACCTGCAAAACAACATGAATAAACGAGTTAGACAAGGATTTGCAAGCTAAAACAAGGATTCCCCATGAAATCCATTTGCAAACTCAAAATAGGAAAGAAAATAAGCAAGAACACAATGAAATGATAAAAACTAGATCAAATCCTAATTTAAATAGCAAACACTTGATCCCATGGGGGAATTGGTGCCAATTCGATGTGAAAATTGTCCCTTTCCCAATTCCTATGATGCAAGATTCGAATGTTGAAGATGATGTTGATCCACTTTGATAAGAAGATGAGAGCTCCAAGCCAAAATCTGCAATAACCTGGCTAAGAACTCAAGATTGATGAATGAAGATTGCTCTAAATTTGAGTATAGTAAGTTTACTCAAATTGTGGATGATAAAATGAGGAGAGGAGCTCTTCATTTATAGGATTTCAAGATGGATGAATGCCCAAATTTGAGCAACGTGGAAATAACATTCATCCCATGATATGGTGCCACTTGTCAAGCTATGAATGGATGATGGTTGTGCAAGATTTGGGGTTTGTGCCAATAAATTCCAATATTTGAAATTCAAATTTGTTGAAATGACATGTAAGAGGGAAGGGAAAAATGCAATATATGCCATTTGGCTCAAGGCAAAGGACATGTAAGAGGTTTTAAATGCCTTGTTGGATGTACATGTTGACTTGGAATTTTTGAATTCAAATTGAGAGAATATTCCAAAAAAGATGCCTTGTGAGGAAAATAGGGATTTAATAAATGAATTAAATCTATTTTCATGTGCAACTTGCATTATCTAGAGGATGTGACATGAGATTAGATTAAATTAATCAAGGGTTTAATTAATTTAACAGGAGATTAGATGATGTGACTTATTTGACTTAGATTTATGGATTTATTTAAATCAGATAAGAGAGGAATATGATAAAAGGCTAATTAAATAAAGATTTTGATTTATTTAATTAAAAGGGATGATGTTAGATTAAATCAAATAATGTTTTAATTTATTTAATTTAATGGACAAATTTTAGGGATTTAATCATATAAATTGATTATTTAATTAAATAGGGATAATTAGATCAGATGGATTGATTTAATTAACAAGAGAAATGACTTGATTCAGATAAAGTGATTTATTTAACCAAGAGAGGATACTGATGAATTTAATCAGATAGGGGAATTTAATTAAACGGTTAGACCGAGGGATGATTTAGGAAGAAACAATGTTAGTAAGTCAGGATCAGGTGCACGATGTCAATCAGTATATTTTCGATGTCTACACATCCAATTGACATTAAACTCCATTCATTGCATATCACAAAAGAATATACAAAAATATTTATAGATTGTATTCAATGAATATCATTCTAAGTAACCATCATGTCTGTAAATAACTTGAAAACTAAAAAATAATTGACAATGAAATATTGAAAAACCAACTAACTGATCTAAGGACTCAACCCATGGCTATATACAAGCACGGGGGAGTCTTATTCTAAGCAACAACTTAAACTGCAATCATTAACTTCCACTCATAGATATTGGATAGTATAGTTAAGATTGAATTGTTCAAACCATAACTCAAAAGAAAGAAGAATCCTAATAGAACTAAAACTCTGTAAAATAGGATTGCATGTAAATCATACAAACATTTGTCAAAATCCTATCAATAAAGGATTTATCCTTCTTCAATGCTTATTAACTTGTTATAATGATGCACATTCAATCTCCATCAAGTGCCTTTAAACAGTAGTTATCACATTTAGCTTAATCTAGAATTCCCCTATTTTATTGTCCCAGTCTTCCTTTTGTTGTGGGTTACAACTTCTAGTTGCTACGTGCTACAATTTCTCCTTGGTTGCAAAAAGGTTAATTCACAAAGCATGTGCACAAGACTAACTACCATAATTAAAACATATAATTTCATTCACATTTCATGTATACTCACATATAAACCATGCAATACTTTTATGTCATAACCATATTTCCATTACTATGATTTAGGTCCAAGTCTATATGATAGGTATGAAAAGATAATGTAATATAGGAGTATTGTATGGAAGGTATATCTAAAAAGTGTTTGAAAGTATCCATAAAAGTAATAGAAAATAAGCTAATAACTGGACCCATCACTCCCCCAACTAGACTTTTTCTTGTCCCCAAGCAAAACACTAGGGGTACAAATTATACTACAAGTTGATTTGACTTAGGTCAACTCCTTGGGTCTATTTGAAGTAAAACCTCTATAAGTTGCAAGTTGCCTCATTCTAGTATTCCTAGCTCTCTCACATTCCTCACCTTTCTCCCCAGCCCAATATGGAATTGGATAGAGCAACATAGGTGGGTGGAATGTGAGTGACACCAAGTAAATTCCTTTGTCAAAGCCAATTGTCATGTACCTTTGAACCCTTTGAAGCATGGTGGTGAAATTATACATGGAATGAGGTTCCTTTTCCTATAATTCCAAAGTCAAACTATTCCATCTATGTTGCATGTAACTGTAGCATTGTTTTCCCAAGCCCACAACTAATTTCTACATCCTTTCGTAATTTTCTTTCCTTAGTTTCATAATTTTCTTGACTACACCCTTATGATCAATGAGTTTCAACCATTCATCAATAACTACATCAAGGTTTTTAAATTCTTTCCTTATGGGGAGAATAATTGATTTTTCTCTCTCATCATATTCTTCCATTATTTCCCCTCTGAGTTGTTCATTTTTGTAATAGGATGCAAGTGCCCTTACCTAGAGATCCCTTAAAAACATCAAAGGATTCCACTATGTTTCATCTGGCACCACATAATTGTATAAATAATATTCACACAATTTATCTTACTCCTCAATTGTAGAATCATCAAAAGCATTAAGAAACTCAAAAATTCTGCTCATCCCAACTGATTGTTTACTAATTATCCTACTGAACTAAAAACATAGAAATATTTCCTATAGAAACAATGCATATGTCCTTGTTGGAAGTCTACATTTGATGATTTGTGTAGCTTTATCTACCACTTCCTCCAACCTAGTTGTTGATCTTCTTAAATCCATCTCTTTCTTTTCCAGATCCTTTGCATGCTCTTCAATCAAAATTTATTTTTCCTTTTCCTATGAAAACTCATCAATCACTCTCCATAGTTGATGACCAAGTGACAAGGTGGTATGCTGAATTGGAGTTCTAATGAAAGGAGGTTTTTGATTTGGTACTACCAATTCTCCATCCCTAGTCTTAGTTATGGCCAACTATGCCAATAAATCAAGCTTAGTACTATGGCCATATGTTTGCAATCTCTCCCCCATTTCCTATATTTTTGTTTCCCTCTCCTTGTCCTTTTGTTCATAGCTTTGTACTAACTCTTCCAAGTGTTTAATTTTGTCCAAGGCTTCTTGGAGCTCCTTCCTAACATCTCTTTCCTCTATATACATCTCCTCTATTTCCATGAACTGCTCATTACTTCCCCCTTCATAGTCCTCATTGGTAGAACTATATAGGGTTTCCCTCTATTTTTTATTAGAAATAAACACATCTTTTGATTTTGAATCAGAAGTACTTAACACATATCTCTTCCTTTTCACCGGTATGTTTTCATTTCCAAGGATATCTCCCTTTCCTTTAGAGTCTATTTCTACTATCATAACACCTTCCCCCTACTGTTCTTTGCTCTCTTCCTCTTCTTCAGGTTTCTCTATATTTCCCCTCATGACACCTTGTCTCTTTAATCTATCTAAATGCCTAGGTGTGGGGGTTTCCTTTGCAACATCCTTCTTTTCTTTTTGAACACCCTTCTTCTTCTTTTGAACCTCTTTTTTCTTTTTTTTCTTAGATGGTGTGGATGATGTAGATGTGTTACCTCTTTTACTCTTAGGCTTTTGTGACTTTGAAGAGGATGAAATTTTTTCATTTATAGGTGACCTAGACTCTAGCTCATTATGTTCCTCATGCTCACCTTGGCTATGGCAGGTGAAGCCATGGGTGAGACATGAGAACTTTCTCTTGTAGGTTCATCATGTGGCTCTACAGTCTCAGGTACTACAGGTGCATCCGATAAACTATTAATATCTATACATTCCTTAAAATCTTCCCAGTTTACTTGTGGGTATTGAATCCTCAAACTTCTTTTTACCAATAAAGAAATCAAATAGTGGTGTGATAAGGAAGTATCACTTTGTTTCCTTTGATACTCTGATGCCCTTCTTTTCAACAAATTATAAAGAAAATTTGGCACATTTACTAGCCTATTGTGTCGAAGGTGACTAAATAATTTAAAATGTACTGTATACAAGAGATTTTTCTTATCATTACAGGTGAGATATCTAATAATGTAGAAAGCACAATTTTCCCATAACCAGGGAAGAGAGAGTCTCTTTGTAGCTTGTGAAGATGAGTCCAAATCCTCCCCTCATTCACAGAATTCCTTTGTGGTTGCAACTGCATTTCCACATGCTGAAAACTCTTCCCTAGTTCTAGGTAGCCCAGTAACTTATGCTATGGAAACCTTGGATGCATCCAGTGATAGTCGCTTTACCATTGCTTCATCATACTCAAGTGTAGTTGCAAACCTTCTTTTCATATCATCGTTGAATTCTATTAGTTTCAAGAAATAATCAAGCCAACCAACCCTGGTAAAAATGGGTAAAACCATTGCATCTTCTAGAATTTTCTTATGAGTCGATGACTCTCTATTGATAACGTTGCCTCCCATTATGACTTTCTTTTCTCTGCTCAATGTATTTAATTCAGTCTTAAAAATTCAACTCAATTCACCCCACCACCTTCAAAACTCTTCTCCATTTTGTTGTTTCCTCATATAATTTTACTACCATACCATAACTACAACTCCCCTTCTCAGTACCAACTTAATTTTGAGCTCACAAATAGGTTCTAGGTTCGACTTTGGTTTGGACTAAGCTCAATTTCTCAGGGTTTGGAATTGGCAATTGGAAGTGGCAGCAAAAATGAGATGTAATTTTATGATGGTTTTGCATGTCATATCTATCTATTGAATTTGATTTAGGTGGTGGATTTCGAAAAAACCTAGTTGAGTTGTACCATCCCCCCAACTTAATGGTTGAAGTGACCCCACTTCAACTTGTGATTGGGAAGTGGTATGATTAGAAAGTAAGGAAATTAATGGTATGAATCTTTTGCATCCATAAGTTAATATGAAAGACATAATGAAAGTGTAAAGATATCTATGGTAATTATGATAGCATACCTTGCGGACCAACCGAAAGAGATGAACTAATCGTCGTGCGTGTAAACTGAATAGCATGTATCAGAATTTTAATTTGATGTGACTGTTAATAATTGTAGGTGTATGAATTGTGAGGTGAAAAATGAAAGGTAAGAAGGAGGATTAGACATTTATTAGCTGGTGATGTGACAACTCGAACATTAGAAGTGAGAAGTGGTAGCAAGGAATAAAAGATTTGTGTTGCAGGTACTTATTTTTAAATGATGGATATTGCATGTGAGAGTTATGAGGTAAATATGTGTGAACTATAGTTAATGTGCAACAAAATATTTTGAAATTTTTCTCTGCTAGACGGCACTACAGGCACTTTCAACAATAGGACCCTTTCTAAACATTGACAACTATTATGCTACAGGTCCCTATGACATCTGGACCCTTATGAATATGTAATAAAAACATGTCCTGCTAGAGAAAATATAAACATCATTATAACTTTGTTGTGTGTGCTTGTGAGATAAAGTGAGAAAGTGATCTTGGGTGATCTCAAGGATTGAGCTATGTAGCTCAATCATTGGGTCACTTGAAGTGCCTGGTATATCATGTGTTGTTGAAACATCACTTTGTGTGTCTGAACCTGTATTTGGATCAATGTGAGCACCATATTGATGAATCAAGGAGAAAATAAAATCATCTTTCTATAATGGCTTATATACAACTTCAATCTGTGTCCATTAACCAGAAGAGAGAATCTAACTGCATCAATGGTGTTCAATTTGGATGCTCCATTAGGATAGACTTGACTGATTTCATAAGGTCCCAACCACCTGGATTGGAGTTTCCCTTTAAAGTATTTGTACCTTGAATCATATAACAATTCCTAGTCCCCTACATTAAACTCCTTTGTTTTGATGTAATGATCATTCCATTTCATCCATTGTTGCTATACTACCTTAGTGTGATGGATTGCTTCCATTTGGATTTCATCTAATCCATTTAAATTATGCAACCTCTCCTTTTGAGTTGTTGTTAGGTCCATTTCTAGTTCCATTGTTTTCCTTAATGTCTTATATTCAAACTCAATTAGGACTATTTTTTTACCATAGACTAGTTCATAGGGTGTAAAACCAGTTGTCATTTTTCAAGTTGTTCTATATGCCCATACTACTTTTGGTAACCTTGCAACCCAATATTTTCTATGTAGTTGCACTATCTTGGTGAGAATACTTTTAATTTCTCTATTAGTAACTTCTACCTAACCATTAGCTTGAGGGTGGTAAGGTGTGGACTTCTTGTGCCTAATTTGGTATTCTTCAACCAGTTTGGTGATGGGGTCTGAAGTAAATTGTGGACCCTGATCAATGACTATTTCTCTAGGTACTCCATACCTAGTGAATATATCTTCATATAGAAACTTAGCCACATTGCCATCTCTAGAAAACTGCAAGGCCTTTACTTCTACCCACTTGGTCAAGTAATTTGTGTAAACAAGAATGTATTCCTTCTTGTTGGAAGTAGGTGAGATTGGTCCAATAAAATCTAGACTCCATTTTTCAAAATGAGATAGTGTTAACTGAGGTTGCAATGGAATTTCATCACTTCTTGTTGGTTTACCCATCCTTTGACAACTATCAAAACTCCTTGTGTATTTAACAAAATCTTTGTGCAAATTTGGACAATAGTAATCATTCGTGAGGATCTTAAATGTTGTTATTTTTGCTACAAAATGACCTCAACATGGCTCATCATGGAAAGCCTTCATAATATCAAATATTTCATCTTCCCTTATGCACCTTCTAATAATGTTGCAGGGCTAGTATAAAACAAATAATCTGATATCTAAGAATATGGAAAACATTTTTGTACTTGTTGTCTCTTTTCCCTTGGAGAAAAGTGTGGCGGAATTTGTCCTATTACCAAATAATTTGCAATTTCAGCATACCAAGGTGCATGTACATTAAGAGCAAACAAGTGTTCATCTAGGAATGAATCATCCACCACTCCTTCAACTGATTGTGATGGAAATCTTGACAGAAAATCTACCACTACATTATCTTTACCAAGTCTTTCCACTATTGTAATATCAAATTCTTATAGGAGCAACCATTTGACTAATCTTCCTCCTACCACAAGTTTTTTCATAAGATATCTGATAGCAATGTGATCTGTATGGATAAAAACTGAATAACCAGTAATATAATGCTTGAATTTATTAATGGCATATACTACTGCTAGCATCTTCTTCTTTGTTATAGTGTAATTTAGTTATGCTCCCTGAAGATTTGTGTTGATGTAGTAAATTGCATACTATTTAATACCTTCTTTCTAACCCAAAATTGCTCCAATAGAAAAATTTGAAGCATCATTATGTATATGAAAAGGTAGGTTCCAATTAGACACCCTCAAAACATGTGCTTGATTCAAGGCTTTCTTCAGCTCTTCAAATGAGTTTTGGCACTCAAATGTCCACTCAAATTCAACTTCTTTACTCAACAAAACAAAAAATGGTACAATAATCTTACTGAAGTCTTTAATAAACTTCCTATAGTAGCCTGCATGGCAAAGGAAACTTTTGATATCTCTTTGCTTTTGTGGAATTGGTAATGTAGAAATAATTTCTATTTTATGTGGATCAACCTGAATTCCTGCACTGGATATGAAGTGTCGTAAAACAATGCCCTATGTCATCATCATAAATTACTTTTCATTGTTGAGTGGTAGGTTATGTTCTTTATATCTTTTCAATACTTTTTTCCAGATTATCGAGGGATTCCTCATAAGTATCCCAATATGTTGTGAAATCATCCATATATATCTCCATACAATCATGAGCATAACCAGAAAAGATGTTGAGAAATGCCCTCTGAAAATTAGTTGGAGCATTGCATAAACCAAAGGGAAAAGCGGAGTAGGCATAAGTACCCCAAGGACATGTGAATGTGGTTTTGTCCTGATATTCTGGAGAAATTTTTATATGATTGTAGCTACCGAACCCATCTAAGAATGAAAAATACTTTTTTCCAACTAAAGAATCAAGCACTTGATCTATGAAGGGCAATGGAAAATGGTCTTTCCTAGTGGTTGTATTTAGTTCCTTGTAGTCTACACAAACTCTCCATTTTCCACCTTTCTTAGGAACAATTACCAAAGGTGAGACCGATTCACCGTCAAATATAGGATAGATAAAGCCTACATCAAGGAGTTTTTAAAGTTAAACTTTCACTATTTCTCTCAAGGCAAGGTTCATTCATCATCGAGGTTGTCTAATGGGTCTATAACCATCATTGATATAAATCATGTGCATATAAGTTAGGATCTATTCCTTTCATATCATGGTAATCCCATACATATGTTGTTGACTTTTCCTGCAACACTGTGTGTAGGGAGTTTTGTTGATCTTCAGTCAAGAAATTGCTTATATGTAGCATTTTTTTTGGCATGACTTTTAATTCCTTGGATGATTCTTGCATAGATGAGAAGTAAAGGCTTGGAATTATTGACAAACACTATTGTGGCAATAAGGAATAAAAAATCTGAGATATTTCTTTGAGGAAGTGGTGAGTATAATACTTTGCAAGGGATCTTGTAGGCATGCGATACAGTCTTGTCGTGGGCTCCTACCACAATAATTCTATATTATATGAGAAATAAGCTCATCTTCATCTTGATCATCCAATAGAGGGTCTTGTTCTATAGTCATCAATTTTTGCAGGGAATAATTCTCTTCCTCATCCAAAGTGGGCCAAATAGTTTGCTCAAGATCAACATAAGGTTGGGTTGGAGGATAGAGGACCAATTTCTTCGTCAATGTCCCATTAGATATGATCATATTTCCATATCTACAGTCTATGAATGCATAATTTTTAGCTAACCAAGGTCTGCCTAGGATGAGTGGGTAGCCTACAAGATTAACCTTTGGCTGTAAAACTATGAAATCAACAGGATATTCCCAAGAATCCAATGCAATAACTAAATCTTCAATGATTCCTTCTGACTTGACTATTGACCTATCAGCCAATTGTAAAACAATTTGTGTAGGTCTAAGGTTGGATAACTAAAGAAATTGCATTATTTTTTTAGTCATAACATTGATAGCTATCCCCAAGTCTATCAAGGTGTTCTTAATAAGAGTTCCATTAATCTTGACCTCCACTACTGGACTACTAGGGTATGTATATTTAGGAACAGTTATGTTTCCCAACATGACATCAGTAAGGTTTCCCAAAATATGAATTGTTTGAGGATACTTTATTTTCCTTCTTAGTTTCTTAAGACATAGGTCCCTTACAGTTTTAGTATAAATAGGGATGTCTTTGATAGCTTGGATCAGTGGATTCTTGATGCTCGCCTCCTTTAATTGACCTAGAGGTTTGTCTCAGCTTGTGTGTGATGCTTTTGAATGGCTAAGTGTTTAGAAAAATGTGGCTTTGGACTTGTGGTAGTTTGGTGTACCTGATTTGACTTAGGTTGATGCAGGAGCATCCTTGGTTCTTGGCAATCTTGCATCAACCAAAAATATTTTTCTTCAGTTTTTGTTCTTGTTCTGTTCTTGTTCAATTCATGTTGGTGGATTCAACATATTTTCTCAGCAGACCTTTTGGATCTACATTTTCATTGTGGACATGTTCATTTTCCTTATTCCAATATTTGAGCATGATTGGATCTTTTTTCCGGCAAGTTATCGCTTCCAGATTTGATGGCAGTTTCTTGAACCGACACTGGAATAATTTTCAAACCTAACGGCTAGTTCAATCTCATGGATCTTTCTCGTAGCTTACAGATCTTGACAGTACAATTTTAAATGTTTCATGGAGTGTCCCCGACCTTAATTATAGGTCCACACTTCATCCTATGCATTCACCGAGGAGTAATTCAAATTTGAGGCCGACCTATTCATGTGTTGTTACATTTTATTTTATTGGAGATTGTGATGATCCTTGGCTAATACAGAGTATTCTAGATCTCTGGATGTGATATAAATAATTGTAATAGATCATTAGAAAATTAGAGTTGATTAGATTAGAAAAAGATAAGTTTGATATGTAATATTTTCACTTGCATTAAGGAGCATATAGGAATGTTGTATTTTTTAACATGTTATATCAGGCCTGTGAGCCGAATCTAGAAGCCTGGATGTTAGCCGATTGTAATTGAGATTTTTGTTAATGAGAATGTTTTAATTTGCATTTTCCTCCATATTTTGTGTTGCTTTTGTTGTGTTACTCTTGTTGCATAGTCTAGATCGTTCTCTTTGAGGACCCTCCTACCATGGTTGCACCGCAGGTTCCAAAGGTGTTTTGTCTGAAGCTTCAACTATAGGTTCTTCATCCTCCATCTAAATAATTTGGGGGAATGAAGTTCTAGCTAGTTTTTTTCCTGATTGAGGTGGACATCACTCACCTCTACCCCATAAGTGGGGTATTGCATAGCTTCATTAGTATAAGCTTGCTAAACAGGATTTTTCTTAGGGTTATGTGTAGGTTGGGAAAGTATTTGTGGTGTTTTGGATGGATGGGATGTAGGATTTGATGGAGTCATAATAGCTTGTTGTTGTGGTGGAGGAGGAAGCATTAATTGCTAATAGTTCATGTTTTGTTGTTGCCACTATTGACCATTTTGCCATTGAGGTTGCCACCGGTTCTGTTGTGTTGGCCATTGAAGATTGTAATTGGAACCCTAGAATTTTTTTTGTGACCAAGGACTTGGCTACTATTGATTCCAATTTTGCTAGGGTTGTGGCCATTGTTGAGGGTTTTTCCATTGATTTTGGTTTGTTGGCTAGGATTGAGAGTTCTAAGCAGAAAAGTTCTAATTTCCAATGGGAATGGATGAATTAAAGCTAAGAGGGTCTTGTGTCATACCTTGTCTTTGTTGCAATGGCCTCCTTTGAGATATATAAAAGAGTTTTCCATCATCTCCTTCAAGTGGTTGAAAATCAGGTTTCTCAACTTTATCTTGTTGGATACTAGCCACCCTCTTGCATTTACAATTTTCTTTCCTTTGCCTACAACTTGGGCAATATTCAATGAGCATTGCTTCGGCTTCCTCTTGCTTCTTCTTGTTGTGGAGAGTATCCAACTAAGTTGCTAAGTGGCTAATAATTTCCTCCTTCATGTTGGACAATAGATTGCTTGATTCTATCTTTGAAACCCCTATAGAGGATTTTCCAATAGTGGATGTCCTATCACCTCTTGGTCTTTTAGTGAAGGTCCTGGAGTAGTTCCTACAAACCTTACATATGTCTTCAAATGGTATATGAGAGATATCTCCTTGTCCATTGAGGTTGAGGGAATTCATATAGTTGTCATTGACACCCCTCAAAAATATCAACTTGAGGGATTCTTTAGACAACTTGTTCTATGGGTTTTTCTTCAAGGAAAACTAAAATCTCTCCACATAATCTTTCAATGGTTCATCCTCCTTTTGTGACATTCTGAAAATGTCATCTTTCCCCCTATCAAATCCCCTACAATAGTCTTAGTATTTCTTTGAGAACAATGTCTTCATGGTATCCCAATCAAGAAGAACATCCTTGCCTAATCCCATAAACCATCTTAGGATTGCATCTTTTAGAGTGGCAAGGAAGAGTTTGATCCTGGGGCATCAGAACTATAATCATAATTCAAACAAAAATGTATCTGGGTCCTTAGTCATTAACCCATAAAAGAATGGTAAGGTTGAAGGAGGGATGTTCTTCAACACTGTAGCCCTTTCCTAGTTAGTGATTGGGAACTCAAAGGTTGCACGTTCAGGATCACCCACTACATCCCCCATGGTTCAGTATGTTCCCTCTGTTTGTGTGCTAGATGTTGGTGATAAGGAATTTTCTTCTTTAGTGTTACCCTCTCTCTGAGTACTGGATTCACCAATTTCTACTATGGCTTCTTGGCGTGTAGAGGGAAGAAATCTACCCAAAGGATCTCTCCACCTCCGCATATATGAAATATGGCTTTATAACGTAGCAATCCTACACAATGTTAGTGTATCTTTTGGTGTGGTGAAAAAGATTAATTCTAACAATCCTAATGCCAAAAACAATATGTAAACTATAAAAGCTTAGAAAACAAGTCTATGAAGATCGCACCATCCCTGAAAATGATGTCAAAAATGTAGAGTCTAAACTAATGCATTGTAAACTTGGTAGAACCTACACAATTCAAAGGTTTTCCTGACTGAGTAATCCACTCAGCATTGCAAAGACTACATTAAAATGTCAACCCAAGGTTTGTAAACTTGTGATGGTGTTGCACTGTCTGCTTCTTCAGAGACTACCAAATTATCCTACTTGCTGGAAATTACAAAATTGCATAACAGTGAAAGATATAAACCAGAACTAATGGCTATGAGTGCATCAGCTAAACCTGTAACTGAACTGCTACTAATAAAATATTAATGTATCAACTCAAAACTAATGAAAACTAGCAACTTAACTAAGCCTAACCTCTGAAGTACTACCGGTTAACCAAATACATGCATGCTCATGAGAATTCATTACCAATAAGCAAAGTATGAGATTCTAGTTTAATTTGCATGTAGTTCATGATAGAGAAGTTGGTGCCCTAAGAGCTGGGCTGAGGCCGAGGGAAAGGGCAGGTGGGTTAGGTTGGGGGGGGGCAAGAATTATAGTAAGGGAGGTAGATTAGTTGTTGGGTCGCCCAGGTGGGGCCGAAGGTCACCACCTCCCCTTGTTCCATCCACCACTTCTATCTTCTCTACACCACCCCCTAAACGAGGCACTAATAAATAGAAAACAACTATTTAACAAAAATGAACAGCTATAAATGAAGTGAAGAACAGTTACCTTGAGTAGCTTGCTCAAGTGGTTGTTCTCACTTAATTGAAACCAAATCTAACTACTAGATTCTAAGCATCCAATTGACATTAAACTCCATTCATTGCATATCACAAAAGATTATACAAAATCTTCATAGATTGTATTCAATAAATATCATTCTGTGTAACTATCATGTCTATAAATAACTTGAAAACTAAAAAATAATTGACAATGAAATACTTTAAAACCAACTAACTAATCTAAGGAATTAACCCACGGCTATATACAAGCATGGGGGAGTCTTATTCTAAGCAACAACTTAATTGCAATCATTAACTTCCACTCCTAGATATTGAAGTGTATAGTTAAGATTGAATTGTTCAAACCATAAATGAAAAGAAAGAAGAATCCTAATAGAACTGAAACTTTGTAAAACAGTAATGCATGTAAAACACACAAAAATTTGTCAAAATCCTATCAGTAAAGGAGTTCTCCTTCTTCAGCGCTTATTAACTTGTTATAATAATGCACGTTCAATCTCCATCAATTGTCTTTAAACAATAGTTATCACATTCAACTTAATCTGGAATTCATTTGTTTTGTTGTCCCAGTCTTCCTTTTGCTACGGGTTACAAATTCCAGTTGCTACATGCTATAGCTTCACCTTGGCTACATAAAGATTAATTCACAAAGCATGTGCACAAGACAAACTACCATAATTAAAACATAGAACTCCATCCACATTTCATGCACACTCACATATAAACCATGCAATACTATTATGTCATAACCATATTTCCATTACTATGATTTAGGTCCAAGTCTATGTGATAGGTATGAAAAGATAGCATAATATAGGAGTATTGTCTGGAAGGTATATCTAAAAAGTGTTTGAAAGTATGCATAAAAGTAATAGAAAATAAGCTAATAACTAGACCCATCAGTAACCAATGACATAAGTTGAAGCAACAAAGTCTTTCTACTCACTTCACAAAAAGATTCACGTACCAAATGAATAATCCCAAGCACAAAGTCTTCAAATTATCCTCTAGAAATATTTTAAAATAATTATATCACCAGTTGGAGCACAAAGTATATCAACTAATAATACCACTGATCCATGAAATGAATAATTACAAGCTCAAAGTCTTGACAATTCTCCATCAATAAACGCTTTCAACACACACAATTTCAAGCAAATGATATAACACAAATTTCATATAACTTATCTTGAAAGTCCTCCAATCTTAAAAAAAATACCACTTATCCAATCAACACAAAATAAATCAATAAGAATGACATAAGAACATCCTTATTCATACAAATTTGATTCAACACAAAGTTTGATACCAAAATTGTCTTCTTTATTAATTGGAATTGATTTGCAATTTGAACTCAAAGTCTCAAAGTTGATTGCAATAGATTAAAGGTAAAAATTGCAAACAAGCTCTCTCATATTTATAGATGAGAGCCAAGAGCTAATCTAGGAAAAGTCTAACTACTTTGACTTATTCAACGTTGGAGTCCAAAATTATTGGAGGACTTCATTGTTGTTACATGTATTTACAATATGACAAATGACATGCAAATTGTCTTCAACTAACTACAAAAACTTGTAAATACTAAAAACTAATATAAGGAAAATTTAGCCTTCTTCATGATGACGTGCACTTCATCACTATCTGGCATTGGAGTGTACTTGGAGATGGTGAGGATTCATGAGATTGACTCCTTCGATGGTGTTGAACGCTTTCAGGTGCCTTTCAGGAATAATTTTCAAATTATCCAAATTAAACTAAAAATCCATCATTTTATCCATTGAAGCTATTAAGAAAGCTTTATCTTCAAATTCCTTTCGAACTATTGATGTATACTCTTGAATAATTGAAACAATGAAAAAAAAAAATTGGTTATGATTCAAAGCTTTCTTGCTCAGTAACAAGCAATAATTCGATCAAAACTGCTCAAGAACCCAGACACAAAAGATCATAATGGCATGCAAGAGTAGCTGCAAAAATTTCACATTTTCCAATGTTAGAGAAAAAAATAGGGTTTTATGCACTAGTGGGAAAATTTTGAGCAACTATATATGTTTTGGCAATTTAGATGCAAAGGTGGAGAAAAACTGAGCTCTTGCATGGGGTATTACATTTCAGATGTAATGGCTCAAAATTTTTGAGATACTACATGTTGGATGTAAATTTGAGCCATTACATGGGCTTGGAAAGTTTGGACGCGATGGGGGCAAAAAATTGAGCGATTGTGCATAAATTGAAGTTTGAGCGCAATGAATGCAAAAAAACGAAGCGCATACGAGCGAATTAGGAAAGTAGGAAAATTTCCAGTGAAGAAAATTTTGATGAAAATGTGCATATGCACTAAATTTTAGTGATGTTGCAAGTGGAATGAAGCAGAATTTGTAGTAGTGTTGAAAAATGGTGAAACTACAAGTGAATTTGGATGCTTTGCAAAAAGTTGCAAAATCGTTAAAATTTAACGACATTGCAAGTGGGAAGAACTTTGCTTTGTTGCAAAGTCGACAAAAATTACTGATTTTGTAATTTATAGGGTAAAACTCTAATTTTTGCTAAGTCGTGAAAATTCAACAACCTTGCAAAAGAACCTTTGTGATGTAGAGCTAGAGGAAGAAAACTCAACCAATCAATCTCATTCAACAAAACTTAAAATATTCTTTGTTTGATTCGCATCACTATTTCACTTTTCCCTTCACAAGCACTTAACTCAATCACTCAAACTTGTAATAAGAGTTCCCAATTCCTATTGACAAAGTCTCATACATGTCTAAAAATTCATGTACAACATAATGAAATCATTCCCCAACCTATATTCTTGATATTTATTCAAACACCCAATCAAACCCTTCATTATTGATTCCAAAATGTGACTAACATAACACTATAACTACAAGATAGCATTCAAAAGTGCATTCAAAACTTATAAATCACCAAAACTACTTGGAGAGACTTCAATAAATACCTTTACAGCCTTCTAACTCACTGTCATCCAAGGAGAACAACTTTTGCATCACCAAAATATGAATTTTTGACTATTCTCTGTCAAGTTTCAGATTTTTCCCACAAAACATAGCCTAGGGCATCATGATTTCTTATGTTAATCTTCATCAATCGATCTGAGACTTTGAACATTGAAAGTAGACATAAAAATAGACCTCCATACCAAATCTCAAGTGATTCCAATGGCTAGAATAAGAGAAATGCAATTTTCTTTAATTTTGTTTACCCTAGCAAGGTTTTTTGAACGGTTTTCAAAAAAAAAGAGCCATAACTTTCTTAATATTCAATGAAATGACCTCAAAACAGCACCAAAATAAATATAACTCATTCCTCTATCCAACCATATAATATTTCGTTCATTTGGAGGTTGTACCTACATGTACAATTTGTTGCAACACGACTGTTACAGAGAAATATGGAAATTGCAGTCAATAAAACCACCATAACTCCCTTATTTCTTAATGAAAATTCAAAATTCCAAGTGCATAAGAAACTAGACTCATTTATAACAAATATAAATGACTCTCCCCAAGAAAATTACAGCAATATAGGTCGTACATAGTAATTAATTACAGAAAAAATAGAAAAATCTAAACTTTTTATTGATGTTTCAATACAAAGATCTTCAATAATGCTCCACACACACCTTACAACGATGCTTTGAGGCTATTTATGCCTTTTCACATTTTTCCCTACATATTACAACTGATTCTTTCAACTACAAAACCAACTTGACCTTCCATCTTCCTTACTTTGCAATTTTCCAATTTTGCACTTCGACAACTTTTGTCAATTTCACCATTTTTGCACTTTTGAATCTGTAACCATTCTAAACACTTCTAAAATGACCTAACACACATTTTGATGATAAAAAATGACCTTATTTATCATATTCCTTCTTTTGACTCACTAAACCCTTCATAAACCCCCTTATTACATATTTTGCTCTTTTGAGCATTATTGACAACATCTCATTTATTTTTACAAATTGGACACCTAATCACATATCAATGGTCCATTAGACCTTATTAAATGACTCCTAAGCCCTCATTGAGCTCTTATTTACAAATAGGCCTCATGGAGGCTTGAAAGCAACCAGGTGCTCCTGCACCACTTTGTTTTTATTGTCAGGTCAGGGAAAAACCCCGACACTGCAATTTGACTTGCAAGGTCAAGGAAAAACCCCAACACTACAACTTTAAGTTTGGATAAGTAACTTGTAGGGTTCAGGAAAAACCTCGACAATGCAACTTGACTTGCAAGGTCAAGGAAAAACCCTGACCTTGTAACTTTTTTATTTTGCAACTTTGACTTGCAGGGTTTGGGAAAAATCTTGACACTGCAATTGACTTGCAGTGTCTCAGAAAAACCCCAACATTGCAATTGCCAAAAAATGGCTAAGGCACAAGATAGTATGCAATAGTGGAGAAAAGCCCCAACATTGCATGAGGGAAGGAACTTTGGAAAAATATGCAATGTCTCAAAATTTCTCCTACAATAAATTTGCAATGTAGGAGAAAAGCCCCGACCTTGTGATCTGAAATTAGAGTTTACAAAATTAACTTGTAAATTGATTCGAATTACAGTTTTTCCCGATTCAGGCAATATTGTGTGATTATGCTTCTTAACCGTTGAAAATGTAAAACTAGTTCATTAAACTTTACAGAACTTGAAAGATTATCTAACTACTATAATGTTGTAATTAGAAATCAAAATTTGAATTGAAAAATAAAAATAAATGGAGAGAATGATAGATAGAAGATAGAAGAATAAGATAGAAGATCTGAACATGCAAATTGATAACAGAGTTCATCCAATCAGGACTACGTCTTTGAGTCCGCTTCTCAAGTAGGACCGCTTTATTAATGTTGCCAAGCAATCGAATTGCCTTGTTACAATATCCAAGCTCCAAAACCTGCATAAAATTTCTCACAGACTCCTCTCAACACTTGAAGACACTCAAAAGGCCTTCGTGCTTACAATATTCTCCTCCAAAGAATTATTTCTCCAAAATGAACTTTCACTAATTCTCCCTATTACAATTTTCTCCCAAAAATTCTTTCACAATTCTTCCCCTTTACAAGCCATAAACCTCCCTTTTTATACAATTCCATTTTCCCATTTGGGGTTAAACATAAAATAATCCCAAATATTTCCCAAATCTCAAATCTTTTAATTTTTGAGTTAAAAATCTTAACTTGTGGCTCTGAATAATTCGAGCCCCCTTATTATCTTTTAAAAAACTCCACCTAAAACCATTTGAATATCCCTTTGAAATATTTCATAACTATATTTAGGGATTTAATATTATCGAGCTTATAGAAATTGGTATGTTGGTTTGTTTTATTTAATCCTTATGAAATTTGGGAGGAGCTCAGGCTAAACTCGAGCCCCTTTGTTTAGGATCACTGTTCATACTTAACAAAATGGCATTTGTGGGAATCATATCCCACAAGAAGCGCTTGGTGCAGTAGTGGGGAGTGTATTGTGGGAAAGGGGAGGTCGGCGGTTCAAATCGTCGACCCTCCTTTGGCTTTTAATAGTCTTTAGTTCTTTAAATAAAAACCACGCATTATATATAGCAAAGTGCACGCATGGAGCAATGGTAGAGAGTAATATTAGCATGCGGGAGGTTATAAGTTTGAACCTCCCCATGCAATCTTTAATAGCAAAGACAATAGCCTGCGAGGAAAAGACTAGCCGGCGATGGAGATCAGATTGTGTGCCACGTGGCACTCTGTCATGGGGCCACATGGCACATTTTTATAAGCTAGATGTTGCAATGTGTCAAACATGATTGGCCAAATTTCCACATCACTGCCACATCATCAGACTGCCATGTGTTGAAATAGGATTGGTCCACAATTACTGCCACATGTCCACTCGAAAGGCTGCCACGTCATCATTTGCTAACTGTGCTTGTTGATGTCATCATTTTGACTAGTCAACCTTCAAACTTTGACCTACAATAACTTCTGCGTACGACCTCAGATTTCGACGAAACAAACACCGTCGGAAACGTTGCGACGATCCCTTTGCGATGACGCTGATTTTGACACATTTGGAGATGATCAATTTTTTTGCCTTTGACTGGCCTCTAGTACTTGAGTTGACTCAACCTTTGACCAAGCATAACTCGCACGTACGATCTCCTTTTGACGCTATTCAAGTTGTGTCGGGCCGTCTCAGCGAGCTCTTCAATCTGTGACCACTTTCGACTAATTTTGAGACTATGAAATTTTTGAGGTTTCCTAGATACACCTGGATCACCTTGCAACATTTTGCAACTTTTGACTTGTAAGGTCAAGGAAGAACCCCGACACTGCAATTGACTTGCAGTGTCTAAGAAAAACCTCAACACTGCAAGTGCAAGAAATTTTCTAACTCCTACAAACTAAAATTTCACAACTTGCACCAAAAGGAAAATTTCAATGAACCGACGAAGGTTAACGCTTGGAATGACTTTCCGAGGTTGGGGGACCACGCATGAAGATCAATGTAATTCACCTTGTTTTGCATGCTTAGAGTTCGTGAGCTACAAAATGGACAAGTTTCGTAGCAGTTATCCCATGAATTGAGCACAACTGAATTCGAGGATAACAAAGTGTATTCTAAATAGTAAAAATATCTATGCTAGGGAAAATATATGGTAGAGGTGGGGAAATACCCATTGAATTTGGGGGAAGAGGTCACTATATAAGTCTTACAATTTTTCAATTTCAAGATGCAAAAATGTAAAAAATTGTCAATTGATTACATATATCACAACTAAAAAGATCTCTAATATTGGAATAATAATAATAGATCATTGAATTAAAATACAAGAGTGAGAAATTTTTAGATAGTTTTTACATAGACCATACAAGAAAAATAAAAAATATTAAAGTACTACTAGAAGACATCAACCTTTCAATAGGGAAATTTCTAGTGATCTCTCATAATTAGGAATAAAATTGGAAATTCAAGTCATCATTAATTTTCCTTATATTCACTTAGTGATGCTTCCCATGAAATATTGGTTTCAAGGAAGGGAGTTACTCCCTAAATAAAATCAATATATGTTTGATTTATTGTTGAATCTAAAAACCAAGCCCCATCAAAGATAAAAGTCTTCATTTTCAATCATGTCCTATCCACAAACCACCATAAGGGGAGATTGTAGACAAGGGGCCACATTTTTTCATGCTACAAAGGGCGGGTAGGAACCCCCAAACTAGTTATGGTCAATAGGACCATTGGCAGCCTAACCTCGAAGCATTACTCTTCACATCACATCCAACATAGCGAACCTAGTCACCAAATCCTACAACCTAACTCCATAACTATCCCTAGAGACCAGACCACCACCATCAAGAGCATAAAGGACAAACAAACTAGTGACATCGCAATTAGGGAGTGGTAGAAAAATGATTGCAAGAGGAGGAGGTGAGATGGGAGCCTTGTTGGCATCCAAGACTATGGGAGACGTGGATCCAAAAACCTACACAAATGCCAATGAACAAACTAGGGGCATTTGAATGCAGTAGGAGCAACAGGAAAGAATTTTTTGAACCATGCATTAGGTTTCAAAAGGGGTCACAAGCACCATTGGTGAAAGGAAGTGTTATGATAGTTGGGTTCTTGAGTTCTTTGAGCTAGGAGGTTCAAAGCATACACAAATAGCTAGGACAAACATAAAGATGCATTTTTATAACAACCATGTACAATTTTATATATTTTTAAACGAGATATATTTCAATTTTGAGAAAATTAATATTGAAAAAACTAAACCTTTACTATTTTAGTTTTGTATTAGTTATTTTCAATTTAATCACTTCTTGAATTCTTGTAAACTATGTATACAGTAAACCTTCTTTGTGTAGACAATTTAGAGTTCAATTGTGATTCTTTAACTTTCATTTTTGTCTGAACTTTTTCCATTCAAAAATATGAAATTGAATAATCTTTTTTTTAGCAATTATAAAATTCTCTAAAAGATTATATGCTACATAACATAAACAAACCTAATTTTATATTTAGGATTCCTACAAGGATTTAAAGGTTAAAACCTACTTTGCTTTAAACATTATTTCATTACTTTTTAAATTCTTTCACCCCAACATCCATAGAAAAGGAATTTATTCTCTGTTTGTAAATAGTTTTGGATCCTAAAGAAGGTGTAGGTATCCAATACCGGGTATCAAATTAGATGTTAAGATCTAAATGGGCATTTTGAAACCCTAATGATGTTTATGTCAAAACATTTAACAATATATTAACTCTTCCCTTATTATGTGTAATGTTATGTATAATGTTCAAGAGGAATTGCTAGAGAAATGAAGACATTTTTTTTGTAGATAATGGCCTAGTCTCCCAATATGTGGTGCTTCAAATGATTTCATACCTAGATGATGGCACAAATCTCTTGGTCATATGTGGATATTTTCTCACACTAACACTAAATGTCTCACTATGGTGATTGATTGAGTGACTACCTTCAATGAGGACTACTTCAAATTTATTACCTCAAAAGGTTGTTGAAAATCAAGGAAAGCAAGCACTATCATGGACCAAAACCTACATTTCAATTCTATAAATGATTTGTGTTGTGTTATTGGCCAAGTGAATGTTGATTTAGCAAAATCTTCAAACACTTGATTCAATGAGAAAATGATGTCAACGAAATAAAATGCAAACCCTAAAAAATCCTAACTATTTTTTTAGTGTTTAATTTATTCATTTATGAATGATGCAGATCTGTGTCAAATCCTCATATATTCCATCTATATCTAAAACATACCCAAGATATTATATTTCCTTTGTGGTAGAACATTATCCATGTTTGCGTACAATGTATGATATCGCAAAGTGTTGGGCACTTGTTTCAAATATGTCACAAATGCCCTCTGAATGTTTTTACTAAAAATGAGGCCAACATCAAGACAACAAATGAATTTTTAATGACCCAAGAATCTCATGTATTATCTACATGAATGTTTGGACACATCAGTCAAGCCAAAGACTATAATCGATCATTCAAAACAAAGATTTCTTGGCTTTGAAGCTTATCATCTATCACTTGAGGATTTGTCAATAATTTGATGGTATCCTAAATTGAGATCTCCCCTAGTGAAGAATTGACACCATACAAGTGGTCAAATGGGACTTCAACCCTATAGAAGGATAGTGATTCTTCACAATGATCTTGTTGAGAAATTTGTGATCAATGCACAACATCATTGTACCACCCTTCTTTGGTGTGAGCATGATGGGGATGTCGGAAGGAAAACAATTGTTCTTGATGTGTCATTTCTCCATAAATTAATTTATCTACTGTTTAGTGTCTTAATTTTGTATAAATGAATTACTATAGAGAAAGGCATTAGTAAGAAAGAGTCCTAGAATAATATTAATAGTGTGCTTCATCATGCATTACTTAGCTTTCTAATTATGGAGTGAAAAACAATATTGTATTCCTCTAATACTTTTTCTTATTGTTAGTTTCTTGTTAAAGAGAATTTTGCATTAGCTTGTAGCACAAGGTCGTGTTTATTGTGTTCAATATCATTGTTGAAATCATAAATTTCTTACTAGCCCTAATTAGCTTATTGCACTACTGGGCACTAATAAATGATAGTTTAAGGACTGATTCTAGTATCTAATATCTATTCTAACCAATATCTATGAAAATGTTCATAGGTATTTGCTTCTTAGATTGCAAGGCATTAAAAAGGATATGGTTACTTGAGCAAAATCTCTCATGCCTCTAATGGTGCTACATTAGAAAGCCTTGCATCTTAAAGACACTTAATTTTGCATATTGAGTGATAATTGTGAGTGACGTACTTCGAACCCAAGCTAAATCATAAAATGGCATATGGTTGTGAGGGAATCATTATCACCTATGCAACCCCAAGCCTCGTCCTAGCATTCCGAGCACCCTTGACCTAGGTATGGGAAACACAAGCATGTGTAGGAAGACATATCTTCTTTCTTTGAACAATATTCCACGAGACATCATCCTCTAAAGACTTGAAACGAGGGGAATGATCTTGAAGCTTGCAACCACATGCTCTTGGAATGATCTTGAAGCTTGCGGTAAACTAACATTTAATGCAAAGCATTGTCATTGCATCACCAATTCACCAGTGACAAAAACTCCTTGATCATCTTAATTAATTTGTTGGAACTAATAAACCTAAAGTGTACATGAAAAATAAAAAATCACACATCATGCAAAGGCAACAACTTACCATTGAAAAGAAGAATGACAAAGAGCTAGAACCTCCATACACATCCAATGGGCCCAATTGGAAGCATATTTAATTACTAATTTTTGAAATAAGGTAATTTCCCACCATCATTCTAGATTTATAACCTTCCACTTGTTCTCATCCTAATAATGGATCCTTTTAGGAGATTCAAAATGTGGATTAAACAAGTGTAGCTCAAAAACACCAATTAAAGCCTGCTATGCTTTATAAATGTCCATGCCCTTGGTTGATACGTGTTCCAGTTTGGTATGTGTTATCTTCAACTTCATTAATTTGATGAGTTATTTTTTACTTGCATACTTGGCATAGCTCTGTGGTTGACGAAAGTCTATTGAACACCACAAATTTAAACCAGCTTTGTAGGCTAAAATGTAAGCATGGAAAATCAAAGAAATTAAATAAATGCTTGATGGTGATCATAAGAGTCTTCTATGCTTCATAATCTGAAATCTCTGGAAACAGATGCAATGCAAGCAAACTGCCAGGACATCCAAGCCCCAAAATCAGAAGGGAATAGAAGTAGAGAAAGAAATACTTAGATAAGTGACAAGTACTGTGCCTGAAAAATAGATAAGAAAAAAGTGAATAGAATACAGAGTCACTGCCCATGTAGGCAGGGACAATGATCAATAAAGAATATATATTCGTTGAATTACAATGGGCATTTTCAACCACTATAGAACATTGGGTGCCAATGATTCCATGATTCTAAATATAAGCATGTGATAACAATCAACATTGTAAATATCACCCATAATGACAATCTTTCTGGCCCCGCCCATCTTAAAGAACATGAAATGTCCACACTACAAGTACATTTTTTCACAGCCAACATGGCATTAATTTACACCTATCGTTAGGCTTAGAATGAACAGGATCACAGACAGTTCTAGGCCAAATATTGTGTAGATAAAGACTCGATCCAGCACAAAACCATAGAGTGAAATTCCTGCATTTGAATGCTGCAGATATAATACTGAGAAAAGAATGCAGGTATTAGAATTCTTGAAAAAATAAATGGAAGCCTAAAAAGAGACAACTTAGATGAATGTATTGCATATAAAACAAATGTAAATCAGGATATAAGAAGCTCAAAGGAAACAAAAATGAGCACTTGCTTTCCAGACCATTGAATAAGGCAGGAGACTTTTCACTGTTCTGAAGGAACTATAGTCTTGCTATATTGATTCCCTTTGGCACTTTGCTATATTAATTGCCTTCATCAACAATACAACGATATACAGACACAAGAATATGGAAAGTTGATTTCTAAAAAGTAGACGCATTCCATAAGCAAAGCATTTAATTAGGCAAAACCACCCAACCAAAATAGAAGCATCTTGCTAGTTGATGATGTCTGCAAGTTGAAGAAAAAGATTTCCTGCATTTGTTACCTTGGCTATTATCTGTGCAAACCTTTTTGAAAACTCTACTTGCTGTTACAAGAGTTAACCTCTCTGCCAACTCTTTCCTCAATTTCACCAGCTTGATATTTTATTTTATTTTTGTCAGATTGAGTATGAAATTAACCTGTTTTCGTTGCAGTATGATTGGCACCGGTAAGTTATCCTGCAGGAAGTTTCTTCTTGTAAGTCAAGACGTCTACCAATGGCAAGCATTTGACCCTTATCTCTGTGGGATCTACAGTAGAGACTAGGTTCTACAGTTGAGACTGTACATGTGGTTTCTACAGTGGAGACTGTGGAATCTACAGTAGACTAGATTCTATGGTGGAGGTTACCCTTGTGGAATTTACAGTGGAGCCCATGTAGAGGAAGGTTTTGGAGTCTGCATCCCCCCTCTCCGTATGCAGTACGGGAGAAAATAAATCTTTCCATTTAAGCAAAGTTTGAAGATGCAGATGGACATAAGGTTGCATTAGAGTTGATTCTATCCTTTTTGTAATTAGTAAAATTGTAATTTGATTATTTGAATGAATAATTTGGATCTATTTTCACCTTTAATCGAACAGAAAAAGTTTTCTTATATGAAAAACTTTTACAAAATAGAGCAATTCTCAAAGTACAACATTTCACTTCGATCTTTTTGACATTGATTATGCTAACTACTTTAGAACAATTCTATAGGGGATATAGTTTTTTACATGATCTAGCATTTCAGTCCAATCTTTTTGACAATGATTATCTTAACTACTTTATAACAATTCTAAGGAAGATAAGGTTGTTTTGCATGATCTATGTAATAATCTAGTCCAGCTCTAAAAAAAGATATAATTTGTTCTCAAACTATAGACCAATAAATATTTGTTATCGTTCCCCTCCATGTTCTTCAATGACATACACAACTTCATTTTTTTCAGTTGCATTCCGTATTCGTCATATTAAAACTTCAAATTAAACAACCTTAACATATCCAACCGGAGCAGATATGATAGAGATTCATCCATCTAGGATGCTTTTAAGAGCTTTGCTGCATCTCAACAGAATAAATGATGAAATGACTGGCTGAAGCCCTAGACTAAACCTTGTAAGCCATTGAGCTTTATATCAGTTTTTCAGACTCTGTCCTGCCCCCTTTTCTTAGGTTCAAACACATTTGCTACTGCATAAGACACTCTAATATCGGAATTTGCGATTGTGCAAGACTAACTTGTATATTGGAATTCTGCACAATTTACAATGAATCATTTTGGAATATCCCTGGCAGAGGGAAGGCACCTGACTCGATATCAAGAGCATATTAAATGTAGAACATAAAATTCCTGCCACCCTTCAACTATGGGCTAACAAATGGCTTACTTTAGCAGGATGGTTGCAGCTTATAATTTCTGTATTATAAGCAATGCCTCATTATATGACCTCAATATTTTGAATGCCTCATTCAGTTCATAATTACTTACATTGTCTTCAAAAGAACTCTCTCGCTCAGTCGCTTTAATGCACAAGAAATTGATTCTCTTGCTTTGATGAATATCAGTTGAACAGTCTGGGAAGAGGGTGCTAATTAACATAAACCAATCATCTGCATCCACACTAGCATTGAGACTTTATCACAATCCTACAAATTGATATAGATTGTGCAAGAAAAAATGCCATACCACCGCACCGGAGTGAGTGCATCATGTCCCTCTCTGTACAGCAAGAATATCCATCTAGAGCCCCATTAAATAGAAAATTTGTCTTACTAATCATCATCTTTTTTCTGGTAGATTGCATGTTATAAAAAATCCCAATTTTGAGGGGTTTCTTGGCAATAATTCTGTCCCTCCATTCAAAGTTACAAATGGCAGCCTATTCAGCATCTTTTATGGTTTCAAGGATATATTGGTAATTACTCTTTCTAATTACACCCAAACTTTCATGATACCTTCATCTTACAAACTCTATTGTTTTTTTTAGACTGCAGGAATCGGTCGGGTATCCGTCCCCCTATAAACTGAGGTGCACTTGGTAAACATTTTTCACGTGACCAGTAACACTGGCGCGAAACAGGATGCTTTTGCCAATCGAGCTAGGCCCACCACCCCTACAAACTCTATTGTTATCAGGACTGATATCAGCATATTTTTCATTGACTGACTGCACACATACAAAAAAGAGATTCTATTCATTATATTGAAGCTGCACTGCTATTTAAAGTGCTACAGCAGTCAGACATCTTATGCTGGAAGTAGCAAAGTAAGGATGTTTCTACAGTTAAAGAAAGCTAAACAAATAGCCTAAGTCAATAAGAACAGCTTCTTCAAGGATGTTTCAAACATTTGGGCCTCTTCTACATGGCCAAAGACAAAGGCCTTATTGTTTGCAGCAAGATTTTAGCATTGAATTATAATAAATGATATATCACATTCTCATGGAAAAGGTAGGGTTGGACCAGCTCCATCTATTTTTGTTGCATTTCTTCAGAGAGTACCACTGCTCTATTGCTCTCCTATTATTTTTCAATGCTGGGTGGTTTCCACCTTGCATAATGCCTTCCACATTGAAGAGAATCTAGACATCGAAAACAAAACTAAGCAGGAAGATTTACCCATGAAAAAACCTATCAAATCTCACTCCAAATTGTTGATAATTCCTTCTAAGTTCTAATCATTTGACAACCACTTCATGCCACTGAGATTCAAATTTCTGAAGGCAAAAATAATAAAAGTCAGTGTTTTAAGGTTTTATGTGTTTTTCCTATTTTTACACTGGCCAGGCCTCTTTGTCGGGCTTGCCATATCTAAACCAGTCTCTCTGAGTAATTTGTGAGTTTTTCAGCAATCTTCACTTGTGAATTGTGGGCAAGTTACTCACAGGGCTGAAAAAATCCTGAGTTTGGCAAGCACTCGGTGAGTCTTATAACCATGCTTAATTTTGCTTTGTTGATACTTGTTGGCAGATTAACCTCCCATATTCAAGAATGGGCTAGGCTGGCTTAAGTATCTTGTTGAGAGATATGTTGTTGATCATTGCCTTTCATATTTTCCTTCCTCATAGCATTCCAATAATGATCCCCATTTCTATTTCCATACAGTTCTTATCCTTTTGATAACCTTCCAAAACCCTCATATTGACCTCATGACACGTGAACAACCTTACTAGGCCTTTTAGACCCTTTAGGAACCCATTAACTGCAGAATCTGTCAAACCAACATCAACAATGATGTCCATTTTCACCTGCCTGGCCAACATGCAATGATTCTCAAACTATTTTGAATGCTGACAATTTTGGAAATGATGATTTTAGGATTTGGTATCATATATATAGGCTTCCTAATGCCATTTCTGAGAGTACAAACAACAATCTATTCAGCTTTATCCTCACACTAGGCACACTAGTATGGTAAGTTGCACGCAAGACTTGAAGATTCAGAATAGAAGATCCACTAGCAATGTACAACAAATCTCAGATTCCCCTAATCTGGTCTACTAAGGGTTTCTATGAGTACTTAAGCTAAGGGGGAAGTAATGTGCCTACAAGTAAACCAAGTATCTCTTTGCCACTCCTTTATTTATACAAGTCTGATGATATTGAATGTTTGTTACTTAAGATTACTTATTATCTAGATTCTAGCATCTTCTCATTATTTTATTGCCATTCATATTGTCCTACTTATATAGCCCTGGCTTTAACCACATCCTCCTCATTGTCCTACTTATAGTCCCTGTCTCACCATCCTCCACATTTTCCTACACATTGTCCCTCTTGTTATCCTATATATACCGTCCTTTAATCATGTTCCATCACAAGAGGCCTATTTTTTTCCTCAGTAGAGGTAGATATAATAGAGAGCTTGTAGTGTACACATCTTTGACTCTCTCAATTGAAAGTGCCAACCAATTTGTCTACTACCCACTCAACACTGAAGCAACCTGATCTAATAAACAAGACAATCAAATGCATATCTGAGATGATTTTCTATCTGCAGGTCCACTCTCAACTTTGATTGACACAAGATAGACAGCTGCAGAGCTTGCTAACAACATGCTGAGAGTGAAATCCATAGTTACCAAAAGACAAAGATGGGTACTGTGATTGGATATGGGTACAGGTACACCATTTTCAAAAATGTCAGAAGGTTACATGGAGATAGAAAAATTAAATAAAAAATTATATGAAAATTTTAAATTTAAGAAAAGCCATAGTTCCATGACAATGTGCCCCTCCTAAAAATTGGCAAGTTTCTAGGACAAGGAAGCAGAGACGAAATGTCCCACCACTGTCCCCGCCCCCGCCTTCGCCCCCGCACAATTGCCACCAAAAGGCAAGGCTGTCCCTGAGACATCGTTGCAGAAGTAGGGATCCTTCCCTCTTGTTGGGGCTGTGGGGGGGATGCCCTGACATCCCCAAGACACCCAGGGGAATCTTAGGAGTCCGATGACTGTCTCAGTAACACCAAGAAGTCCCTGCAGCCTGGGCAGTGATAAAGTTCTTTTTTTTAATATAAAGTTTCTCTATGTCATGATAGTGATTTGTGTCAAAGCTTTGAACAGATAGACAATGTGACAGCATGTACAAATGGTTGACCATGGAAGAAAGAAGGAATATCTATATGGTATTGGAGGCAAAATAGACTGTTAAAACCATAGCAGCAAAAATCTTTTGGGAAAATATGTCACACCCCATCTTGATGTTACTGATTTACTTTTACCTTCACGGGTAAATAGGATGGTAAATGCAATCATAATTTTGATATGCTTGCTAAAAGAATGGAATACTGAAATAGGTATTAGGTGAAAGTGTTGATAAATGCTTAATATAGCTTTGAAAGAGTAAATATGTTTACATTGATTGCTATATGAATATGCTAAAGTTTATGATACATATGGATTTATTATGAATGTCTAACTACCATTGCAAATGTGCTAAGCTAGTTGCAGGGACAGGTTCAATCCTCCGAAAGGGAGGGAAAATATCACTCAGGAGAAGTGATTGGCCGGATAACCCTTAATGATACCTATCTGAGCTCACACACACACTCACAATAGAATGGTTGAGTCAAGTCATAGTATTGGGAATTGGTAAGTCATCCTTAAGTATAATGTGTTTGCATTAGTAAGGGTCTTGTTTACTGTTGAGTGCAGTCTTGGATGATGTTTATATGTTTGAGCTTATGTGTATGCATATGCATGTCAACAATAAACTATACGCATGGAGGATCATGTACATGAAAGTACATAGGTAGACATACCTATGCACGCTTATGAACGGGTTGCTTATGAGTATGGTATTATCGAAGGGACAATGCAACATGTATGTATATATGTATATATACATCATACATATATTTCCTATCAATATATATATATTCCTATGTGTACATGTATATGTATGTATACATATGTTGATCTATCCATATGGACGTTGCCGTTTGTCAAACATACGTATGTATCGACACACACACACACACACATATATATATATATTCCTCTATGTACATGTATACGTATGTATACATATATATATATATACATGTGTCAATACATACGTATGTTTGACAAACATCAACATCTATTATATATATATATATGTATCGATACATACGTATGTTTGAAAAACAACAACGTCCATACGGATATATCAACATATGTATACATGTACACAGAGGAATATATATGTGTGTGTGTGTGTGTCGATACATTACGTATGTTTGACAAACAGAAACATCCATACGGATATATCAACATATGTATACATACGTATACATGTACACAGAGGAATATATATATATATATATAGTCGATATTATTATATTTATGAATGTTAACTTGATTGACATGGGATATATATATATATATATATATAGTATATATATACATATACACATAGAAGCATAAATCCTTAAAAAATCACGATTTTTGCAATTTTTAAAAAATCCTCAAGCTTGCCGATTTTTTCAAGATTTTTTGCAGACTGTTTATTGGCAAAAAATCGTTGAAAATTGCAATTTTCAACAATTTAAAATCACGAAAAAAAATCACCATAAATCGCACTAACAACTCCCACTTTTAAAAACCCTAAATTCAGCGCATTTTTTGTTGTAAATCAAGGTTGCGATAAGTTAAGGGTGATCATCGTCGACTCTGCAGTCTACCCTACATACACGCACGAACGGGTTCCTTTCTGCTTTGAGCTTTAAGATCGTAGTCTTGTCAATATGCCCTAAAATAAAGTAAACCACAGCAAAATAAAGCAACATTCTTCATTAATCAAAATAAGCAATTCCAACCATTTTCACTAGTTGTGCCTATGTAAGGTAACCTTATAAATGGTTATAGCATTTACCACCTCCATGCCAAGAAAACTTTAGAAGAGAACTTTGATGACCAAGTTAGTCAAAATTGTACATATGAAACCTATACAAAGAATGAGCAGTCTACACCAAATCAGACCAAATTGTAAATAACTTTATTGTATCATTTTAAGATCATTGTCTGTTTAGATGTTAGGTGATAGGCTTGACTCTATTGCCCTTAGATAAAAGATTGATTGAATTTTTCCAAAAGATTTTGAAGTCCTCATATGGCCCAAGTTTATCCCAAGGTCCTGAAATATACCGAACCAATTTTTTCATTTTTTCAATTACAATGAGCAGAGCAATACACAATCGTTAGGGTTAGCACTTAAACCAAACAATGCGGAATTCAACTCTAACCAAGAATGGGCACTAGGATCCCGAGTTGGGCAAGGTGTGAACATATGGTCAGAGGATCTCAAAGCAATGCTGAAAAGGAACTCTAACCAAGAATGTGCCGGATGACGGCGAGCATATGGTCAGAGGATCTTAATGAAATGCTGATACAAAGAACTCTAACCAAGAAATACGTCGGAGAACGACGAGCATGTGGTCAGAGGGTCTTAATACAATGCGGAAGCAAAGAACTCTAACCAAGAAATGCGTCGGAGAACGACGAGCATGTGGTTAGAGGATCCCTACCAACTATTATACTGATGTAACTCGACGTCAAGAATGTGCTTTCCAACCCGAGATGGAATTGGAGCTACCATATGACGGAGATGCTAAGTGTTACAATGCAGTTAAGGAAAATAAGTGAGAAGGCTGACAGTACTACTGTTCAGCTTACAACATGATAGAGAATGCCTTGCTACGAACATGAATCAAGAGTTAAATAGTGCTGCAACAATATAATAAATCTCCTTCACTGGATAATAAAGCTTAGATCAGAAACTCCACTATAAAGACCAACTTGACAATCTGATTTTTGACAGTCCTGTTTTTCACATGCATGAACAGCAGCCCTAAAACTCACTATTTTGCTCACAACTCACTCAAATTTCACGAGACAAAATGCATAATGATCCTAGAATGATGGCACCCAAGATTGAATCACAAAACTAACCCAAAAGACCTCATTTAATTTATGCACGAATTTCAAGGCAGTCTTAAAAGGTACGGCCCTCAAGGAAGGGCGATTTGCTTTTAAAAATTCAATACATCATCAAAAAATCTGCAATTTAGAGGAAAGGGTCGCCCCTCACAGACAAAGAGATAAAGGCAATACCCAGAATGTTTCTTTTTGTATTTTTTGACTTGTGATTAACAACAACAATCAGCTATAAAGAAGATGCAATTCCAGAATCTCACTAATATGCATAAAGCTGAACTACAAAGCCACACAATGACTACAATGCAGAAATCTCACTACAAATCACTCAAACTACAACTATCTCATCACTAGTCGCTATCTCTCAAGCAAGAAGCAATGCCAAACTAGGAGGCTTACATTCCTCAAAGCAGTCCCAAAGCCATTCCGGCAGCATAACATTCCTGTAGACAAAAGATAATCAAATGAAGAGAAGGAACCTCCTTTTATAGACTGAAGAGAAGACTCTGGAGGCTTCTAGAAAGTGCGCCCTAATTCCAAGCCGCTTTTAGGTTTAATCTTTGACCAAAAACCTTTCTTCAAAATGGCGTACCCTTCTTGAGAGATAAAAATCCCTTTTTTTAAATAAAATATAAACTCCTTCAAGTAGGCGTCCATTTTCCCTTGAGCAAATATAAACTTTTAGAAATATAAAAATATTTCCTTTATGAGAAAATACCCCTCAAAGTCCCCTTCTTTAAAAACAACTTTTAAGTTATATCACTAGGCCAAGGGGTACTTTTAAAATAAAACATTTTGACTTAAAATAACTTATTTCTCCAAAATGAACCCTTTAAGCCAAAAATGAGAATTACCCAATGAACTGCCAAAAGAGGAAAGTTGACTAGGCTGATGCTGAGTGGACCACTGCTAAAAATAGAATTTACTAAAAATAGTAAATTCCTGAAGGTGCTCGGAATGCCAAGAAAACACACCACTGCGAAGCTCTCTGAAAACCCAGAAAGAATCCGCCAATAAATCCATCAACCACGAGCAAAAGCAACCTCCAAACACGAAACCCTAATTTCACCTTCCGAGTAGCCTACGGGTCTCCGGAATAGGCCAACGGTCAACTGGAAAGATCATGCTCGAGAAGGGGACATTACAAGTCCCCCAATAAAACCATTTGTGGTACCTATACAAAAATCAACGATCATACTACTTTGTCTCTCTTTTTGTAATAGATTAATCATTTAAATGTCAAGTCAAATCAGTTATAGTCTTCCCCCTATCAGATTGCAAGGTTATCATGTTTTGGCCTAGTTTTTTAGCTAACTCTTGCAAAATGTCCAAGGTTGTACTATTCCAAAATGAAAAACGATGAGGTTCCTCATTGATGATGATTGCAGCAATGAAATGAAAGTATGTAAATGTCTAATACTAAATCTATAACTTGCATAGCCTATAGGCACTTTACTTTACATAGAGAATATTAAAAATAATTTCACTTCATGTTCAAAACTTATAAAATAGCTCTCGAAGGATTTCAATCCCGCACCCATTTTTATGCCAAGCATGCAGATTATGTCTGTAATTCAAAGACATCATTTTGCAAGCTTGAAATCAGAGACAGTGCATTACCTTGAATTCAAACTCCATTCTCTGATTGCAAGCTTGCACAGCTTTAAAGAGTATTTGCCTAAGATTTTAACCATTCTCTTGGACTAGTAATGCACTGTCTCTAATTTCAAGCTTGCACAACTTTAAAGAGCATCTGCTTAAGATTTTAACCCTTAGCAAATTCTTTATTTTATCACACTTACTTTTTTCATTCTCCACTTTATTTCATTCATGTCATTGCCTTCTCAAAGCTTTTGGTCACTTGTATCATTTATGACTCCATACACTAGCCTTTTCCACTTTTCTCAGATGTCATTTCTGCAAAAAATTTACATTACAATTGATTCCATATCTCAAATATACACTACTCTATTGTAAGAGGTGCTCCAACCGATCTTTAGTTCACAACCTAAGCAAGAAACAAATGCCTTCAAGCTCAACAAACATAAACTTGCTAAATAACATGCAAGCTTTCTACAAGTCATGGGTTAAAATCTCTATTTTATTTGCTCTCTATATCTCTATGCTATAGAAATGACTATAAATTTCAAAAAAAGAGTAGCATGTGGTTGTGGACCGTTGGACAAAATATGCTCACTTCTTCGCCATATCATCAGAGTATACGGCACCCCAAGTAGTAGACTTATTCTTCAAGGAGATTTTCAAGTTGCACAGTTTGCTGAGATATATAGTGAGTGACAGGGACAGTAGGTTCTTGAGTGCTTTTTGGCAGGAGTTATTCAAGTTGGCAGGTATAGAGTTAACTCCGAGCACGAGTTATCACCCTCAGATAGATGGACAAATTGAGATAGTGAACAAATGGATTGATGGGTACTTGCGTAACTACATTTCCGGACAGCAGAGAGTGTGGGTCAAGTGGTTGCACTTGGGTGAACACTGTTATAATACCACTTACCACATGTCGATTAGCATGTCACCTTTCTGCACTTTGTATGGGTATGATGCGCCATCTTTCATGGATTTAGCTTTTGGGGAGAGCAGAGCTCCTAAAGCTAAAGATTGGATCCAAGAGAGTTAGGACATTTTGAAGGCTCTCAAGGATAATCTGCAGTTAGCTCAGAATCAACAAAAGACATATGCGGACAGGCGTCGGGTTGAGCGTACCTTTGAGGTTGGGGACATGGTTTTTCTTCGCTTGCAACCATACAGACAGTCTTCGTTGAAGAAAAGTGGGGCAGAAAAACTCAAGCCTTGGTTTTATGGGCCTTACAAGATCATCAGGCGTGTTGGGGAGGTAGCATATGAATTGGAGTTGTTAAAGAATAGTAAGATACATAATGTGTTTCATGTGTTGTGCCTCAAAAAGGCACTTGGACAACAAGTTACTTCATCTTCCGAGTTACCCCCATTGGATGAGGAGGGACATTTGGTGTTGATTCCTGAGGAGATAGTTGATACCCGTGCGAGGAGATTGAGGAACAGAGTGGTTAAGGAGTTTTTGGTCAGATGGAGAGACATGCCAGCAGAGGACGCAACTTGGGAGGGGGAGCAGATTTTACAGCATCCCAATTTGCAATTGCTTGAGGGCAAGCAATCTCGGGAAGGGAGGACTCTAATGTCCCCTTCTTAGTAGCCACTCAAGGAGGTCACTTAGCCTTTTTAATTCCCGAAGGCTAATGTCGAAATTAGGGAATCATTTACTTAATTATTTATTATCGCCTAAGTATCAAGTAAATTTTATAAGGTGATGTTAAATAATTAATAAATCAAGTTCTTAATGTGACCAAGTGAAATATTTTAAAAGTGAAATATACAAAGTCACTTTATGATTATTGAATGGGAAAATATAACTAAAGGATAAAGCTCATTTGGTTGATTCACTCTTGAATGAACATTTCTCATGAAAATATTGGTCGAACCTTTCTAGTTTGGACTTGAAAACCCTTACAGCCAGTTTTAGGTGTGGAACCATCACTCCTAGCTGGGCATAGTCGAAGGTTTGGAAAGAGGAAAGCAAGCTATGTTCTGATTTTTGCGTCTCCCATTTACTGAACTTTTGGTGCTTCATTGGAGACGACTTTGGGAAGTATTCGAGGCTTTTTGAGGGCGTGACCCTTAGTGGAAACCCTAGGCGCATTTAAATACAGCAAAGAACCTGGTTTTGGTCACGTTTTTGAGAAATCTGGGCGAGTCAACAGCAAACATGATTGCAGAAAAAAGACTCTTTACTCTCTTAAGCATGGACGTGGTTATTGATGAAGGCTCTTAGGAAGGGCGTGTGGAGCATCTCTGGCAGGGCAGACCCTTATTTTGGAGATTTGAATATCAAAGAGGGCGTTTCAGTTGCTGGACGTGTTTTTGGAGTGTGGAGGTCGACTTAATCTCTTCCCAACTGAAACAAACTTCATTCCAGGACTGAATCGTTTTTGCATGATATTCTGAAGTTTGTGTTGTAAGTCCCTGTTTGTCTGTGATGTGGGGAGTCTATGACCTGCTGTAATTTCTGAGATTGTTTATGTGTAAATCCTGCCATTATATACTCAGAAATTCGTATTTTTATGATGCATTTTCTGAACAACAAAGTGTCTAGGAATTAGCCAGTTTGTCAAGGAGACTTTGGGAAAAAACCTCAGTTGCTGGCTGTCTTAATCTATGTTTTCTGATAATATTGCTAAGGGACTGTTGTGAGCAAAAGTACTGAGTTGCTGTCAAATATTTTCATATTGTTTCTGAGTGTATTTCTGAACTATATACTACTGTATTCTACACCCAGAAATTATTGTAAGAGGGTCTTCATTTGTATGCCAAATAGTAAACTGTTGCATGACTGTTAATTGTTACTTTGCTACCTGGATGCTCAGAAAATACAGTGAAGAAGTTTCAGATTGTAATAAATTGAAAGCACATATTGCTGTAGCAGCCTGAGTATCAAGTATATGTATAAATGCTCCTTAATATTGTCCAGTTTGAGTTGCAAAGGACTGCATGCTCCATATCTTAATATATTTCATTGTATGACAGTCAAATAAATGGAATGAAGTTGTGTTATGTGGACATTGAACTTGTTTATGCACCTCCTTTAAACACTGTTTTGAACACATGCAATGGAATGAAACAAGTTTGACCAAATGAAACACCTGACAAACTGAAAACAAACAGAAAAATATCATGCAAACCAGTAAGGGTCTTTACAAAGATAGTAATTGTGTATGTGCTTGATTGTGCAATCGAATGTGTGTGTGTGTGTGTGTGCATGTGTCAATACATACATATGTTTGACAAACGGAAACGTCCATACAGATATATATATGTACATATATAAATATATATTTATAATTTTATATATACATGGTATTAAATAGAGGCCGAATTGTATATATGCTATGCAAGTATTATAGGCTGAATAATTCATATGACGATATAAGATAAAGGCCGATTTATATGCAAAGTAATATACAGCAATAAAGGCCGATGTGGAAGTAAACCATAGTTGATGCTATATAAAAATGCATCTTTAAATTATAAACAGCAAATTACTTAAACTTGGACACTTTTATATAAAGCGATGGAATATTTAAGAGCTGCTTTATAAAGTGATTCAAACGCATGAAAATAGGAAAAGTAAACAACATGAAACATGCTAAGTCAAAGCAAGATAGGAACACTATAAAAGGGGAGTCGATTCATCATTTCCCTAGCAATGAAATAAGCCATGACCAACTCGACCTTGCTTATGTGTGGTCTGGAAATAGAAGACTATTTCAATGAGTAAAACTGCGCCAAAGAGATAGGGAAGTTGGCTGCAACATGGCGCCAAAATTTGAAAGCTCTATTTTTTATATAAGTCCATTTTAGATGCAAGTCGATTGTCATCTTTGAGCATGTGCATATTTGAATTGGTCTTGAGCTATTGTCAAACCATAGAGGTCGATCTGTTGAATACTATGCTAAGTTTAACTCAGATTTCTGCCACCTTTTAGCTGAATTAAGTGAGTCAACTTGCATGAAGAAAGGTGTTGACTAGCATGCCTTTTCTATAGGCTGCAATGTCTCAATTTCCTGTATAAATAGAGAGGCTAGTTCTCTCATTTGGACACATTATTCTGCAATTATTTGTCTGCAATTCTATTCTGCTGCAAATATTTTGTGAGCTACAATTTGTGAAAGCTAGAGTTATTCTATGAGAGTATAGTGTTATTTTGTGAGAGTATAGTGCTATCTTGAGTAAGAGGCTATAGTGAAGAAATGCTGAGAGTTGGTAAAGTAAGCTAGGAAGCTGTTGTTGGATGACTATGTGTCAAGTCAGTCAATTGGATCAAGCGTATTACAGGCATGAGGATCTAGTCTTCTCTTATTTGTCTTTATTTATGAAAGAATGAGATTTGAATGCTTTGATTGGTACTACTTGAGAATACTTGCATTAGGAAATCATAGCATTTGCTTTGGAAAGGAAAAAGAAGTTGTTTTACGCTTTTCTATGAAAGTGCTTGTATTTACTCCATAATAGGAGGGATTGTTTGTCATTAATATAGGTATACTAGGAATGATGAAACAAGAATAGCTTAAGGGTTATTCATAATGTGAAATGTATCAATGTCAGGAAGTGGCTTGACACTATTGGCTTATGATGTTAGGAAACCTTAGGAATGATAAGGTTTAGTTGTACATCAACAGTTTGGAAGAAATGATAGGATGAGTCATTGTTAATCTGTACTAGTATGATCACTCGATCATTGCTTAACTACTAGATAAAACCCTAGGTTGGGAGTAACCTATTTGGGTTGAGAAGTATATTGAAACCTAGGTTAAGATTAACCTATTAGATTGGAATATTCACTTGATTACCCATTGGAACCAATAGGTTAAGAATAACTTGCTTGGATGGGTTGTATGTGTTCTTGTTGGAACACATAGGTTTGTAGTGTCATTATTAGTTCCTATAATGTAAGCAGTGATGAGGAACTTTGGAATCCAAAAATAGACAATATAGATGTGAGAGGAAAAAGGGAGCATTCAAAGTAGTTTAGTTGGGATGCTATGAATTTAATTGCCTTTCCAAGATGTTGAGAGATTTTTCCAAGGGTCCATTTAATTATAAGGCCCCTTTACAAAGGTATGCTACTAAATTATCTTCCAACAAAGTTACTAATTCGTGAGGAGCTCATCTATGGAAATATCATTTTTGTGGGAGCATTGTCAAAGGGGTCAAGTGGTAGGGACAGTTCAATTGAAAAAATAGTAATCCCACAATTGATGTTGGTGGTGCACATTGGAGGTACAAACGAGGAAGAAAGGAGGATTAGTTTCCCTATAAGAGGAGATCGGCAATGAAGCATTCAAGCTAGAGGAGCATGCTAGTGGAGGTTGCCTTGCAAGTACAGTTAGGAATTGAGATGTTCAAGCTAGAAGAGCACACTAGAGGATTGGAGAAACCACCGTTCAAGTTGGAGGAGCATAGGAGGGAGTTGGTATTGAGGAGAAGTTGCCCCTCGGGAGGAGAAGTTGAACGAGTGAAAACAGGAGAATGGTATGTCAAGTGGTATTTCTATTGGGAAAGCTTTATATAGGGATGTATCTCCACATGATATAAGGGGTGGGGCCTCTCATTACCAACCCTCACTAAATAATCTAAAAATAACATGGCAGCATTACAAGAGCGAACACATTTCACTCACAAAGGTATCTAGGTATGTGGTCATCTCACTTCAGCAAAAGGTCTCGAGATAATGAAATTGTATAGTGGTGATATCTCCACACCTACTGCTAACATGACAATAACACCTTTTACTAGAACCACTATTGCTAGACAGCCACAAGTTCCTCTTTTTGCATTAAGTTCAATAGAGCCCAAGGGAAAAATAAGGCCACAAGTTTAGCTCAAACTCCCAACCCAATGGCAAAGTTGTTCAACCTACATGCCAAAGTTGAAGTAGATGATGCCATTGGAGAATACTTCTTTTCCAATGGTATTCCATTCCATGTTGTTCACTCTCCTTATTTAAAAAAGCCATGTCTAATGTTTCAAAAGCAAGGTCTTCTAAGAACCACTATCTTGGATAAGAACTACTTTCAAGATAAATATATATATATGGAGGAAATGAAGGCAATGGGGATCTCAAACAGATGCAACACTATCATTGATGGGTGTAATTAGGCAAACATTAGACACCATCCACTCATTAATACCATGGTTACGTGTAGAGGGCCATTACCTCCTTAAGGCTACTAATTGTTCAAGGCACTACAAGGATGCAAAGTTTTAGTTTTAGATCCTTAGAGATGATATTAATGAAGTTGGACCTAAGAATCTAACGCAAGTAATAATAGATGGGGCATATGTGCAAGGTAGTGGAGAAGTTGGTTGAAGCTTCCAATAAACATATATATCGGATCCCTTCTTGTGTGCATGCTATGAACAAAGTATTCAAGGAAGATCAACAAACTTGATGCAAAGTTTTAGTTTTAGATCCTTAGAGATGCTATTAATGAAGTTGGACCTAAGAATCTAATGCAAGTAATAATAGATGGGGCATATGTGCAAGGTAGTGGAGAAGTTGGTTGAAGCTTCCAATAAACATATATATTGGATCCCTTCTTGTGTGCATGCTATGAACAAAGTATTCAAGGAAGATCAACAAACTTGACTAGATCAAATAGGTTGTAACTGATATGAGAGATATGCATATGTTTATCTACAATCACCACACATTGCATGCACTAATTCAGTCCTTCTCCAAGAAGGAAATTTATCAAACTTGTTGAGACCAAATATGCATCCTACTTCTTCTCTTGGAGAGGATGATCAAGTTGCAAGAGATTTTGGAACCATTGGTTATGACACAAGAGTGGAACCAATGGGCCAGCTCCAAGACAAAGTAAGGGATGAGAGTGAAGGAAGTGGTGAAGAGCAACAATTTTTCATCAAATGTCAAATACATCACCACCATCATATCCTAATTTCCATAGTGATTAAAATACAAGTACTTTGATGCTTCAAGCCTTGGGGAGATATATGAGTGCATTAATAGCATGCTTAGTCAAATGAAGGTCATTTTACAACATAGAGACCCCACCTTGCAATTTTACAATAGTGCATTCAACCTATCATTCACTAGTGGTGGGAGAATCTCAATGCTCCTTTGCACATGCCCACCTATGCATTGAACCCGAAGTAGTATGTGCATTGACCTAGTAAAGTTCTCCCTATCAATGACATTGAGGTGAAGAGAGGCCTCAAGAAGGTTTTCAAGAAGATATACAGTACAAATGAGGGCCCATTCTTCTAAAGGTGAACTGAATCTACCAACCTCAAGGGTTATGATATTTTGGTAAAGTAAGATAGGGAGATTTCGGTGCAAGACAACCAATAGCATAATGATAGTTGTGTGGGCCCCCATCACTGATAAGCACACTAGTCATTCACCTTATTGCAAGTCTATAGTTCCACTGCTACTAAGAGGAATTGATCTACATACAACTTCATCCATTCTATCAAAAGGAATGGACTTACCTTTAGAAGAGTGAAGAAACTTGTGATTGTATATAGTGCTTTGTGTCTCATGTACCATAAGACGATCAAGTACAAGGAGAGTACAACAACACAGTGGGATGCAGACGGAAAAGAGCAAGCAAAAATTAATGAGGATCAAGCGGCACATACAAGGTTGGTGTTCAATTGCAAGAGCTATATGAGTTTAGCAATTCAACAATGAGCATGCCATAAATGAGTTTGAAGAACCATTGGCCCATTGTTCTTGTAACTTTGTAGTACTACTTCAAATTTGATTAAGTCATGAAATTGAATGTATTTGGAATTTTGGTTCAATCGAATGTCAAATCATTTACATAAATGATAAATTGTTTTATTTAAGTAAAAGGTGGTAATCTACCTATTCTTTATTTATGAGAAAGAGTAGAAAATAACAGAAAAACCAGTTCAAAGATAACTGAAACGAAGCTCTAAGAAGGAGCATGAGTATCAAAAAGCCCCTAATGGGAGATAAAGTATTACATCCATGAAAAAATATTACATATAGATGCTTGAAATGAAAGGAAACCCACACAAAGAAAGATTCACATGTAGCTGGAGGAGGCACAATGCCAACTAATTAATTTGATTCTTCAAAGGATGAAAGTGGTAGAGGGGAGTGTGAGACGTGCCCCAAGAGAGAGTGGATAGAATAAAATATTTTCTTTACTTGTGTCACCAGAACGGGGCCAAGCTCCAAACTCTACAAATTTACAGCCTCTTCCAATATCTTCACATGATCATCTCGCAGCCCCATTCCCATCACATTGTAGACACAAACCACAGTTGGGTCTTCAAAGATCTCTTTATATGAGAATAAGCCTCCTATCACTATAGAGCCAAGGGAGATGTCGTACCCTAAGACTGCAATCTAGAGGAATTCCTCCACTATTAGGAAGAATTTATTTTACTATTTTTAATAATTAATTTTTCAAATATTATGCATTACTTCAGTTGCCATCCCACTACCATCCCCAAAATGCAGGAAAAAAAAATTGTTGTCCTTGATTGCTTCTAGGAGACATATAGAGGTGCAAAGAAACTACATCTATAGTCTCCTGATGTTTCAAAGACATATTAATGTTTGGAGACATCCCTATATGTGTCTCCAAGACATGGATGCATTTCCAATAAGAGAGATGAGTACCAAGAGTCAGGAGATGAGTACCAAGGGTCAGGTGACGAGTATCTAGGTAATTATGGTGAAATCATATGGTAAATGTATAGGCATTGAGAAGATCTTGTTACAAAAAAAACTAGTTGTGCCTTTACCCATTAAGGTAATCACATGACAAGAATCACTATCTAGGATGGGCCAAATCTGGATTGGACCTAAGGAAATAGTCATAAAGATTCCACCAGCCTCAACCTTTCCTATGCAACTTTAATGTAGCTATTCATCTCTTTGGTTCAAAAACAATTGACAAACCTACAACCAATCTTGAAGGCAATATTTTAAAACTTGAAAAAGTCACTGACAATATAAATTGCCAAACCAATTCTTGATTGTTTGTAGACTATTCTAAATTATTTGCAGAGAGATGAAGGAAAGGTAGGGAATATGATTGCCTGTTATAGAGAAAATCACTGTTATTTCCCAAGATACTTAGATTGTCTTAGAGAGCCACCATTGCCAATGAAGGTCATTACAACTCCATCTCAATTACTTTTTCCTACATACAAGTTAACAATGACTTCCAACAAGAAATTGTATCACCACTTGGCCTCATCTTGATAATGACAATATTCAATCCATGATTAAGTACGTATTGAAGATAATTCAAGAAAATTTGGCATGCATAGCTTTTGGTAGTAAAGAAGCCCTACTTTGTTACATTGTTGACAAGATTCAAACCATTATCCAAAACATTGTCAAATATGCCAAAAAATTTCTACCATAATTTTTTAGGAGTATGGAGCTTATCCTAAAATATTTAGAAATGGCAAATGAGGCAAAGGGGATTGTCTTTTCATAAGGCATGTAAGAAACTCTACTGAAAAACATTCTATCTTCATCATTGAATTGCAAAACTAGTAGATTGTGTCAAAGCAAGAAACAAAGGTATTCATATAATATTTGATTAGTGAGAGAAATTTGAGCTGAATTATAGAAGTTCACAAAATTTAATACATGGAAGTGCTTCTATATTCCACACGTTATTCAACAATACATTACATATATATAGGATTTCTCATATCCTATATTATAGGAGGGTTGTTATACCTCCTATAACAACTCCCTTTACATAGACGAGTTGTTCTAACAACTCATAATACAATCCCAACCAATTACAATATAATTATTCGCATATGGTAAACCATAATAAACATACTAACCAACCTAATAAATGATGTAATATTCCTAACAAATAATTATTATACATATCCTAAAGACACGCGAATGATGTAATATTCCTAACACCCCCACATATTACATCATTTAAATGGGGATAGATGGACTAACAATACTTGATGACCACATTCAGTAGTTCATCAAAAACATAAAGTATAAGTAGGGACATACACATCTACTCATGTCAAGCAATAGTGGAACTCGCCTCACTACACTTTTGAACTTTATCCAAGCATAGGGACAAACACATCTACCCATGGAACCAAGGATAGGGACTAAGACATCTATCCAGGGTCAAACAACAAGTTTGGATAGGGACAAACACATCTATCCAACATCAAAGTTATGAACAGGGACACACACATCTACTCATAACAATTATGATTGGGGACAAACACATCCAATCATAATTACAAACTCCAATAATTGGGGACAAAACACTTCCAATCACTATGACTCAATAAATGTGATTGGGGACAAACACATCCAACCACAAACAACTAATAACTATGATTGGGGACAACACATCCAATCACAACATAAAAAACTTGAGAACCAAGTCTTCGTTGTTGTGTATGCAACTACCATTATAGAGCTCTACTACTTGTTGTGACCTTTTCACACATCACCCCATTCAAAATGGGGACCCCTTAATTTTTGCTCCGTTCCTCGTCTTTTGGCTTTTGTTTTGTCTCTCTCTCTCTCTGTCTCTCTCTTCTACTGTCTGCCTTTCCGGGTATGTGCCCGCCTTTGAGCTTAAACGTGAGATTTTGGCTAAGTCTATAGAATTAGGGTTTTGAGTTTTCTGGTCAATTTGAAGTCAAATGGAGTGAATAAGTTGGAATCTGAGCTTCACGTTGCAGTCAGTATGCTTCCAGCAGGCTCCCTCTGAATTTTCACTGAATTCTGGCAATTTTCTATTTTTAGTAAGTGTCAATTTGGGGTTTTGTTTTCTCAAGATTTTCAGGTTATGATAATTGCAGTGCATTCTGAGCACTTTGAACTCATCACTGGCAAAATTTGAGCAGAAACAGACAACTTGCTATTTTTAGCAGTCCTGCATTCGAGGTCCATTTTTAAGGTTTGCATGTTAGACTTTCAGATGCATGTTTGAAGATTCTTTGTGGGTTTTTCGAGACTTTCGCAGCGATATAACATGCAAAACGGGACGACAACTTTTCAGTGCTCAGCCTTCGGAGGCTATAATTAGGGTTTGCATGTAAGTTTTCTCAATGCATGTCTGCATTATCTTTCTGGGTTTTCTGAGAGCTTCGCAACGAGGTAACATGCAAGCGGAGTCGGTCACTTTTCAAAAACTTGCTATTTTTAGCCAGTGCTTGCATGTTGATGATTTTTCTGGGTTTTTCAAGATCTCTCGAGTAGTGTAACATGCAAATTCATCCGACGGCTGGTTGATCACTTTTTCAGCCACTTACTATTTTTAGCAGTACCACTACTGCTGCCCAACACTTCAGAAACACGAACAAAGTGACATGCAACAGAAACAGAGTTAAACGGAGGTCATTCAAGGCACATGCAAGATGAATTAGGGTTTCGTGCTTCAGGACTCAAAATGAGGGGTCAAACGCCAAAATTTCCAAAAATCAAGGTATCCCATCATGATCAGCATCTTTCAAGGAGTCCGCTGGTAAATTTTGAAGGCAAACGGAGCACTTACTATTTATAGTAAGGCGTTCCTGAAGCAAGCTATAAATAGAAAGTCAACATCAGGCGCCAGTGTGAACAAGCAGGTCACCCCATGAGGAGCACGACATTCAAATTTCAAGTCAAACGGAGCTGTGGAAGTCTTAAAATCAATCAACTGCTATAAATAGTAAACCACCTTCAGAAACATACTATTTTTAGCAGGTCAGCTCGAGATGGCAGTGTGAACGGACTGACAAGGTCATAAGGATCATGTGGTTAAAATTTCAAATCAAACAGAGCTGCAGAGATTCAGTAATCAAGCACTTACTATTTTTAGCAGGCTTGTGCAGAGGAATTAGGGTTTCCTAAAATCTAGGGCGAAACACGACAGTCATGCAGAAGCAGCATCCAGCCACGATCGACGTCCTTCAGGCAATCAGCACACAAAGTTTGAGCACATTTTGAGCAATTACTATTTTTAGTAAGCTGCTAAAAATAGCATGTGCATGCGGGCATCAGGCGCCAGTGGCACAATCACATCCCGAGGTTCGAGATAAAGCAAAAATCAGGCTTTTGGAGCCAAAAATCAGCTTAAAATGCAAAATTTGGGAAACTTTCTAAAAATAGAAAATTAGGGCAAGCCAGGGCTAGCATGAACAAATCGTTCCAAGTCAGACGAAACTATAAAGAGTTCATTAAGCCTGAGAAATTTGAAGTCCAGCATCAAATTTCGCCCTAGAAGCTACCTGAAGATGATAAAATCCTTCTAAGTCTGAGAAATTTAAAGTTGGCATGGTGAAATGTGCCCTTGCAAGCTTGAAGGAATTGAAAATTTCTCTTAAGTATGCGAAATTGAAAGCTCCAGCATGAAAATGTGCCCCTGAAGTTGAAGAAGTGATTGAAAAGTTTCTAAGTCCTTCAAATTGAAACTACAAGGGGCTAAAAGCGCCCAAACTTGAAGGAGGAGGTTTGAAAATTTCTAAGTCTTTGAAATTTGAAGTTGCCACCCTCAAATGCACCTAGGGTCAAAGAGGGAGCTTGGAAATTGACTAAGGCACCTAAACTTGAAGTTCCCTGCCTTAAATGCGCCCTTGGAAGAAGATGGAGTTTGAAATTTCTTCTAAGTATGGTAAACTCAAAGCTCTTACCCTCATTTGCGCCTTGAGAAGAAGAGAAGACTTGAAAATGCTCTAAGTTTTGTAAATTGAAAGCCTAACCCTCTATTTGCGCCCAAGGAGAGGAGAGGGTGATTGAAAATTTTCTAAGGCATTTAAGCTTGAAGTTGGACACCCCAAATGCGCCCAAGCAAGGAATGAAGGCAAGAAAAGTTTCTAAGTGTTCAAAACTTGGAGTAGACACCCCTGTTTGCGCCCAAGAGGATTTTGATGAGGGAATTTTAACTAAGGCATGTAAACTCAAGGTATGAAGGCTCAAATGCGCCCTTGAGGGAGAAGATGATAGGAAAATTTTCTAAGTACTTGAAATTTGAAGTTCAAGGGGTTATATGCGCCCAAAGCATCAAGGTGAGTGATTGAAAATATTTCTAAGTGGTGAAAAGTGACAGCTAAGACCCCTATATGCACCCAAGATTAAGTGGAACTTGAAAATTCTTGCCTAGGTAAATGCGCCTAAGGGTTGAGGAAGAAGTTTGAAATTTTTCTAAGTGTGGAAAATTGAAGTAAGACATGGCAAATGCGCCCAGCCCTAGGAAGCAGTTGAAAAGATTTCTAAGTGGTAGAAAATGTCAGCAAGTCTCCAGATGCGCACCCAAGCTAGTGATGAAATGATAAAATATTTTTCCTAAGTGTTAATATTTAAATTCCACCTCTAAGGGAAAATACGCCTGAGCTTGAAGAAGTCATAAAATTTGCTAAGGCATGAATAAAATTGGCTGTGAAATATGTCGGGAGGTGCCAGCTTCACGGGGTTGATTAGAAATTTCAAGTCAGAGCAAGAAAATACTCACAGGGATGAAGAATTGGATTAAATTTGTTGAAAATGCATTTTCCTAAGGTTTAAAATTCAAAAAAATTAAATGAACCCTTTGTTGTAGACCCATGAATTCGACACGTTTTGAAGGAAATTTTCTTCTGAGTATTGAAGATCTGCGATGAGGAGTGGATTTTAAGGTCTTTTGCACTTTTCCAAGACTTTTAAGATGGAGAATTTGATCAACACTCGAATTATGAAATTTTCCTAAGGAAAATTTAAAAAATTTCTAAGGCAGAATGAATAAAATGTGTTTTCGAAAATAAAATGCTTCAGATGATGAATTTGAAATGGATTGCCTAGATGAATTTGATTAAATTCTTCGTGAGACTAATCTTCCAGAGTCAGCGATGAATAAAATTGAGTATCGGAGCTTCAGCTGGTGAAGTGAATTCCTTGAAGTTGATGCAGTTGAAGCTAACACTCTCAAATGATGATTTTAAAAGTGCATCTCTTAAGTACGCCCTTGGGGATGATGAAATTTGTCTAAGGCATTGAAATATGATGCACAGGTGTTGTATGCCCCAGCCTACAGATGTTAAAAAAAAAAATCGTGAAGAAGGCAAAAGTTGTGCTTGAGAAAATGATGAACTCTGTCGGATGAAGAGATCACTCAAACATTGAGATCAGGTGAGTAAAGTGGATTTATATTATTAAGTGTTTTGATGCTCTTCTTTTATCTGTTTTGCAAGATGAACGTCAAGGCCAAGAGCACGATGACTTGAAGCAATGAAGCAAGTACTCCAAGACTACATTTCAACCTCGAAGGAAGAAAAATCGCAAGAAATGGCTAAGTGTTGAGACTTAGTATGTGCCCAACTCAAGTGACAAAGAAGAAATGTTTTCAAAGCTTAGGATGGAGGAAAAAAAAATGGAAACCCAAGCAAGTACTTCAAAGTTGAAGAAAAAACGACAACAAGGGAAAATCATCATCAAGCAAGAGAAGGAGGTTGCCATCTTGAAGTCAGACCGAGAACGTGCCTGCCGTACCAGTCCAAGAAATTGAAGCAGTGTGAACGCGTTTCCCAACAGGAATCTTCTAGAAGATGGACATTAATGGCTCATTTATTACCCCACTCCTCTTGGTGGCGGTTTTTAGGGTGAATCTTGTTTAGGGCTGAGGTGGCACAATCTGGGCCATCCAGCCGATTGTAATCTGAGCCATCCATTGGACTTGGCCAGCTATATAAAGGGGCATCCCCCCTCATTTGTACCTTAGTAGAAGTAGAGCTTAGAGATCAGACTAGAGAGTAGAGCAGAGACACTTTAGTTGTAATATCTTAGCATAGCGTAGTTTGAAGGAGAAGGAAAGTTTTCCTTTGAAAACTTTGTAAGAAATTGTTGGGAAAAACTATTGTAATAAAAGATCTTTCATTGAATGGTGAATTCATCTTTGTTATGAGTAGCTAGCAAGATTTCTTCATCCCTTCGACTTCAAGTAGCGTAAAGTAGAGTAGTTTTCATTTTCATGCAAGTAGATGTTAGCTGTGGATTTGTGGTGTCAATCGAGACAACTTCATTTTTATCCATACCACTAGCGGCTTGCTGACGGCAAGTTTTCCTTGTGTGGTCAACTGGAAAACATTACAAACTTAACTTCGATTGTGATTCAGTGTTTGTATGCATCGTTCTGATGGTACTTACATGTTGAGTTATAATTTGAAAACCTCTAGTCACTCCCTTGAAGATTGCACCGACTTTGTGTAAGTTGTCCAACGTGAGGCGGAGCAAAGTCTGGTCAAAGCCTATCGAGATTGATCCCACGTCCCATCCTTAGATAGAACATAAACTTCTTAGGCCTTACACTCATTTTAAATTCAGTTCATTTCTGGTTAGCGTTAGGAAATTTGCACTTACCTGCCAAATCATCCAAATTACATGAAAGCCCTTAATCCGCTGTCTGCTGTCAACTGCCGAACAATTGTGTAAGTCCCCTTGAAATACCAACAAAACACATCGAGCCAACTGAGGGTATTCTATTGCATGAAGGAACCTTGGAGTTAAATGCATGATCTATCTCGCAATCTTAGCATGCAGGAGACTTTGTTCAAGAGAGGATAGAGTATCCGTTGGGAAACTTTATTCTGTGTTGGTGCGGTCACGAAAATCACATCAACACTACTCTGATCAAAAACGATATGAGACGGTTACTACTGCCACTTGGAAACCAATCTTGGCTTTCATCATTTTGGCACATGTTTTGTCACTAAAACAATTTCGCAGCCTCATCGTTAGTGACTGATGAGAGGTCGCCAAATGTCCTCCAACTTCCTATGCCTCCATCCTCCAATTGGTTTGCTACTTAGCAAATTTAGCTCTGAGTCTCAATTTTAGAATGCCCCCTCAATGTGAACTTCTTACGATGATTGAGGAGTGTCAGGTACCACCGACCACGCACTCCAATAAAAACATCGTTTTACATCATAATTTATTTTATTTTCAGAGACTAAAAACTCTCCTAAATTGATTTTATAAAACCCATAAATAATACTACCCCTCCCTTTTTTAATACATATATCCGATTATATCTAGAAATTAACATTAGTCTTTAAAGAAATAAGAAATTTCTAAATAAATCCCTACCAAATATTTAGAAGAAGAAAAGATAAGCAAGTTAAACTCTTGGATTCTATTTTGCTAAGTGCCTGCCAAACAAATGAGATGGCTTTGGATGTGTGCCCACTGGGCAATCCAAACAAGGCCTTAACAATGCTCTTCAAATGGTGTTAGTAGGGCATCTGAGACTAATAACCAATAAAGAAATGATTTTGAATGCCAGGAAGCTCTTGGAACAAGACCCAAACTCGCAGCATCCTCTCCAAACAAACCAGCAAAGAAAGATAAATTACCATTCCTCCCTACTCATGCCACGCCTTAAATTTGATCATTGATTTATTCATAATAAAGATTTGTGTCTTGCTTCACCTACTAGATTAATGGTGCAACCTATACACTTTGTTGTCTTTCTGCAGACTCCACAATAGCATGGAGCTTTTTGATACTAGACTCGCCCAAATATCATATCAAAGTTCAAAAAAATATAATTTTGCTCCACAATTCGCTCTTCCACACAATTAATTTCTTAAGGAATAAACATCACACAAAAAAATTCATGCAGCTATAGAATAGAATGAAAATATCCTGCACTACTATATCTAATGAAAAATAATAATGGTTATTCCCAAATGCCAATGCCAAATCAGCAATCAAAAATATTTTTATAAAGTTTCTTATGCAGAATCTTATACTCCAATATTAATATGGCATGAAAATGACACCAAATCTGCAACAGTCTCTTTCACGCCTCCATATCTACTTTGCTACACAATATGATAGTGAATGTCAGTGCATAGTAGTGCAATTCCATAATGGTGCAGCTACAGCAATCATCAAGCCCTGAAATGAAGCTGCCTCTGCAAACGACCAGCTATCTGCAAACTCACATCCCTCATTTTCCATGTAAAACTTCTCTTTAAATAAACAAAATATATTCAAAACATTTATGGGTTTTGTTCTCCTCTGTCTAAGCCTTCCAGAACATTTTGAATTTTGAATTTTCATTAATTATTGAGGTTGAAATCACAATTTTACTGAACTGACAGTAAAGGAGTTTTTTTTGGATGCCTAACTCTGCTCTAATACCATGAGAGAAATTCAAGCAGAATTATAGAAGTTTACAAAATTTAACACACAGAAGTGCTTCTATATCCCACACTTTATTCAATAATACATTACATATATAGAGGAGTTTTCATATCCTATATTATAGGAGGGTTGTTATACCTCCTATAACAACTCCCTTTACATAGACAAGTTGTTCTAACAACTCGTAATACAATCCCAACCAATTAAAATATAATTATTTGCATATGGTAAACCATTATAAACATACTAACCAACCTAATAAATGATGTAATATTCCTAACAAATCATTATTATACGTATCCTAAAGACATATGAATGATGTTATATTCCTAACAATTATAAAAGTCAAAAAGTTGATTAAATGGGTATTAAACAAATCAAGGCCTGCACTGGTAATGCTGAATTTGGAGGAATGTGCACAAAAAGAAAAAGATTATTCTGACTCTAGACCTCACCTATTTTTTGGATAGAGTACTCACAAGTTACAGGAACACACCAAGCATCAAATGCCAAAATGATGCATCTTAGATAATGCAACTATTGGCATTCAGAATACCAGGCAACTACAGGATTCTGTCACAACATCAAGACCATATTTTCTGCAATCAATTGCAAATCAAACATGAAAGGTAGAGCAGCGTGACTAGAATATTTTTCTATGGTTTGAACTTTGAAGTGAAGGTGATGACTAAGCTCGAGATTGTTTGCCTCGATGCCTCACTTTTTGTGACATGCTCGTTCTATTTGAGTTTTGCACATATTATCCCATTTGGTTTTGGGAATTGCCTCGGGAAGAAACAAACAAATTTGTTTGGCAGACAGCTCCAGAGTATCTTAGTGTCAACTAGCCTTGGATACCACAAATTTTAACACAAAGATGAACATTTAGTGGCAATTCATGCTTGGCATACACTTTGACACCCATTAATGATTGGAATAAGAGGTTGAAATCCTGACAACCACCTTTGGTTGGCCTCTCCCTATTGTAACCCTTTGTTAAATATGCACAATTCACAGAAGTGGTTTGTATCAAGTATTTGTATGTTTCCAGGGGGTTATAATGCATGAAATCATCTCTATTCAATCATAAATATGTTCATGTCATAGGTACAATAGGTGTGATGATTGTTTCCTTTCCGCAACAGTTTCAATCTGTTGTTATGATTTTTTCTTGTAAAGTATTTAAAAAAACAGACACATCAAATCTTTTTTTCCGATTTTGTAATTCCCACCATGAGCTACCTGTTACGTTATTTTCTAAATCAACCTACCAAGCAACTTAGTGAAGGCTTAGGTGAGTGCAACAAGTAATCATTACGTTATGCCATTTTCCTAAGGCTGGGCCCTGATTGCAGCCTTTTGGTGCCTACTCTATCCTTATAGGGCTATCTCAATTGGCTTGAGAAAGCTACCCACATGTGGAAATAAAACTTGTAAAACGCAAAAGTAATTTTTCTTTTACATGATACTAGGGTACAATACAACATCAATAATTTTCATCCGTGAAAGATCTCATGCATATAGGACAAACTTATAGTCTCTGGCTTCTTTGTGATCTTAAATATCTATGTGAAGAAAACCTAGTTTGTTATGTAATAGATGAAAATCTAGACATAGAAATTCATAGATGGCAATGTGGTGATGTTAGACATGAAGCACTTGGATGAGGCATCAGGCAGTGAAGTGCTTATGACATGATCCTCAATTTTACAATCAAAATTCCTCAAGCTGGTTGAATGAAAATGAAGGTTGTTGAGAGTCTTTAGGGGGAGGCAAGGCTTCAAGTTAAAATTGACTAAGGAATTCTAAGTAGGAGTCTAATTATCATTTATAAATAGATATGGCTGATATCCTGCCAAGTGACGGAGGTCTTGAGGTTGTGTAAAATACAAACATGCAATTAAGCATCCAACTTTTGAGCCCAAGGGTATTTCAGGAATGGCAATTCTCTAGATTTCTAAAATTGGTAACCAGCTTTAACTTCTATATTATAGCTAACACAAATGCCAAGCAACATGGCAAAAGATCAGACTAATAGCATCACAGGTAACTTTTATGTCATCACACTTTGGAATAGGGCATTCTCAAAAAACATAATAGCTAACTCAACATTTGAAGAGATTATTAAAGTTCAATGGTGGTTAAAAATTGAAAGGGCTTTTGAAAACAAATGCTATTGAAGAAAAAAAAGAGTAAAATATAAATGCTTGTAATGTAAATTCTTCTTTAAAGATGTGTTAAAATCTAACAATGATGTCAAATGAAAAGATGCAAATTTAAACAAGAACAAGATTGATGCAGAATGACAAGACCTGTTTGAATGTTGACCTTTAATTCCAACCAAAACATCATCTTAGAAAAAATACTTCCAAGGCTCAAATAAGCGGTAATGTAGAAGATATCAAAAAGAGATAGAAGCATGTATCAAGTTTGGGAATCCACATGAGAAAAGCTTAGCATATGCTTAACAAAAACAAAAGAGTAAACCAGATAGAAATAAATAACACCTAAAATAAATCCAACAAGAGCCCCTCAAAAATTTATTCTGTTGAACAAGATAAATTATGACTAGGTCAACCAAAATACACCAAACCAAAGGAGCAATATCATTGAAGGAGTAATGTCAAGGCTTAGAATTATTAGAAAAACAACACACAAGAAATTAACCAAGATTGCATAAAAATCTATTAGGAAATAAAGAGCAAAAGCATCCTTATATAGGCTTATAAATATCTTATCCACAGAGAATAATGATTACAAATATCTTATCCACGAAGGATAAGGATGACACCTCAGAGGATAAGATAGACAACTCATAAAGCAAAAAGGTAAATCCTAAAGTCAACATGACTTTATTTTGAAAAAGATTCCTAAAGGCTAATTGACCATTACAATATAAAACACTACTTTAATACCCTCCCTTAATGGTCATTCTACTAACTACACCAATCTTATCCCGAAATTTTACAAATTTGTTAGGACTCAAGGACTTGGTAAGAATGTCTATAGTCTCGTCCTCAATTGGACAATATTGTAACATCATCGATCCATCTTCTACAAGTTGCCTAATGAAATGACAATGAAGCTCCGCATGTTTGGTACGCTCGTGGAAGACTGGATACTTGGCAAGCTTTAGTTCCCCTTGATTGTCACAAAACAAGGGTGAAGCCCCTACTTGAAACATTTGCATATTTGAAAGCATCCCTCAAAGCCATACTGCCTCACATGTTGCTTTGATTGTTCCCCTATACTCTACTTCTATCGAGGAAAGAGCTACTGCTTGTTGCTTCTTGCTAGTCCATGTGACTGCACCCGTACTTGATGAAACACACACTTATACTAAGAGGGGGTGTGAATCAATATATATCAAAACTTTTACTTTTCACAACTTAAATAATCACAGCAATATTACTTCAAAACTTACTCATCCATAGCAATACCATACATGCAAGATCTAGCAATTAAGCACACACATAAGAGACATGAGTGGAAACCCTTACGGGAGAAAACCACAGCAAAATATTGCTTGTATTAATCTTCTTACAAATTTTGTAGGCACCAACCCACTAGAGACTCCAATCCCCACCACTGAGCACCAACCCAGCAAGAGACACCAATCTCTTCCAATAAGAGGCTCCAACCACTCTATCTCCTCAAATAGGGGGCTCCAACCTCCACAAGAACAATATAATAATTTTATTTGCAACTTCTTAGATCTGCCCTCTCAACTGCTCACAAATCTGCCATACATCCACTCGTAAATCTGCAATAAAGTCTTCAATAATTCTGCTCATAAGAATGCCATGATCTTGCTTTTATTTTTCTTTTTCTTCTCACAAATCGCTGATATAAATCTGCTCACATATGTTTCATAAATCTGCTCAAACAGCTTTTTATTTCTGCTCTTCATATGAATAATATTCCTTGAATTGATTTCCTTTAAACCCTCTCACAACCTCTTATTTATACCTTCCACAATGCCTCTTCACCCATGGGAAGTGACTCCTCCAAAAGGGGTCAGCCCACTTGCAAGAAAAATATTTATTTATTTTTGTTTATTTCCCAACTTATGGGGAGTCATCCCTCTTTTCAATTTCTTTTTTTTTTTTTTACTCCCACTAGAAATGGGTGTCACACAAGGAGAGGTCGGCCCATATAACATATAATTTTAATTTTAATTTTTCTTTCATATGGTGGGTGCTAAACTTAGATCATGGGTCGGCCATCACCTTTGACATCAATGACAATAATTTTTCCAACAGTACCAAAACAGAAAACATATCCAAAAGTGGACTTCCTATCATCAACAAAACCCGCCCAATCTGAATCTGTGAACCCAACCAACCTAGGATCTTTGCTTCTGCTATAAAAAATGTCAAAGTCAAGTGTCCCTTTCACATATCTCAGTAACCGCTTCACTGCAACCCAATGTTCTGCCTAAACATCATAACTTAAAATAGGTCTAGTAGCTATAAGATAGATAAGGCTGCCCACTAGTTTCCTGAAAGTTGACTCACTGATTAATTTTGAGTTTGTTTTGGCTGAAAGCTTCAGCCCTTTCTCCATAGGTGTAGATGATATTTTGCAATCTATCATTCTAAACTTGTCTAGCAAACTCCTAGCATATTTAGACTAAGAAATAAAAATACCACCACTTGTCTACCAAACCTATACACCTAGGCAATATTGGAGGAGGCCTAAATCTATCATGTCAAAAGCCTTACACAAATTACATTTGATTTCTTCAATCAAATGTGTCCCACTACTTGTAATGATGATATCATCCACATAAATGACTAGGAGGATGATTTCATTGCCTATAATTGACATATAAATTTGGATCTGAAGGACTTCGCTAGAATCCCTGTTGATCCAAATACCTATCAATCTTTATGTACCATGCCCTAGGTGCCTACTTCAAGCCATAAAGAGCCTTCGTCATTCTACATACCTAATGCTCCTTGCCTGCAACTTGAAAACCTTGAGGCTATGTCATGTACACTTCTTCCTCTAAGTCACCATTGAGGAAGGCACTCTTCACATACATTTGATGGACTGTCCAACCAAACTATGTTGCCATGGCTAGAACTAACCGGATGGTGCTCATCTTTGTTGTAGGAGCAAAGGTCTCATAATCAATACCTTCTCTCTACGAGAACCCTTTAGCCACCAACCGTGCTTTGTACTTATCAAGTGTACCTTTAGCTTGTACTTGACTTTGTACACCATTTTGCAACCAATTTTCTTCCCTATTGGAAGATCTGAAAGAACCCAAGTATTATTTGTCATAAGACTCTGATGTTCGATTTCAATGGCTTTTTCCCATTCAGGTTTAGCTTTCGCCTCTGCGAAATCTTGGGGTCCATAAACACCCTGAATGTTACCATAAGAGTAAAGTTAACTATGTTCTGCTTGCTCTTGCTTCTAAATGATTGACCATCAATCATTTCATCATCTCGAACATCACCAATGAGTTTTTCCCACCACTTAGGTTGATTTGTAGAAAGCCCTTCATCCAAAGTAGTGTGGTCATCATGACTTGGGCTACCTAGTACTATATCATCTAGATGTTGCTCCAGGTTTTCCTAAAGAAAACCACCTAGTACTAATACTAGTACCTGCCTGGGAGATACCACTTGTTCGGAATCATCAAAGTCCCCCTGCTTCAAGTGTAACTAATGGAAGCTAGACACCTAAATATTTAGCCTTCAAAGGTTGATCTTTAGTACTCTTGATGTCAAAAGAGAGATAAAAAGGCCCAACTTAATCAATCACCACATCCCTGCTGAATATCAAGCAGTTTATGTTCACATCAATCAGCCTGTAGGCTTTATGATTTTCACTGTACCTTGTAAGCATTAACTTTTGACTCTTAGAGTCCAATTTGGTTCTCTTTGCATCAGCATCCAGACATATCCAATAGAACCGAAAATCTTTAGATGGCTCACCTTTGGTTTCCTCCTAGACCATGCTTCCTCTGGGGTCTTCTCCTTCACTACTTGTGTTGGAGACCCGTTGAGAAGATAAATTGCAGCGTAAATTGCCTCTGCCCAAAATTTCTTGGGAACTCTCCTATTCTCCAACATTCACCCAGCCATTTCCATAATAATACGATTCCTTCTCTCAACAACTCCCTTTTGTTGTGGAGTATAGGGTGTGGTGAATTGATGTTTGATACCATGTTTAGCACAAAAGTCTTTGAATTTGTTTAAACAAAATTCACCCCGCTATTAGACCTAAGAGTGATTATGGAACAACCAGACTCTTTTTCTACTAATGCTTTGAACTTTTGAAATTCTCTAAACACATTTGATTTTGCTTGTAGGAAAAACACCCACATTCTCCTACTGAAATCATCAACAAACAAGAGAAAATACTTGGCAGCAATGATCGATGATGTATTCATTGGTCCATAGACATTTGCATGAACGAACTAAAGGACCCTATGTGCTCTCCAAGCCTATCCTTTTGAAAACGAAGTTTTGTGTTGCTTCCCTGCTTGGAAAGCTCCACAAACACCCTAGATTTGCTACTGGATTTCTAGTAAACCTTCTACCATGTTCTCTCAAGCCAACTAAGAGAGATAAGAAAGGTTGAGATGCCCATAACGCTAATGCCAAAAACTACCGATAGCATATGAACTCTTGGCTTCCAATGCACACTCCTATCTAGTATCAACAAGCCAATACAAACCATGATCCTCTATGCCAAGTGAGATGGTTTTCTTGGACTCCTTGTCAACAATATGGCACTTGTGTGTGTTGAAAATGACATCCAACTTGGGAATTTGACGCATAATCTAACTCATTGAGAGCAAATTGAGCTCCATGCCTGGAACATAGAATACATTGAGGAAAAGAAGAATTTTCCCTCCAAAGGTTATCTGAGCATTGCCTCTGCCAACCATTATATACTCCTCACCACCATTGAAGATCACTGAATCTGAGCAAGATGTATACTCAGTGAACCAATCCTTCCAATATGTAAAATGTCAAAACACTCTAGAATTGATGTACCACGCAGAAAACTTGTAAAACTAGTCCTAATTTGCTGATCATTTGGCCATGAAAGAAAAGAAGGCTGACTCCTTTTGCTCAAAATGCTCTACGACATGAGCCATTTGTGGAGGCCCTCCCTAGTTGGATTTTTGATCAGCCAATTGCTTTCTGCAGTGCTTCTTCATGTGACCAAGTTTACCACAATAATGACATGTGATAGTCTTCAAATTATCTGAAGTTTTGACCATTCTTCTGAGGCCACTTGGCTTTGCCTTTGTCCTTGGCTGCAAAGGCTTGTTCCACACTCACTGAATCACTGTTTGTAGAAACCCCTGTTCTCACTTTCTCTGAAACTGCTTGTTTTTGGTTTGTTTTCGGATGTTTTTGGGTTTTTTGTGTTTTTGCATGAACAAATGAAAGTTGCGATTTTGAAAGAAAATGATATAAAATCTCTAATAAATACAATAAGTCCAGATCTAACATAAAAAGACTCAGAAAACCACAGCTAATGATTGTATTATTTTTCCACGGCTATTACAATGATAAATCTATGACATGCAGACAAGATAAGACAAAATATCAAATTAAAACCTGATTTGCAGCTACCTGTGAAAAGCCATGAAATGGTACGGCCATCATAGAATCCCTCTTTCCCCTGCGCCAGATGATAGGAAATGATGCCAGTGAGTGATGCGCCCCTATTGGTGGAAGCAGACTGCAAAAAGGAAAGGCGTATGGCCCTAAGTGAAAAGTACGGCCTCTTGAAGATGGTACGGCCCTGCAGCAGATCCGTACGACTTTGTGACAGCAGCAAACAAATTAAATACGGCCTTTATTGATGTATCTAAATCTCAGGTAATAGGCGCCTTGAATGAAGAATCTTTTCTAGATGTATTCCAACTGAAAACCCTGAATATAAATCAACTGTGAAGCTCTGTGACAACCTCTGTATGAAGTTATCTCTCTGACAAGCAATAAATCAGCTGGTATTTCACAGCCTCTGAACTGCAGACACTGAAGATGGCTCGTTCTCCAATGCACGGTGAAAACTGGAACCCTTGGCTCTGTTCTCAGAAGAAGACTTGATCAAAAATTCGATTTCAACATAATGAGCTCAATTCCCAATGAAAAACCCTTATATCCATCAAAAGTTCGACTTTTCTCAAAAAGGCATCATTTAAATAAATTCGAACTTTTCATTTTAATTTTTCAATAGCTTCGAAAGCACTTTTAATTATAAATTATAATTAAAAAGTGGCCCCCTTCAATGTTGGTCGACCCCTTTAGAGAATCACTTAAGTTATAATATTTAATAATATTATAACTTTATAATATAAGCTCCAGATAATTAATATTTAATTTGACAATTAAAATATTAATATCTCCCTCAAAATATGTCCGATTCACGAACCGTCTGAAGCTGGTAAATAAGTGATTGATTCTGCACATGACCAAACCATACTGCTAAAAATAGCAGGGGTGCTCCGCTGAATGCCAAATACTGCTAAAAATAGCAAGTCAGGCAAAAGACGTCTGAAAGAGCCCGAACGAAAGCCAACTGGTAAATTCTGCCGCTCCGAAGCCAAGCCAAGCTCCAACAAGACCCTCTATCCATCATATCAGCCTACGAGGGTCGCATAATAGGCTAATCATAAGCTCTGAGAGATGTCAACTGGAAGGGGACATGACACTGTTGGTACCAAACTACTTCCATCTGTCCTATTGCAAGAGATTGTTGCACAAATTGTCAAACTTTAGGTCAACATTGGTAGATGTGATGTTGAGTGTTTCTATGAAATGCTCTTATCACTGTGGTAAGTTTTTCGACAATATAACCACCATATCTTCTTCTTCCATCTTGCAACCTATGGCTTGCAATTGATCATGAATGTCTTTGATCTTCATAAAGTGATCATGAAAGACATCTTCTTGTCCATCATGATCAAGAAAAGCATATCTAACATCTCATGCAGATCTAGCAAGTGCGTCCAAATCTCCGTAGAGCTTTTGCTTGATGGAACCTTTGGAAGCATTGCATCTATTACTGATAATTTAATGAGCATGATCGCTTCACGATTATATTCATCAAACTTGTCCCGATCTTTACCCACAACTATTGGACGAGTGTATGCACCAAGGACTATCTGATCAAGGTTGAAGATCATGAGCATCCTCTATTTCCAAGTGTTATAATTTTTGCTAGTAAACCTTTGGTTGCCTTCCAACATGATGTTGGGTAATGATGCCATCCCTTTTGCAATACGAAATCATGGAAAATTAGGATATCTGTTGCTATTAGAAAAACCATGAAAATTTTTGGGAAAAATTTTGCAAAACCCTAAGCAGCGAATTAACACCCACGATTTTATAAAAAAATCTAGCATAAAAATCATCAAAAAACCTAGGCAACTTTGAACAAGTCTAAAACTTCCAAAAATCCCATGATTTTTGGTGAAAAATCATGAAAAATGCTACAAAAATCTGTCGTAGGTTGTATAAATCCTGTCGCAGTAGCAAAACAATCGTGCTCAGAAAAATCGAGCAACAAACTTGCAATTTGAAGGAAAAATCCATTGAAAAACGTCATAAAACCAGTCATGTAGCCTATGGAAAAAGGTGTGAATATGCAGACAAAAACCCATAATTTTTGTAAAACAATTGTCTAAAAGAAACTTCTAAAAAACCCTCACCTCTATCCAAAAATAAAAACTGGTGTGATTTGAGCTGAAAACAAGCACGATCTATGCAAAAAAAGGGCACGATTTTCACACAATAAATACCCACGTTTTTTCACAAACACTAATGTGATTTTTTATAGAAATCCACCCACGAAATTTGTAAAAATATCTGCCAAAAAAATGCTGAAAAAAAAACCCACAAATTTATTGAAAAAATTCGCCAAAAACCCTTGTACGAATCCATACAACTTCCTTTGGCATGTTCTTCTATGTCTCTTGTGTAACTCGTCGCTATCACAGTCTATGGAATTCACGCATTCATCGATCCCAAGAACTTTCAAAACCTGAGCTCTAATACCATAATACAAAAACAACACAGAAAATTAACCAAGTTTACATAAAAATCTATTTGGAAATAAGGAGCAAATGCATCCTTATATAGGATTACAAATATCTTATCCATAGAGGATAAGAATTACAAATATCTTATGAACAAAGGATAAAGATGACACCTCAGAGGATAAGATAGACAACTCAGAAAGCAAAAAGGTAAATCATAAAGTCAACATGACTTTATTGAAGAAGATTCCTAAAGGCTAATTGACCATTACAATATAAAACATTGCTTTAATAAGAATATGCTAAAAAAAACTTGAAGTGAACAAGGTATATTGTAAAATATCAGTAGTTATATCAAATTCAAATGGTAGATACTCAGCACAAGTAGTTCAACATGTAAACTCACCAAAGGCCTGTCTCTCCTCGAAAGAAGGAAATTCATTTTTTGAGGGAATAATATTGCAAATATTTCCAACTGATTCTAGATCACTTGCATATTCACTAGGTGAGAAGGACATGTCGTCAACAGCTATAGCATGCGATTCAGGCATGTTTTCAGTATCTGAATCAGACGTGTATGATTGACAGGTCACCAAAGCATGCCACTGACTAGCAATAGACACAATTCTCTGGGCTCTATGGGTGATCCTTGCAGCTCCATGTAAACAGAGTACAAATCCTGTAACTTGAACTGCTGCACAAACCTGCAGTTTAAAAAGTACAAATAAGAAAATAGTATGAATGTTGTATGAAATTATGACAGATGTACACAATGTCGGAAGGAAACAAGTCTTATAGTCATCAAAAAAATAAGCAAATATAAATGACTTTAAAGAAGCTTTGCATGATGTTATAGTAGCCTTCCATGTCACCAATATTATGTAGTATCTCTGAAGATTATGTACAAAAGCTATTTGGTAGACTAAAACTAAGATTAGCATCTCAAACCATGCAATGTAATATAATAACTACCAACAAATTTCAGATGCAACCTGATGGCTGATACCAGAATAGAACATTCAAATCTTTACAGGGCAGCACTAAAGGGTTCTTTTCAAATTGATGAGAACAATAACCAAGGTTTTAAAATATATCACTTAGTTGCACTAATTGATCTGGATGCTAAGTCCTCATCCATGCCAAATCTCTCTCTTCAAGTGGGCACCATATCCAGTGCCACAACCCAACATCATTGCCAATATTGATCAAATCCAATTTATGCCAAAGTTCAACAATTTTATTTGGTATCTTTTATGTTTCCTTCCAATACCAAGCCTATTCAGTTCTGATGATTGCTTTCTCAGCTGATGCCCATATTCAGCACTCCATTGGACACAACACCAATTACAACCATTTCAAATATTCATTTGCATTACCTTCTTGATTTGAATCATATGTACTATAAATTTGCATAAACCTTGTTGGCAGAATTTTTCATTAATTTGTATAGAGCATTCTCATATACCATGAAGTCAATCTACATACCTCTGCACCTAAAGGTTGATAGATGGCCAGCACAAAGCAGTGGCAGCATTTGGCCCATCATTACCAGGCCCACCAGTTACCCAGTGAGCCCCAGTTCGAGGAGACCCAAATGAGACCTGCAGACCCATTTTAGAGATTCAATGAGTTCAGCTGAATCTAAGCCACTTTTTCTTTTTTAATTCATGTTTTCGAATTTTTTTATTTTTCCTTTTCTAAAAGTGTCAAACCTGTTCCGAGTCTGAGTCAAATATCAGTTTGCTGACTCCAAGTCTTGTAACTATGGTTCAGCCTATGTGGCATCATACAGTGGTTCACAGTATAATCTAAAGCCATAGATGAAGGGGGGGCATATCTAGGAATCATGTCCCTAAGTTTTGCAATATGTTGATACATTATATATGTCATTGCAATATGATAGTGATAGCATAGAAGAATAGAAAGAAGGTATACGTAAAAGAGTATTAGAGTGTTGTGCAAAGTAGACAGCACATGGTGGCATTGCCATAAAGACATATAGAATGAGAAGTTAATGAATGCTTTGTATGCTGGCAAAGCAATTGTGATCACTTTATCTTTGTGATGTTAGCTGACCAGGGTCAAAATACAATAAGTTGGTGTAAACACTTCCAACATATGCCAACATTTGGTTTCATTGTCAAGATCTTGGATAACTAATTCTTATACAGTAAAGCATCTACCACAGTTTTGGAAATCTGCAATAATAAAGATTGAAGAAAGCTGGAAAATCATTTACAGAAAGTTTTTAAGAAAGAAGCAAAGAGCAAAGAAAACATATATCTGTTCTTAAGAACAAATTTATTTGATCCCACAACAATGAGTTCTAATGCTCATTTTCATATATCATGTGGCCATGCAAGCTGAGAGGAGGCATTATTCACTAATTGTAAGAAATTTATTCCAGGGGCTAGGCACCTAAGGGAAGGTGTGCTATAAAAAGGGTGGAACTAATAAAGTGGAGTAAATGATGAGGTAGACCAGTTATCATGTTTGGGATAAATAAAAATATTAAGAGGCTAATAATAGGGTAGAGTATGTCAAAAGTCAAGAAGTTATGAGTAAGAGGTAGTGAATGAAAAAAAAAGCGGGGAAAGAGAGTAAATGAGAAGTGAGTTAGGAAGAGATTTGAAGACGAAATATTGAAAGAGAAAGTAAGAAGAGTAAAGAAGAAAGAGGAAAATTGAGCAAATAAGCCAAGAACAATGGCTGACTTGGCACATACTGGAGAAACTGAAACTAGCGACAAATCCAAAGCTTTAAAATTAAATACTTGGTAAAAACATAACTAATGGGTTATGTTGAGAAAAATCAGAAGCCCCACAAAATTTATAAAGGGTAGAAAGACTGCAAGGAAAAGTAAAAGATAATGTTGACAAAATTAAAGCTTATTCTTGAAGAAGAAAAAGATGTGCCAATTAACATTGAGGGAAGAGGAGAAAAGTAAGGACAATTGTGATGAAGAGGGGATAACTTCAGAGAAGAGGAGTTTGTTAAGACAATTGAGGAAAGTGATGAGAGAGGATGTGATTATTAGATAATATAGAGATAGTAGGGGAGAAGAAGCAGAACCCCTAGGGCACTAGTCTAGGGGATAACTCTCTTTGAACCAAGTAAACAGTCAAGAGAGTAACAGTTGGAAGAAATAGAGAAAGGATTCAAGAGAAAAATTATAAGTTAATGATGCAACAAAAGAATATGGAGATAATGAAGAGAAAGTTGAAGATAACCAATAAGAGGGTAATCTTGTAGAAGATAATGAAGAATTAGAGGATAATGTTTAGATAAGTTAGAAGAGAAAACGTAAGTGGATGGTGATGAGGAAGTTGTGTATTTAGAAAATTGTATTGATAGAGTAGGAGGGTTTACTAAAACAACTAGAGAGAGTAGAGAAAAAGAAAAGAATGAGTGTTTAGTGAGACGAGTATGGTGAAGAAGAGAGGGGGAAAAGGCATGCCAAAGGGAAAAAAAAAAAAAATGAGAAATAGAGTGGAAGGAAACATGAATTATTGTGATGACTCATAAACCCCCAACTATTAAAAAAAAAATTAAGAAGATGAACCACCTGATCCAAGTGTCAATCCCTGTGCCAATTGATGCCAGTAAAAAACAGCCTGAGATTAGAGATGAAACATTTAAATTTAAAGAAGAGAGATGAAAGAGATTAGAACCAAGAATAAGAGAAACAAGAAGTGCATCCAAAACTTATCACAAGCATCAGAAAGAACTAATGGATAGAAGAGTGTGTAAATGATTGTTTTGATAGTATGTTGGGAAAGGATTTATTTTCCATATAAGACTCTTGGAATAAGGGAAAAAACCACCCTCTAGTAAGACATAGAAGGGAAAGAGAAGTTATGTAAAATGAAACTGCAACAGTGGAATCCTAAATAACAACACAAGAGAGAACAACAAAAGATCTAGTACTCCACCTAACAGAACAAGCAATACATGTATGAAATAGCAATTGTTTAAAAGAGATGCAAAGGATACAAAAGAACATTTATTCATTTTAGAGAATCCATAGGATATAGTTGACTACTCGGAGACATTAAGATATAAGGTATTAAGGTATTAATATGATATCTAATAGTGAGCCCAAACCAAAGATTGACATGGCCAAAGTTTGAACAAGCATTCAAAAATAGCTATCATCATCTAGGAGTATCAATAGAAAGTGACAGCAAAATGAGGTGGTTTTTCGTGTCCCCTTTTCAAAATTAAAATATTTGGGGGACCCATAGCCTATTTCTTATTTCCCATAAGCTAAGGGATAAAGTTAGGGAAATAATTTGATAAGAATATTTTAAGTTGTCAAATAACTTTATTTTATAATTTTGTAAAAAGGATGGCTTGTGTATTATTATTATTTTATTAATATGGGCCTAATGAAATATTTTATTAAAAGTGTTTTTGAACACTTTTAAAGGTATTATTAGGCGAGAAACTGTAACTCAAAATTAAAAGATGAATATAAAAGAAGAGTTTGGCACCAAAAAGGGCATCCATGGTTATTGTTATCAAACCCTATTTCAAAGCTTGAGCACTTTGTTCATTTCCATACCCAAGGATGAAAACCCTTTATTGCAAAAATTTGCAAGACGAAAACCCTCTTGATTTCTAGTTGAGGTGATTCCATTGAGGAATTGCATTTGTGTGAAAGATTGCAATTATTCTAGTTCCAATTTGGTGATTGAATATTTTAGTGTGTTAAGGATTTCATTTTTATTATCAGATTTGGGAAATTTCAAAATATTATTTATTTAGTTTTGGGTGGTTGTACTTGTACTATTGTTGGCTTAGCCATACCACTTTATACTATTATATTTCTTTGGGAACTGGTCATACAAACTTATCCCAGCCGTCATTATGTTCTACAAATTTTTAACTAATGTGGACTCTCGTACATTTTCAAGTGTTATCAGTTATGCTTTGATTCATTTGGAGTGTCATACTAACCAAAAAGGAGGTGTGACTCATATTTGGAGTTTATTGGTTGCTATATCTTCTGCTACCATATTATCCTCAAAAAAGGACTCAAAACATATTTAAAGAATTTGAATCTTCCATTCAAGTTGTTGTACCATCTTCTATGGGTTGGTTTTAAGGCCATATTTATATCAAAGATCACTACCAGAAATTTGTAAGTGCTTTTGCAGCCTTTTCATGTATGTCATTATTGCTGATACTATATTCAGAATATTTGGTTGCTATTGCATCAATAAATTACCTTGGGATTTCAATTCATTATATTAAGTTTCTTGTTAGATCTAGAAGAGTTTATGTTATCAGTATTGCATGTTGTTATTTAGCATTAGCTATTACTCCATTATTGCATCAAAATCAGAAAAAATCAGAGATTGTTAAAAATATCAAAGAGAGTCATTATAGTGGTATCAAAGCATGATCTTGCTAGCTTGTATGGTTAGAGTTAACATTTTTAATGCAGCCCAATGATAGAGAAATAAGATTTTATTAGAGAGAGCAAAGAGAATTGCAGGATCAAGGTGAAGAAATAGAAATGGGAGATAAAAGTAAGAAGGTTCCAACAAATGAAGAAAACGTTAATATTTGGTATAGTGCCATCATCAATATGAGTTAGGGCCAACAATAGTTAAAAAATCTTATGACACAATTGTTACAAACAATGTAGAATTTAAATAATCCAAGACCTTCCCAAACCCCTACAGGTGAAGAAAGTGTTATTGCTGCTACAAATAACAAAACAATTGTGGGTTCCGCATCTAGGCCTTTCTATCCTAAGTTCTTATAGAGAGAAGTAGAACTCGAAGAACAACAACAACAAAACTAGGAGGAAAACAAATTTGTAGCTTACTTTGATGAATACAAGGCTCTCGGACCAGCATTTAATGCAAAAATGTCTCATTAATTTCTACAATCTAAAAATGAAAATGGGCAAAACAATGAAAGGAGGCAAAATGTAAAACAGCCTCATAAAGATCTATAGCTCAGATTGGTAAGTTGACTATTCCCTCTAATGATGGGTCAAACAAATGTATATCTAGTGCTTGAATTCAAAAGTTAGATACATACTTTTCCCTTAACCTAATGTTTGAAGAAGCTATTAAATTTGCTACCTTGAATTTAGAAGAAATAGCTCAAAAGTGGTAGTACCATGGATTGGATACTTAAGGGCATAATTTGATTAGTTCATATAATGAATTCATCCAATGGCTTACTGACAGGTTAGACAAGGAGCCTAAGATTCATTTTAGACAATTAGCTCAATTGAGACAATACAACACATTGGACATCTATGTGGCAAAATATTAGAGGTTGTCGGCAATGGTTCCTGATGACTCCAAAAGGAAACCTGCTATTCTTTTCATGAATGGTTTAACTGAGCCTCTTAGAGCTTGGGTGAAGGCTTTTGACCCACCACATTTGCAACAATCCATTGAAAGGGGTTTAACTTTGTAAACATTTGTACCTAGAAACATTTGAGCCTCTTAGAGCTTGGGTGAAGGCTTTTAGAAGGCTGAATAAGGTAAAATAGTTTCCTTATGAGCAAGGATGCCCCTTTGAGGAATATTTGATTATGTTTTAAAATATAAAGCAAATTATTTAAAGGCTAGAATGGGCGTTGGGTTTTTGGAGAGAAAAATGATTCAAATTGGAGGTTGCCCTAATTTCTCCCTCCACTTCTATTTAATCTACTTTTTGGCTCTCATTTGGATATGATGGATTTGACAACTTAAGGAGACTCTGCTAGATTGTTTCTAGTTTATCATTTGTAGCTGGTTGAGGATGGAAACCCTCATCTTTAGCATTGGTTTCGATAGTGAGATCCACCCTAGCTGGGTTTGGTGTGATTCCACTTAGGGGTCACCCTGTGCTTGACAATTTTCTGATTTCTCAATGGTTTATCCTTGAAACGATGAAGATATTTGAATATTTTTTAGGAGAAGCTTTGGGTTTTTGGTGTGTTGGAGTTTGGTTTCTTTTGGGTTTGGTTTAGCGTTGATTCCAAGGTGGTTTTCAAAGGTTTTGAAGCTGTTTCCAGTGATTTCTGGACATTACTTGCTTGATACAGAATTTGGTAAATCAATCATAACTCTTTTTTGGCACGTGATATCATTTTGGGTATTGATTAGTTGGAAGCTCCTTGCCTACACACCCCATTCTATATATTAACTTGAATTTTAAAGGTGGAGACTGATTTACTAGATCAAATTGCCTAACCTGGGAGGGCCGCCTCAGTTTGGTTACTCTAGACAGTTTTGACCTGCTGTTGTATAGGTCTGATTCTGCACTTTAAGGGGTTGGTTGAGCAGCTCATTAAGATGAGTTACAAGGGGTTTTGATGGGTTTCTTGTTGGAGTTTGAATATTGCAATATGGAGCTATTTGTCTATTGTTTGAAGACTTTTTCTAGTCATTAACAGACATGTACGTGGTCATGAATCTAAGTTTTCAATGCCTACAGTAGTTGTTGTTCGTTTCAAACCTTGCATGTAGTTCCAGGTTGGATATATTCAATTTCTATTGGCTGTCATAGTCATGTGATGAACATAGAATGTATTAATTGCACAGTTTGTATTATTGTAGCTTATCAATGGCGTGAAAAGGTTGTAATTTGCTCTTGTTAATTAATTTGATTGTAAGTGCAAACCCCTGTAGCTTTCTTATGCTTAGATTTCTTTAAGTGTTCTTCTAATATGAAGGAAAAAGAGAGTAAAATCTGATTGTTATATTTGCTCAAGCATTTTATTCGTCTATTGTCAAAATACATGCAATGCAATGAAACAATGAATGGCATATGAAAAACATCAAACAAAACATCAGTAAACATTCCAATCAGCAAAACAAAAAACAAAAAAATCAAGGGCAAACATTACAGTGGTATTAGAGCACTAATCATCCTTCCAGCTAGTGGGTGACACAAATCTATGAGCATTAGTGACAAGAAAGAAGGTACTAAGAGAGAAGAGGAACGGTGGGAACATTGGCCTTTTGTGGAAGAGGGACAACACTTAGAATCACCTTCAGTTGGATCTGCTAGTTCAGAAAACATGGGTGAAAGAAGAGAAAAAGCTGAAAGAAATATTGGTGAGCAAGATCGTACAATGCTACTCTTGGATGCAGTGGTTAGAGGTCAAGAAAGAGCAGCCCAACGTGTTCAAGAGACCAATCAACCACTTGCACAGTTGGTACAGAGATTGGATCGTTTGGGGCAAGATAATGATGTGGGACAGCGAAAGGCAGCCAATCAGTAGAATGAAGCAGCCATGGCTAGGCCTCTTATGCCTATATTTCCACCTAGAGTAGAGGCACAACCTAATCAGGAGCTTACTTTAGTTGAGATGCAGGACCAATGTACACAAGATTGGTTAGCTGCAGGACCCGGTTTTTAGCATGACATATCACTTCAGGATTATATAGATCTCAGGATGAGGCATACGCCCAAACAAGGGCAATAGAGAACACCACAATGACTTACGAAGGAAAGTTGGAAAACTTAGCCTTCCTTACTTTGACGGGTCCAGTGAGATTTCAGCGAGAGCATGGGTTCAAAGGGTGGACACATACTCCAATCAAAACCCCATGCCAAAAGAAGAATCCATAAAATATGCTACTATGCACCTTGATGGAGTTGCACATAAGTGGTGGCATCATGGGATGATCATAATGGGGCATGCTCAGATTACATCATATACTGAGTTTACTGAGAGACTCATATAGAGGTTTGACAAGAAGGAATCAGAACTTCATTTTAAGGAGGTGGAAAAGTTGAAACCTTATGTGTTCAATGAAGAGCAAGTGGTTGAAGAGAAGTTCGTAGCAGAAAAATCAGATGAAGTGATTGCTTTGAAACTTGATGAATGTGAGACAGAGCCTCAAGATGACTCTCTGGTCATGCATGCAACTGTTGTAGATGAGGTTGTGCATGAAGGAACTGAAAAAACAACAGCTTTGTATACACCTTTAGAGCTATCCAATGAAGTTGAGATACCTTTAGATGATGAGCATGTTGAAAACAAAAGAGATGTCTTTGAATCAGCTAATAATGATGATTCTTTTCCCCATGTGGGTAATGGTGACACAGGTGGCTTTGGGTTAGACTACCAAACCAAGCCTATGGAGAGAGATGCTTATGATGATTTCAGTCATAATGAGTTGGAGAGAGACTTATTTAGAAAGGCAACTACTCATGAGGAGCATAGTGAACACTTATCTCTAAACAAAGTGATCAGCCTTTGTACACATGGGATCCAGGTGTGTTGGCACCTAAGTATGACAAGGATCCACATTGGGATGAATTTCTTTTTAATTGTAATGATGTCCATCTCGAGAACCATGCATAGAGGATGGCATCGATAGTGAGGTTTTCAATCTTGAAAAGGAATCTGATTTCACATTGCAGGTAGCTGATTTTGAGCAGAGACCTTGTAGCCTAGTTGATTTGTATTCACAGTCCACTATTGGGAATGATAAGGGAGAGACATAGGTGATTTGGGACAGCCTTGGAGACTTTGATGACAAGTATGAGTCTAATTTTGATTTTAACATGCAACATAACAGCAATTCGTCACTTTGGTTTGATCGTGATTGGAAAAGACAATTCTTGGTAGCTACTGAAAATGAGGTGCATATTTTATCAAGTTTGGACAGCACACTTATGCATGTGGAAAACTTAATTCAAAGTGCACCAATAGGACAAAATGAGCTTAATATCTCATTTTCTGGTTTGCAAACAATGAAGAGCTCTATGAAAGAAATTAAAACAGCTTACTTACTGTAGAAACCCTAGTTTCCCCCTGATACTGATTCTGACTGTATTTTTAGGTTTTTCTGACGTTTTTGATTTTTTTGCAATTTTTGAGTTTTTAATGCAATAAATGAAAGGTACGGCTTTGCTAGAAAATAATAATAAATTCTTTAAAAATGCTAGCTCTTCAATATGTGTAGAAAATACAAGCTAGAATGAAGGCGCTTCTTTATTTTGCTCAACTGGAAACAATACAATAAAATTTTGAAGCATGCAATGAAAGATCAACAATTTTTACTGAGAAAACCTGGTAACCAGCAAGCTGAAGAAGGTATAGATTTGTACGGCTGTGATGAATGATCTCCTTCTCCTTCTGAATAGCGTTTGCAGATGACTCCAGCTTGGTAGGCGTTCCTTTTGATGAAGGTTTGAGACTATTATAATAGGCGTTTCCTTCAAGAAGAAGAAACACGTCTTTATGTGCTGGTACGGCCTGACAGAGCAGTACGGCCTGTCAGAAACAGCTTTGAAATTTGTACGGCCTCCTCAAAAATTACTATCCAAGTCTCTGTGTATAGGCGCCTTGATGAATAAATGATATCTGGAAGCAAATACTGAATAAACTCTGGAAATGATAGATTCTCTGAAGCTCTGTGATTTCCTCTGAATGAGAAAACCTCTGCTGGCAATAGATCAAGTGATATTTCACACTCTCTGAATTGCTTTCCGCTGGAGATGGCTCGTTCCCCAAGGAATTCGAGTTCAAACCCTAAGGTTCTGTGCTCAGATCAATTTGATCAGTTTCTCAAATTCAATAATCACATAATGCTCAAAAACCAAGGCAAATCCACTCTTATGCTGAAAAGTGCGATTTCCTTAATAATAGGGTTTTAATAAAATATTCAACTTTTAATCTTTCAATTTCTCCATAGTCTCAGCTAAATATTTTAAATCATAATTTAATTCACTTTTGGCCCCTTCTGATGATGGGCGCACCCCTCAAGGCAAATCACTTAAGTTATAATATAACATTATAACTTTATATTATAAATCATTAAATAATTAATATTTAATCAATACAATTAAATATTAATATCTTCCTCGTTACTCATCTGATTACTGTCCCGTCTGAAGCTGACGAACTCTAAAGTGATGCTGGATGCTGCCAAAGCCACATTGCTAAAAATAGCAGGGGTCCCACACTGCCTGCCAGGAACTGCTAAAAATAGCAATTCTGCAAAAAGTCTCCGATCGAGCCAAAACGAAAGACTACTGATCAATCTCTGCTAACTGAAGTTGAGCCAAGCTCCGAAGTGACCCTCTATCCAGTCTATCAGCCTACGAGGGTCGTGTGATAGGCCAATCCTGTACTCCGAGAGATGTCACTGAGAAGGGGACATGACACTTACACATGATGCATGATAGAGATATAGCCACCAAGTTTGCAAATGAGACTTTGTTTTTGACTAAACAATTAAGGGGAGAGGTTAGTGAACTCACCATTGAGCTTAATTCTACAAAGCTTGCTTTAGAAAGTGTCCAAAAGGCACTTCGTGAAACAAACAATCAGCTCTATGAGACTCAACAATTTAGGAAGGAAAGCAGAGAAAGGACAAGGGAGGTCAAACACATAATGGAGAAGCTTGATTGCATTCAGGAGGAGTATGATCTTGCACATTGTCTTAAAAAATCAGAAAATAGGAGTTTGGATCTATTGGCATTACGATTCGCACCTCTGGAGTGCGTATTGGCAAGGGATGGCTATGCACAGTTGAACTGCTCTTCAAATTAGGAGGGGAAGCTCCCTCTTTTGCTGATATGCGTGAAAAAGTAAATTATTCTAAATCCTATCTTTTTGACTCAGCTGGAAGAGGCACAAGGTTAAGAAAACCAATACCTTGCAACTAAGATTTTTCTCTAGTTTTGTAGATTCTTAACTCCAACTAAGCTAATGCTAAAACTATCCTATTTCCTCAAGAAAAACAGAGCAAGAGGACTTAGGAGGAAGGAATGTTTAGACGATAAACTTTATACTAGGATTTCCAAGGAGGAGGAACCCCTATCCAAGGCGTAGGCTGATATGAAGGTTATTGGTAACAACATCAAACAACAAACTTTATTTCTAAATTCCCAAGGAGGAGGAACCCCTATCTGAGGTGTAGATATGAAACAAGCTTATTGGAAACAACACTTAAATGACAATTTTTCTTTCTAAATTCCCAAGAAGGAGGAACCCCTATCTGAGGTGTAGATATGAAAGAAAAACTATTAATCACAACATCAAACGATAAACTCTACTTCTAAATTCCCGAGGAGGAACCCCTATCCAAGGTGTAGATATGAAACAAAGCTTACTAATCACAACAAGAATAAAACTGGGACAGAAAATTGCATAACGAGACACACACACAATGAACAATCAAACCAGCATTATATTTAACTAAGTGAACAGATACATAATATCAATATTGCACGGCAAGGTGGGCACAACAATCTGTTATTACAGCATAAGTTCTAAATACAATGTGAACAAATACTGAATAGCAATATTGCAGGCAAGGTGGCACAGCAATTTGCAATTACGAGCAAAAGTTAAAATACAAATGAACAAGGGTGCTCTTATTTATAGAACTTCAAGGAGTAGGGAACCCTAAAATCTCCTTGAGTTTACAACCAATCTTGCAAGCATGCAAGAGTTATTCTTAAGTCTAAATGTATGCAACTTAACAGTTAACTAGAAAAACTACCTCAGTTATCTAATTCTAAACTAAACCAATTGGACCTTGCAACATGCGAGTCTTTATTGATATGAGAGTCAACTGATGACTAACATCAGTTAACTAAATCCTAAATGAAAGCTCCACATAGGTGACTCCAAAATAGACGTGCACAAAGGTGGGACAACGAGTTAACTTGGAAAGAGACATCAAGTTAACTATCGTGTCAAACGTCTATCTTGAAAAGGTGGGACGTCCTGTCCACTGGTTGTGATCTCGAGCAATTAACTCCACCAAGAAGTTGTTAACTGCCTCATCATTTGGAGGTCATCACATGTCTCAACTGTCAATTTACTGCTTGTCAGCTACTTGAGCAATCCTGGAAATATCTGCACACTTCAACTGGAAGCTCACTAATTGGTAACTCTGGCAGCTCCGTAACTGGAGTGATGGCCTTTGTTTCTTCTGTAGCTTTACGCTTCTAACGCTTTTCTTCTAAAAAGAGTGTTGCATGATGAAACCACGAAATTTGACTGCGAACACTTTAGCTCTGAGAAATACCCATGAACTCACTGTGCACGCAGAATTCCAACGATATTCAACCCTCTAAACTGGCCTTTAGAGGCTATCAGCTATACGAGGTATGAAACCATGTGGACTTTGAGTGACTACGCCTGCCAAATTGTCTGAATCAACCCTCTGAATGCACTTAATGCAAATTGGTGTCAGTTTTTCTTATGAAATCGTGAATTAAGACCGATTTGGTCTTGAATTCAGTATGAGTGAACTGCACTCTAAAAAACTAGTCTGTTGATTGTAAACACGGCTATGTTCTGACAACTTTTCCAGTGAGCATAAAAATGGCTTCTGGCGAGGCTAAAAATACCCTGTCGATGGGCAATTTTTACAAAAAAACTCGAGACATGGGTTTTGTAGAGAAAATGTTTCTAAGCAAACCCACAACATCAGAAATTCAAAAAAATGCCTTTTGCTTTGGCATGCGAAGACTTTTTGAAACAGAAGTAGTAGGGGAAGCGAGGGCTATGAGGGCAACTTTTCTCAAAAAAAATCTAGCATATGGGTTTTGTAGAGAATGAAATTCTAAGTCAACCAAGATTGTCAAAAACTCAAAAAAAATGAGTTCTAAGGAATGCAAAGACTTAGATTAGAACTGTAGGGCTGTAGGGGTACCGGGGGCAATTTTTCCCAAGAAAAACTGGCACATGGGTTTTGTAGGCGCCAATGAGTTGAACAAACCCAAATTCTTCGTTTTTCAAAAAGTTGACTTTTAGGCCCACATGCAAAAAGATCTTCGAAAAAAAAGCACAGCACTTCAAAATGAGTAGTAGGGCAATTTTCTCGAAAAATTTAGAAACATGGGTTTTGCTGCTGACGCTAAATTAAGTGAACCCAAATGATCAGATTCTGAAAAAGATGTCGTTTACTTTGACATGCGAGAGAAAACCTAAGACAAGGATAGAAGAATTTTAGAGATAGAAAATAGAAGTTATATTTTGCCTCTCAAAATGACACCTATGCCTTGAATTTGATTTGATGAAGTCTAAAATGCATGCACTCGAATGATGAAGTCTGGAAAATAATTCCTCTGAACAATTTGGACCTGGCATTGCGAATAACACTGAAAAATATCACCCATAGCGCCTTCAGTTCTTTACTTGCATGAGAAAATATGTGCTTGCTTCCACCTGTGATGAGAATAATGGACGCCCAAATGCCTTAATAAATAAAATTTATGAGTTAAGGCATCACATATGCATGCAAATCTCTAAATTGGGATGCCAAAATGCTATTGGACCCCAATTTCAGTTAACTGAATGAAAAATAAGCCCTAAAATGGGCGCCACCCAGATGCATTTCAGTTATTCGCCACATGCAAGTAAAATTTAAGTCCTATTGAAGTCGACTCAGAAGTTAAATTGGAGATTAAATATTATTTTAAGTTGAGTTAACAAACTCCTCCATTATAGGGTGTCACTTTGCACTTGAGTTCAAAATTCAAAGTTTGACTTGGGTGCCAACTCTCCAGACAAACTTTTTTGAAAATTTCATTTGCAAACATCACCGGAGCCTATGTTCGATCACTGATTCTAATTGATTGATGTATCCAACAGACTGGCTGACAGTTTCATTGAAGAGGAGGATCAAAACTGAAAAGGTGCTCCTTGAGGTTGCAAACCCTAATTCTAACTTCTGAGGCCTCAAAATTCAAGGCGCCCCTAGCCTCCAAGGGCACTTTTCTGGTCCAGACTTAGTCAATTTTCATGCATTTTGAACTTGATTTTGACCTCACTTCATCTTGCGTTCTCCGATACTTGACAAAACTTCAAAGTCGGCTGACAGGCTCACTGCGGAGCTGGCTCAATTTTCAACATGATCTCTTGGAGAGAATTTTTCCTAAAAACATAATCTAGCAAATCAAAATCTTGGGAGCCCCTAGGCTCCAGGGGCTCTTTTATTTCCAAACTTAGCTAGCCATTTTTGCAACTTGCTAAATCTTCATTCAATCTCCGACTGTTGACTACTGACAAGTCTTTTGACCCGGCTAAGATATGCAATTGAAAGCTTGAAGAATTCCGCATAGGATGGACATTTGAGCTAACCCAAACAATAGCATTTGAGGGCTCAAAACCCTAGGCGCTCCTGGCCTCCACAGGCTCGTTTTGCTCTAAACTCACAATTTGACCTTGACTTTAACCTTCTATTTGACTCCTGATTCTAACCGTTTGGAAACTCTAATTCATCCACTGACGGATACATTGTGAAGCTTGATCAAGTCTGAGACAAACATCCTAGGTGTCATTTGATCAAAAGTTACATCTGGTACCTCAAAAGTTTGGGCGCCCCTGGCCTCCAGGGGCTCTTTTCTCTACCAGTGTTAGTCAAATTTTCACCAATTTCATTTCCTCCGTTCTTCGTTCAATCTGCAATTTCGGGCATTAGATAGGTCCCGTGATCTTGCTATTGGATTCATCGCAAAGCTTAAAGGATGCTGAGCAGATGCCTTGAAGAAAACAGCCTCCGAAAACCTCTTCTGGTTGCCCAAAATGATGAGCGCCCCTGGCTAGCAGAAGCACTTTTGCCTTGGTGATCTTCAATTCAACCTTTGTTTTATGTGTCCATTCACTCAACTACTATTGTCATTTGACAAGTCCTGCAAATTGGCTAACAGATCCATTGTGAAGCAGGGCTGAAGCTAAGAAGATCATCTGAAGATAATCAATGCCAAATATTGACATCTAATGCCTTGAATTCTTGGGAGCCCCGCACAAGGCTCACTTTTATTTCCAGACTTAGCCATTTTTTAAACTTGTTGATTCTTCATTCAATCTACAAATTCAGGCATTAGAAAGATCTCCTAGATTGGCTAATAGGCTCATCGCGACGCTGGAAGAATTTCGTAGAAGACTTCTTGGAAGTGACAAACCCCGAAAAGTTGATCTAAGCCTTTGAAACCTTGGGAGCCCTTGGCTAACAGGCGCTCTTTTTTCTCCAGACTTAGAAAAATTTTGATGATTTTCACCACTTCGAAAAACCCCTTTGTTGTGAAACATCATTTTGAACATATCTCGCCATAGAATCTCCGTTGGAGCATTTTTAGCTTAGATTTCGACACCTGGTATCTGGGCATCTGCCATTGATGACCTCGGAGGTCCTAACTTTTCTCTTGAAAATTTGAAAACATCCCACCAAACTTAATATTGAATATTGAATATTGACATTGCTGCAAAGAATATTGAATATCAGCAGCAGATTGCAAGTGGTGGAGATGTTGTGGTGACAGGTCATCATCCTACGAAGCATTAATTGTTCAGAGGCAAAGGAAGTCAACGATTGGCTAGGGGAATTGTTGAATAGAGGTGATGAGGTGTAAAACACCTAGTTGGGACGTCCTACCCCTCCAAAACAACATTTATGATAAACAGGAGTTAACTTGGTGCCTCTTTCCAAGTTAACTCACTGTCCCACTGATCATGCATGTCTATCTCCACTAATTGTGGATGTCTATTTTGGAGGCACTTTATTTGGAGTTTTCTTTTAGTTTAGTTTTAGTTAACTGAAGTAGATTTCCAGTTAACTATTAGGTTACCTACTTTTAGAAATAAAAAAAAAATCTTGCAGATTGGCAAGAACTCATTGTTAACTCAAGGAGATTTTAGGGTTGCCTACCCCTTTGAGCTTCTATAAATAAGAGCCTTTGCTCATTATTTTGTAACTTTACTTCACGGCAGCAAAACGTTGAGCTAAAAAGCCTTCAACTTTGTTCGCTTAGTATATGTTCTTGAATCGTATTTGTTATGGTTAAACGCCAAGTACAACTTCTCTCTATTCAAATAGGTGTGTTCAATCCATGTTCATGTATTCTTGGTTGATCGCTTCATGTGTGATTGTCTCTTTGACACAAGTTGTTGTCCCAAAGTGTAATCTTTGATTGAAGTTGGGATAATAAATCAGGAGAGCCTTGGGCCTTTGATCTAAAAGTCTCAAGATTTGTCATTGTATGTTGTTCTTAATAATCTTTCTTTTGATCAACATCTTGGAAAGAGCATTGTCTCTCCTTGGGAATTTAGAGAGTAGGATTATCGTTATTTGTTGTTTCTAGTAGTCTACCTTTCAGCCTTTCCGCTCCGCGACCAATCCAAATGCAAGTTCACAAGACTTGTCAAGCATTCACAAACAAAGATCAAGCAGAAAGCACCAGATGCAAAGGCGAGATGAAGAACGTGGAAAATTGACTAAGTGTTAAGGAAATTGCACCTTCCTAGAAATAGGCGCCCAACTTTTTGGGCAATCAGATGCAGTCTGCAAGCTCAATGACCTCCAAGAAGTCCTTCTCCATCTTGATCAATCTCAACAATGACACTGTCAGTGAATTCAACAAGTAAATCAAACATCTGACAACAAAGATCAAACTGGGACAGTTCATGAAAGATTGCAAATTGAAAATAAAAAGTCAAAAGGTCAAAAGCGCCCCTGCAGGCCAGGGGCGCCCAAGCTTTTGAGACAACTAAATCAACTTTCAGGATTCATGAAGCCAATCATCCTTTCCGGGACTAAACTGGTTATCCATCCCATGTTTCAGCAAGATCACCGAACTCATCAGTCATCGATGATCTCAAATCAAAGTACAAAAGGTCAAACTGGAGGAATTGAAGAACACTCAAGAAATTGACTAAGTCTAGTGAAAAATGCACCTTCTTGGGAAAAGGCGCCCAAGAATTAGAGGCATCAGACTCCGGTTTTGAGCTTTGCAACTCCCAAACACACTTCTTTAGAGTTGTTTTATCTTAGCAATGGATCTATCAGCAACACCTCAAGATCAACCAAGCAACCAAAATCAGAGATCAAAAGGAGGTACTTCGTCACAGGAAGAAGAATGAAAATGTTCAACTCCTCAAAAAGGGATGCCTAAAGTCAAACTAGGCTCAGTTGACTGAAGTTAACAATTCTAAAAGCCTTTTCATGTCTAAAACGTCCCCAAATTGGTGGAAATCAGTTTTGTGAACTCTAGATCAAGCTAATTGACTCCTCAATCATGTGTTGGCACCCCAAACTTGATGCATTCAACATCAATCACTATTTATCAAGTCTAGGCGTCATAATTCAACATCTTTTGCAGGTTGAAGCTCAAGAACAAGCCTTTTTTTCCTCCAACGTCTTTTGAAGATCTAACAAAGGGTTTTTCAATGTTCTTCATGATTTCAAGAATAAAGTTCCACAAAGGGATAGTTCATCAAGGTCTACATTTCCAAGCATAATTTTCCTAAAGATCTTGAGAGGTAGTTGATAATTTCCAAACTTCTTGTCTTTTTCCTTCATTCTTGTCTTAGATCTTCTTGCATGTCCAAGAAAATGACAGTTACTCACAGATTTGACCTTGTGGGTATGATTAGCACAGCTTTTTCAACAAAACCCATGTGCTAGATTTTACCAGAAAAAGTTGCTCTGCTGCCCCTTTTTTAGGGTTTTCTGGAAAAAGTCATAATTTCAAAAATCAAACAAATTGGGTTTGTTCCGCTTTGAAGTGCCTACAATTCCCATGTGTGATATTTTTTTGGGAAAAATAAGCTTCTGCTACTTTTGAAACCCCTACCTCGAAAAGCTCTTGCATGTACGAGGAAAAGTAACTTTTTGAAATTTTTGACATTCTGGGTCCATTTAGAAAGTTATTGCCAAGAAAATCCACGTCTCAAAAATTTTCGTAAAAAGTGCTTCTCGGCAAGGCTATTTTTAGCAATTTTAGAAAAGTTTTCCGAACCTTCCTAAAAATGATAGACACCGATCTGCTTTAGGTACACCCAGAGGTCGACTTAAAAAAGTTGGAAGACATAGACCAATGCACATTACAGAACATCAAGCAATTCGAATTGCTTGAGGCAGCATCAATCCCCATCACAACACAGAGCATGGAATTTGTAATAACTTGTATTAAGCATTACAACCCTACCACATGAGAGATTCAATCAGTGGATGGACGAATGATATGTAGCCTCAAGCCTAGGGATATCGAAAGGTGCTTTTCCATTCCACCATGTGCGGCAAATGTGATCATATCTATGAGAGAATGCGAAAAGGCATTTGATGCGTCAAAAGACAAGTGTCAAAAGAGGATGGTAGAAAAATGGCTTAAAGGGAAAATGGCCAACTTGCCCAAGAATGTATGACGTGGAGAGTTCAAGGATGAGTATGCAGTGATGATCACACTACTCAACCGCATCACTAGTCAAGAGGAGGTGAACAAATTTCAGTCATGGGCGTACTATATCATCGCCAAAATTGTGAGCAACAAAGAACATTATGACTGGCCCACCCTGATCAGTGATACACTCCACAAGCAGATGACCGGATTCTTAGAGGCTCACAGGTTTCACATGTGTTCATATCTCGTATATCTGATTGCCTTCCAAGGCCAGTTTAGAGTGTTGAACAATGTGGGAACTTTGGGTGTGCAAAAGGTTCACGAGTATTTCTCGCAGCTTGAGTTCACAAAAGCAAAAAGACATTTCAAGCGAGTAAATGATATCTTCCTGATGCACACCGTGAGAGACCTCAATCATGAGTTGCATTTACACATATCACCAGCAGCCAAGGAGGCAATGCTAGACTGGGCAGATTGGTTCATCCAGTTCCCCACTTTCACCTACATACGCATGTATGGGTACTCTAGTCATCCCGCCATGTTACCTCGCTATCTATCAGATAGGGTGGTCTTCATGTAATTCTTGCGGCAGTTGTCCGAGGTACATTCTCATCTTCGTAACAAACGCAAGACGACCGCAAACTTTCCTTTTGAGATGGGACTTTATAGGTGCAAGACAGCGGCTGATGCCAAGGCCATAGGCCACAAAATGGTGAGATTTAATCTTAAGTATCTCATCGAGAGACCTTCATATGATCCTCGAGGTCACCATGCAGCATGCCTTGAGCAATACTCTTCACACGAGTCTTCCATGGAGGACTATTGGTTCAACTGCGGAGACAAGTTCGAAGTACAAAGACGCAATTACAGCGAGTTCAGACTTCCACAAATTGTTGACTTCATGTCAAAGGAAGTTGAAGGCCTATCCGATGATGATGGGGAAGTTATTCTTCCTTCTTTCTTTGTAGATCAGGTTGACTCACAATCTCTTCGAACAGTGGATTGGTATGCCAAAGAAAGTACGTCTATTGAGGAAAGAACAAGCAAGGTTATCAGAAACAGTCAACTCTACTTGGACAATAAAAGGACAAGGTAGTTATTCCCCACATAGAGCCGCCACCGGTTCATTCTTCACTACCTTCCATGTTGAGAGCTAAGCCTAGACAGAAGAAATGGAGTAACCGTCCTAGAGGAGCCAGAATGTTAGGACACACAAGGGGAAGAATACCGATTGTTGATACAAATCAGCAAGAGGTACATGTGGAGACAGCCACAAACACAGTTGAGCCAGTGATGGAAGCAACTACAGCTGAACTAGAGCCAGTAATTGAGACAATCACAGCCGAGATAGAGCCAACAATGGAAGCAGTTGTAGCTGATGCAGTACCAAAGATGGAAGCAGAGCCTCCCACTTCGCCACCACCGCAGCAATCACCATTCCCCATTGACTTGGATTTGACACCACACGACACTGCAACACAATCCCATTCGTCAAGAATTCGAGGGCCTAACATTCCTCCTTCCAGCGAGGCTAGTCAAGATTCATTTTGGCTTGAGAATCTCCTAGGAAGGAAGAGAGAGAGGCCATTCTACCAACTGGACTTCGCAGAATTTGACCATGTGCCTCAAGACATGCCAATAAAGAAGCTGAAGAAGCAGGTCCATGCAAGAAAGAATGCTGACAATGAAATTGTCATAGAGATAGTTGTGCCACCTAAAGACAGGAATGCAAATGAGGTAGAGGTTGATGACTTCACCTTGTTGAAGGTCAACCTCGATAAGACCACTCGTCGGGTGGAGGCAAATCTCCTTGAAGTTGCATCAATGAGTGTCAAAGAAAGAATGGAAAAGGAGAGCAAAGACAAAGCAGCCCTAAAGGTTGAAAACCAACAACTGAAATTGTACATATCTAGCTTGATGCACAGTACACCAAACAACTCTGCCTTGCCTCGAGAGATGCTAGACCTCCCCGCGGAACAAAATCACCACCAATTGATCCTATATGGAAAACACTTGAGAAATCAAGTGGAAGAATTCATCATCAGGGGCCGGTGTATACTTGCAGAGCTGTACCAGCTAAGGTACAGAGCCCATGACCTTTGTGCAGAGATTCAGCAATCAAAGCGAGACACAGCAGAGAAGAGGCCTGCAAAAAAGATCACTCTCTCAGACTTGCAAATGGCATACGACTCAGTTACCACAGAGGAGAACAAGCTACATCTTTTCTCTTGGAAAGAACGCCTTGCATACAAGGTGAAAACCTATGACACCAACTCAGTGGAATTAATTGAGTACCAATAGATTGTGGCAGGTGTTATCAAGTTCGTGAGAACGTTGGTAACATTTATCCCTTGCCTTTACCAACACGAAGGAGGTGCATACATCGAGCTAGCTGAGGTGCAAACACAATTCCAAGATCTCATCCGTGGTAGTTTTTGCGGTGACCTTGTTGGTTGCAAGTTGAGTAAGATTGCAGTCATGTCAACAAATGTGATGTCCCCATCCTAGTCAGCGCAGCTGGTGACGTGGTTAGCCTATTATTTCGATCCTCGTAGGCTGACAGATTGTGCAGAGGATCATCTGAGGTAGTTACTCAGTGTTTGGTAGCTTCAGTATTGCAGTTGTTTCAGGTTGGGCCTTCGCAGAATCTTCCAAAGTGGATTTTCAGAAACTTTCTATTTTTAGAAAGTTAGGTCAGGCGGAAGCTGCTAATTTGGGCAGGGCACCTGGTTCAACTATTCAGCTCAGAGTCAACCCAGTTCTTCGGTTTGATAGACAGATGGAGAAATAAGGAGTATTTAATGATTATTAAATATTTAATATTTTGACTTTATATTAAAGTCACTTTATTAATATATTTAAATATTAATAATTAAATGGTATATTATAAAGTATTTTTAATACTTTATAATAAAGTGATATATTTTGACATAATGAATAATTATTATTCATTAATAAGACGTCATTTAATTATTATTAATTCTCCTAAGTCAAAAAGGCGAATTTGATCATTTTATTAAATGATTATTAAAAAGAGCTGTTGGGTCGAATTTCTCAAAGGGAATATATATTCAGGAAAGACAAAATCGAACCATTATGTTATGTTATTCAACTTTGTCTTATTTTGCTCTGAGCATTGGAGTTTGCAAAACCCTAGGGTTTCAGCAGGCGATTCATTTCTGGAGAACGATACCTCTTCAGAGATTGGCATACTGAGACTGTGCAATACAAGTTGAAGATTGCATCTTGGTGACTTCATTCAGAGGTTACAGACTGAGCTAATAAATTCATTCATTCAGGATTTAGCGGAGTTTATTCATCAAGCAATTGAGGCGATTCTTTCAAAGGCTTTCTACAGAGATCTGGCACCCATTCCAACAAAGCCGTACTATTTTCTTCTTGCTGCTGGGCCGTACAGTACTATACTTGCAGGGCCGTACCTTTCATCTTTCCAGAAGAGAGCTTCCTTCTTCAGTTTCTGACAAGGGATTCAGTGCGCCTTGGTCTTTGGAGGATTCCTTGTTATTCTGAGTTGAAGGTCTGAGATCAGGAGACATTCATATTAAATTCTTTCAAATCTCTCATGCATGTTGCAGCTGCCACCAGGTTCTTTTCCAAATAGATCATATTTTATTCATTGTTCAAATTTTATCATTGTAAAGGCTCTGAAAATTTAATAAAGTGGTGCGCCTCTATGTTCTGAACAATTTCCAAGTGTTTTCATTGTGATATGAATTTTTATGAATTTTTCAAGCATTTCTTAGAAAATCGCAGCTTTCTAGTATTTTGCAAAAACCTTCAAAAATACAAAAAAAACAGAAAACTTGCAAAAACAATATTCACAGTTAGGATTTCGGGGTTGAGAACCACCAGGGTTCTTACAACAAAGTTGGATGATGCAGCTGCAAAGAATATTGAATATCAACAGCAGATTGCAAGTGGTGAAGAGATGTTGCGGCGACACGTCATCATCCTGCGAAGCATTAATTGTCCAGAGGCAGAGGAAGGCAATGACTGGCTAAAGGAATTGTTGACTAGAGGTGATGAGGTGTAAAACACCTAGTTAGGACGTCCTACCCCTCCAAAATAGCATTTATGACAAATAGGAGTTAACTTGATGCCTCTTTCCAAGTTAACTCATTGTTGACTAGAGGTGATGAGGTGTAAAACACCTAGTTAGGACATCCTACCCCTCCAAAATAGCATTTATGACAAACAGGAGTTAACTTGATGCCTCTTTCCAAGTTAACTCATTGTCCCACTGATCATGCATGTCTATCTCCACTAATTGTGGATGTATATTTTGGAGGCATTTTTGTATTGGGAGTTCTCTTTTAGTTTGGTTTCAGTTAACCGAAGTAGATTTCCAGTTAACTGTTAGGTTACCTACTTTTAGACATAGGAATAAATCTTGCAGATTGGCAAGAATCATTGTTAACTCATGGAGATTTTAGGGTTGCCTACTCCTTTGAGCTTCTATAAATAAGAGCCTTTGCTCATTATTTTGTTACTTTTCTTCACGGCAGCAAAACGCTGAGCTAAAAAGCCTTCGACTTTGTCCGCTTAGTATATGTTCTTGAATCGTATTTGTTATAGTTAAACGCCATGTACTACTTGCGTTCTCTATATTCAGATAGGTGTGTTCAATCTATGTTCATGTATTCTTGGTTGATCGCTCCATGTGTGATTGTCTCTTTGACACAAGTTGTCCCAAAGTATAATCTTTGATCGAAGTTGGGATAGTAAATCAGGAGAGCCTTGGGCCTTTGATCTAAAAGTCTAAAGATTTGTCATTGTATGTTGTTCTTAGTAATCTTCCTTTTGATCTACACCTCGGAAAGAGCATTGTCTCTCCTTGGGAATTTAGAGAGTAGGATTATCCTTATTTGTTGTTTCTAAGTAGTCTACCTTTCAGCCTACACCTCGGAAAGGACTTGGTGCCTCCTTGGGAGTCCTGAGATCTAGCCTACCATTTGATGATTACTTGCATGAGTTCTATTTCGGCGTAAATCTAGAAGTTCAAAGCCTTCGGATGCATTCTGAGAGACAGTTCGTCTAAGTGATCGAACCATTCCATTCCTACTCCTATGCCCCTCTTGCTCTATTTATCTTGAGGAGATAGGACAGATTAAAAGTTAGCTTAGTTATAGTTAAGATCTGTAGAAACCAAAGAAAACCTTAGCTGCAACGCATTGTGCTTTATGTACCCTTGTGCCCTGCCGCTAAATAAAAAGATAGGAACATTAGTTTACTTTACTTTTTATGCAAACATCTGCAAAAAGAGGGAGGAGCTTCCCCTCCTAATTTGAAGAGCAGTTACTACACACTGTGCATAGCTATCTGTTTCCAATAAGCACTCCAGAGGTGCTAATCAAAACGCCAACACTGTCGTTCCTAAAACACGTCCCCTGCTGTCCCACCATCCCCATCCTACAAACACCATGGAACATAGCAATAATGTGCCTACGAGAGCTTATTTATAAGCTCTCCACAAGCAATTTTTATGGGAAAATAAGAATAAAATAATCCCAAAAAGTGCCTACTTTAAAGCAAATCTTATCTCTATCTTCTAAACTAAGGAAATAAAACACTTAACATTTAAATTAAATCTAAAAGAAATAAAGAATTACAATAATCCTAAAATAGGCTTTCACTTTTGCTCAAAAATAAATATTAACCCTAAAATAGAAAATAGCCAAAGTTGACTATCCTAAATCATCCTTTTATATTTTAGTATCAAAACTTGAATGATCTAGAGGCTTTGGAGATGTTATTCTGCCTTTTTCCTATGCAAATCTCACTCTATCAATAAACTCTGTAATCTCATCAAATGGCTTCTAGGCATATTCCTCTTTATCCAACTCCTGCTGGGCAAAGTTCTTGCTTCTTATAAACAATGTCTGATACTTAGGAAATTTGAGCTTCTAGACTTCAACTTGAACAAAAATCCTCATCAGCTCTTCCATATTACTGATGTTGAAATCTGAACCTCCCAACCATGTTATGATTGGTTGCTGAAAATTATCCTTCACTATAAACGTGAATGTGCGAGGAGTGCAAAAAGATAAAATATCTTGCTCCCCATTTGCAACTTCTCTATGTTTTTCTTTGACAATCTTCAAGGTGAGATCCTGCACCTCCAAAAACACTTGACAACCTGCTATCCACCTAGGAACATGATAACATTTAATATTAGTTATCACCTTCAATCTTATTAGTTCCTCCACTCCCCAAAACTCCATCAGCTCAATGTTGCTCAAAAAGCTGCAACATGAAGTAATACAGGAAGTCAAAGAAAACTCCAACTCAATGATTTGTCAAATGGTGACAATTTCCAGTAGCAACATAAACAAATCTTCTATAGTCTTAAAATTGCCTTGACATAAATTTGTGATCCATTGCTGATTCATTTTTCCATGTGTCACCAATTCATCTAATTGCTACTTTTGAAGTCCTACAAAAGTCATGGTGGCAAACTTGCTTTAGTCTCTAATAATGCATTTATCAAATGAGTGATGTATGCTCTCAATTCCTTGATTTTTGCCTTCAATTTTTCGTTCATCTCACCATCGTTTCATAGCATCTCCTTAGCATTTTAGTGGCAAAATGTAATAAATCAATGTTTCCTCACCTGCTTACCAGCCCTAGACTTGTCTCTAAAAATTGGAAATCAGCAGCTTGTATCTCTTGCATACTGTTATGTTGGCGTTTAAATTCGCACCTCTGGAATGCGTATTTGAAACGGACAGCTATGCACAGTAAAACTGCTCTTCAAATTAGGAGGGGAAGCTCCCTCTTGCTGATGGTGTTGAAAGAAAGTAAACTAAGAACTAAGTTGTCTATCTTTTTGATCAGCTTAGAGCACAAGGTTTATTAAACACAAACGCCGCAGCTGAGATTTTTTGTTTTAAGAACTTCAACTACAACTAATTTAAACTAAAGACGTTTCTAACTTCTCAAGTAATACGCAGAGCAAGAGAAACTAGAAATGAACAAGGTTGATTCTCTGACAAAATACTTCAATAAACTCTTTCTCAACAAACATCTACACACTTCAATGTACGCTGAAATCAAGATCATAAAAGTAGAACACAAATAATGGAAATCTGAGATGTTATGTCAAGGCAAAGGAGGCTCATGATTTTATTACTCAAACTTCTGGAACAAAACTTACTTCTAACATGCCTAGAACAAGAAATTGCAGCTAAAGAGGCTTGCAATCTTGTTCTCACACAATAGGAATAGCAATTACAACAATTCCTTGTTGGCTAAAAGATACTCAACAATTCGCTATCATAAAACAATTGAACAACACTTGAATAACAAATAGAAGGCATTTAGGCTCAGCGTTTTGTTATCACTAGCATGGTTCTAACACAAAGTGAACTGACACTGAATAACAGTTTGTTGGCTAAAAGAGACTCATCAATTTGCTATCACAATAACCGTTAAAGAAACTAATGAGCAAAGGCTCTTATTTATAGGCAAGCAGAAGAGTAGGGAACCCTAAAATCTCCTTGCTTTCACAATCTAGGGCTTTCTCAACAAGCAAGCTTTATTTCTAAATCTAGAAAGAAGATAACATCTAACACCTAAGAAAGCAGGAAAAGCGGGAAACGCCAACTATTACATTTATCTTCTTTCTCTTCTCAAAGAATGGATAAGAATTATTCCAAGAATAGAAAGAAAGCGGGAAGAAAGCTGCTTTAAAGCTCGATCACATCCGCTAGAAAATTAGAAATTGTGTCCCGGTTCAGTGCATCTATGCCATCAATAACAAAACACCGTTTTTCTAGAATATCTTCACCATCTGCAATTGATCTCAGGAAATCTTCGACCTCATTGGCCGCTTTTTCAAATCTTGCTAACATCATGGCAAGGTGACTTGGCAGAGTCTTATGTTTTTTTTTCTTTCATTCACTTTAGTACAATCTTCTTGTTGTATTTTTCCTTATGCATCTCCCATATCCTCTCATATTCGCCCTTTGAGATAGTGACACTTTCAGGCCAAGGGGGAATGGAAAAGCATTTCTCGATCATATCAGGCTTCAAACTGCAAATCAATCTGCCATCAACTGATTGAATCTTCCTTGTGGCCGGGTTGTAATGCTTGATGCAAGCAATTACGAACTCAAGACTCTGAACTGATATAGGGATAGACACTGCTACAAGGAGCCCAGAGTGTCCCAGGTTTGTGATTGAGGTGTTGTCTGCGCTCTCCAAAGCGTGTAGATCAAACACCGGCTTGATGTGATGCAGATTTGTCTCAGCTGTTTTGATGTAATCATGATAAAGAGCTAATTTAGTCTTGAAAACATTGGGAGTGTACTCCATTTCGGAAACCTTGAAGAATGACTGTAAACTCGCCTATGTTCAGACAAGTTTTGAGCAACTTACTATTTTTAGCATGCTGGTTTTTCGGACTCAAACGGACAAATTTTTTGGAAATTTTTCAGAGATATGGGTTTTGCTCAGAATTTCGTTGCAAGACAACCCAGATCTTCCGTTTTTGAAAATTTTGAATTTATACTGAAAAAGCAGCAAACCCTAATCTCTTCAATTTTTCACGAAAAACTGCACCTGGTTTTGTTCGAATATGATTAGAAACGGACCCAATTGATTAGATTTGAAAAATACTGATGACTGATTGAAAAAGCAGCCAACCCTAGGATTTGAAATTTTCTTGAAAAAAAACTGTGATATGGGTTTTCTAAGACTGATTTGAGAGGACCCAGATGATTGAAAACTGAATGCACTGAGGATTTCACTGACATGCAAATAAAAAGCAGCTGCTGCAACTTGATGAAGTTCTTGAAAATTTCTTCAGAAGAATGAGGTGATAAGACCCAAATGGCTGAAAATTTGAAAACCTTGGCCTTCTCCTTGAAAAATTTGATCTTCTAGATCAAAAAGCAAGGGTTTATGTTGCTGATCTGAAAAATTTGATGAATAACCAGCAAGCTGAGCTCTTGAATCTTGAAAAAAATTCTTCGAACTTGCTACTCCAATTTTCTCCTTTGAATGCTACCTGCAAAAATAATGAAAATTACATTGAAGAGAGGTGTTAAATAGACTTAGGGTTTGAATTAGGTTTGCTTTCGTTTGCTTTTATTTTCAAAACCCTAAAAATCTCTAATCATTGAACTTGGACGCCCATGCTTCATCCTCTTGCAATTTTGAAACTTTGAAAATCTTGAAAATTCTACTAAGGCATGATAAGTTGGGTGCCCTTCTTGGCTAGGGGAACCCACTTCAAGCAGTGTTAGCCATTTTTTTTATATTTTCAACTTTTCACCATTTTGACCCCCTACTTCGCCTTCGATTTCCGGCTTACAGACTAATCTGATGGGCGAGCTAAATGATTCATTGCAAAGCCAGACCCGTTCTGAGAAGATTTTTCTGGAGGCCTCTCTGGCTAAAATCTTCATCTCGACCTTCGAATTCATGGGAGCCTTTCTCCTCCAGGGGCGCCTATTTTGTCCAGAGTTAGCCATTTTTATGATCTTCAATTTCTTCATTAACTCCTCTTCTACAGATGATCTTGTCGAATCTGGTGATCCGGGCATCGGATTGACTGATGATTATGCTTGTTGCAAAGCTGAGAAGATCTTGTCAAGGGTCTTCTGGGAGACTTCATCAAACAGTGAGTTTTAAACCTTCAAAAGCTTGGGCGCCCTTCTTGGCTGGGGGCGCCCAAGTTCACTATACTTGGTCATTTTTCATAAATTTTCACCTTGCTTCTGAATTCTGAAACCTCACTCTTGTTTCACCCTATGTTCATCCTCTCGTATCTGGCGACTGCAACCTCCAATTGACGTGTTGGATATCTTGTTGGAGAGCCTGATAAACTGTGGAGAAATCATGTTAGAGCCACATATGCAAATTCATCTGTTTTGCCCCTTGAAATCTTGGGCGCCTCTTCTCTCTTGGGGCGCCCAAACCTTCCAAACTTAGCCATTTTCATCTGATTTTCATCTTCAAGTTTGAAACCTTCATTCTGTATGTTCCACTTTGATCTAAATCTACTAGAGATTGGGCAATCGAATGCTCTGACGGAAACAGGCGTGGCGAAGCTGGCTGAATACTGAAGAGATTGAGCATATTCTCAAACCCTAACTGCTAAGTTAGGTGCTCCAAAAAGCTGGGCGCCCTTCTTCACCTGGGGTGCCCAAAGTTCTCATACTTAGTCAAATTTTGATAATTGTCATGTTCTTCATTCTAACTTTTGTGTGAATCCTCCCTGTTCAGCTCTGAATCTCGAGCAACCGGATGATCTGTTGACTGCACCGTCGGACTCGTTGCGGAGCTGGAAAAGAACTGAGCAACTTTGGTTGGAGGTTCAAACCCTAATTTCAACTTTTAGTGCCCTAAAAAGATGGGCCTATTCTCTCTTGGGGCGCCCATGGGTGGCAATGTTAGAAAATTTTCACAATTTTTCACTTTCTTTTCCGTTCTTCATGCTTGCTCACCAACTCGCCTTCTGTTGAACGCCTGAGTGTTGAATCTGACGCCTGGCAGCTGACTGACCTCCATTGATGACCTCGAGCTCCTGATATGCTTCTGAAAAAGCATAATAGACCCAGTAGGGTAAAACTGATTATTTTGAGATTCTCGACTCCACAAAATGATATGGAAGTATTTTGGAGCCAATCAAAATCAATTTGAACTCTAACGGACCAACTTTCTATTTTAGAAACTTTCTATTTTAGAAAGTTTTGCCAGTATCCGTTTCCAAAGAAACCCAGAAAAAGTTACTATTTTTAGAAAATTTCTAAAAATAGCAGTTTTCCTAAAAAGTAGGGATGAAAAACTGAGATCTGGGTTTTGTATATTAAGCTGCTCTGAGCAGACCCAGATCGTCAGATTTTGAAAATTTTGCGTTTTAACCCCTCATGCAAGACATGCACACCCAAATTTTGACCTTTTTGACTGATTTAACAAGACTTTTACTCATTTCTTCAAAATGTCTAAGTGTAACAAAAATTTTAATTTTGGGGTACAACATGTTATCAAACGAGAAATGATAGTTTCAGTTATTATATGCCCTTCACTTTTCTTCAACCTTGGTTGTCTTTTGGCCTTCTTGATTTTGACATCTAGGATTAAGCTAAAAACTTCACTTAAATTAAGTGGTTGTGCAACTACCACTCTTTTCTTTCTTGTTCAAGGTTCCCTAAAACTGATCTATATTCCCAGAGCTTGGTTCTGGAACATCTACTTCCATAGCTATAATTTCTTCAATAGGCTGAATCATGGGAGTGGAAGATGTGCAAATAGATGACTTAGAAGCTTTTAGAACTTCCTTGGGTTGAATAGGTTCTTGAGGTGGAAGAGAAGAATGTGAGCCCTAAACTAGAGTGATATCTCTACAAATGAGTGTAGGTGATTTTACCCTTTTCTTTGCTACTAATTTCAGCTTCTCAGTCTTAGTTTTTCCACAGCTTGACTTGAAGCTTTCATCTTTTTCTTTTGATCTTCAACTCTAGCCATTGCTTCTTTTGAGTCTGGGACTACTTCCATACTTCTTTTTGGTAACCTTGAATGTTTTTCCCATGGTACTAACAATTCTAATTCAGCTATTTTTCATTCCAATATTCCTCTAGACTTGTCCAATACCGCCTTCTTCATGCAATCCTCGGAAATACCATCTCCTACTGACCAAATTACTGGTGATAATGTATACACACCTCCTCTTGACTAAATGAATCAAGGAGATAAGAGATCTTTTGAATCTACCATTGTACTTAGAACTGATTCCGAAATGAGTTCCCTTAGCTGATCTAAATTCATTCTACTGTGCTTTCTCCTTCATGCATCATACTTATCTAGGCACTTTGCCTAGAAATCCTCCAAGTCTGGCACATGGGCAAACTTGATACCAAGTCTGTCTACCATGATGTCTTTGGAGTCAAAATATCTATTTGTATGATGAAACTTGAGGCTATATTTGGACAACTCAACTCCCATTTTTCTAGCGGCAATGGTGTTGGAACACTTGTAAGACCCAATATGAATTGGGTAAATGGCTCCCAATTTGTATATTTTCTTCGAATGCTCATGTGCCACTGACAATTCCCTGCAATACTCCATTAGGATAATTTGATCATTAAATTACCATGGAAGTTTGAAGGGATATGAATCAAATCCACACACGCAAATGTATGTGAAGGTAGGGAATTGCATAAACCAATCTACCCATTATGTAAAATCCCCCACTTGATTTCTAATGAAATTTTTGCATTTATTCAGTTTGACAATGTGAACATTTTGTCAAACAGTAGACATGCACAAAATTGGGAAAACACCAATGGTTTCCGAACAGCAAATACGCTTATGCAAAAAAATTCATTACATAATGCTTAGATATCATTACACAGCAGTATACTGGGAAAATGCTTATGAATAGAACTCTATTAATACCACACATTACAAAATATTTATTCATATTTCTGACCTGAGAAATAACAATGTACAGGTCACCTTCTTTGCAGGATGCCAATTATGAATTCGCAGCTCTCTTGCATGATACTCCGTTGCCTTAATAACTTTTGCACATTACCCAAGCCGGATGGCTTATTCTGACTGCCACACTTCTCCTCTCCTTACGTCACCTCCTATCATGCATTCCTACAATCTCACACAGCTCCTTCAATCCGGTCGGCCTATCATTACACCCTCATGTCCTCCCTTTTGCTTAACCCAACCCTCCTTTCTGCTACATCACTAGGCTGGAAATGGCATTCACAAACCAATGTCCCTTTACTCCAATCAATGGATACTCAGTTTCCTACACAGCTCATGAACTATGCCACCTATCCCTGCTACTGCGCCCAGGAGTAATGAAATCAACCTAGGCAAGGTTCTTTCCAATCTCATGGCTCCTCTATGGAATAGATAAACAACTCTGCAATTAATGGTACAGCTGGAACTATAAGCAACAATAAATCCCTTCAAACCATACGCCCAATCCAAGATGAGTACAATACATTCATTCAGCACTATGATCTCCCGGCCAAAACATCCACCAATATGAATGAAGATGTTGCATACAAAATGAGCAAGATATATTTATTGTTACTCTGCAAATTTGTCTCCGAAGGAGACCCCACAAATTTGCAATGAAGCACACTATGAAAGATCTGAATGATCTCTCCCACTTGACCAACTAGGGTGGATTAGTCTCACCACCGAACCCAATCGCCCTAGGGTTTTTGTCCTAGAGCCAAGAACTAAAAAGCTCCTCAATCACCAATAGAGAAAATAATCAAGCATAATGCAAATGAGCCCTCAACTCCACTTTTAATACACTTTTCACTTTTCCCGCTCCAATAATAAAATATCTCTTATTATAAAGTGACTTTATAAAGTACCTTTTTAAATATTTCCCCATGTCACTTAATACGCCATTTAATCTAATTATTTAATATTACCTTATAAATGCACTTTTTCCGCTAGGCAACATTAAATAATTAAATTAATCAATTCCCTTTACCCGACTATAGCCTACAAGAATTAAATAGGCTATTAAGTCCTCCTGGAGCGATCACTGGGAAAGGGACATTACACATTACGTGATCACCAATCTTGCATGCTCTGAGATGCCAATGTGGTTTTCATTGTCTAGATCACTTATATTTGCAAAGTGAAAACATTATTTACCCTCTTGAAGTGTTTAAGCCCTTCTATGTATTCAAGCTAAGGATATGGTTGAAAGAAGTGACCTTGTGAATAGACTTTTTCCAAACTTGTGAAAATATTTGCCTGCACTAAAATATAGACAAGGTAAGATGCCATGTGAAAATTCCTAGTATCAAAGAATTTTGTCAACTGTCAATGGATGGAATTGCTGATTAAGTATCCCCAATAAATGTATCTCTTCCCTTCATATATTAATCAGATTGTGTAAAACATCCAACTCTTGAATGTTCTTGCTTCTGTCTGTCCCGTCACCGTGTTGAGCATGATAATCATGAGCTCCAATTCTTCTCTGGAATTAGTCCTGTATAAAATCTTCAGCAATTGATTGGGCTTCTAAGTTCATTTTGACACTGGCACATTGGTACTCCATTGATATTCACACTGCTCTAAATCAATCGATTGCGTCTCCTCATACTGCTGTAATACAAATACTAATTTGAGAGTTTCAATATCCAAATTACCAAATACTCTATTGTTTAAAGACATGATCCTTTGTGTTCGAGTCTCATAATGGCGTGCACATGTTATCACTAACTAAAGGGATTGAATTGTGACGGGTAAAGAAGCAACTTGAATGAGTCCACACTTCCATAATCTAATAGCTAGGTTACTTTTTACGCTAATTCTTTCATCTAATTTGAGGTTCAATATGTCCAAATGGCCAAGCAAAGTGTCACAAACATGATAGGAACTGTTTGAGAGGAGGGTTTTAGACTCTAGAACACTTTTACATAATTCCATGGCTGGGAAAAATCTCTTATTGCTGTCTATGGCTTCAAAGAAACCTGCTGATTTGTGAAATCAGAACTTTTGGAAGCAGGAATTTGTTATGACAACATAAATCTTATGATGAAAATCGGGATGCTTGGGATGATATCTTGCAATTATAACAGCAACTTCAAACAATTCTGAAACATGCTTAAGTATGGTGCTTCAAATCTGAACAACCTTCACTATGGTGCATCAATACCTGCAAAAACAACAGTATAGGACTTCACTCTGCTCTTGATAGCTGAAACAAAGCTTGTTTGATGATTGGAATGAATGAACACCTTAATATATAGGCTTTCCATGCTATAACACTAGCTTTTCCTCAAAACTTAGAAAGGTGGTGCCGAAGGTGGTGCCTATTATTGGATGATTTTTTATTTAAAACACTACAAATTCATGCTATTTTGAATGTTGGCTGACTAAAACAAGTTGGGCACTGATTCGGGATGGCTGCACCAACCTTAAATTGCACCACTTAAATGGTTAAAGTGCTGAAAAACCATTTCATATATGTCTTAACCTTCGCTTGAATGCTGGTGTGGTTTCATACTGTATTTGCCTCAAATTTGGTGCATTTTTATAATGGCTAATCCATTGATAAAGCACACCAGGTAAATGGAATTTCCTCTTTAAGTGTTTGGGCACTGATTTATGGTTCATTTGCCACTCCTTAGGCATGCTTTGGCATTGGTTTAATAGATGTATTTATGTGCCTAAAATGTGGCAACTCTGACTTAAGCAACATGGTGTGGATTTTTAATGGTTTAGCCCATATAAAAGTGTGCCAAATTAGTTCCATTTCCCTGTTTATTCTCAAGCACACTTCAGCAGTGACTGATCTACTCCTTAGGTGTTCTTTTGAGCTGATTTTTCCACCCTAAAAGTGCACCTGGCTTTGATAATGCACTATCTTTTCTTCCTTATTCGTTTTGCTGGCATTACCTTCCAAATGACAAATTGAAGAGTTCTTCCCACACGATGATTCCTGGTTTCCATCCTGCATCTTTTTCTTTTAGCATTCTTCATCAATGAGTCATCAGCAATCAATGTTAGCAGAAAAATGAGGTTTCATCTTGACAACTTTACAATTTGACAGAAATAACAATACAATTGACCTTGATTATCTTTGCCAGAATGATTTGACTTCTAAGTCACTGACTGTAAATCTAATGAACGCAAAGTTTCATAGGGGTACCAACATCTATCATCCGAAAACCTTTGGCAACTATGGAGAGTTAAGAATGACGAGGTATTTCAGGGCAAAGGAGGAGGTGTCTTGCAGAATCTTGCTGTGATTTCACTCCTCTCCATTATTTTACAAGTTACAATGGCATTAAAGATTCCAAAGGACAGATTTTACAAGCTGCTAGATAATGGAGTCACAATGATCTACAAATCTGAAATAAAACAAGCATAGTGGTGGAAAAATATTCAAAGAAATGGTGGTAAAATTGATGGAAGTGGTGATGAAGAAGAGATAGCTAAATATATTGTTCACAGTCTAGATCCTCCATATTTCATTGTCAAGAGCTCAGGAACCATTTTGCAAAAAAGAAAAGATGATATGAAGATTGAACACAATTTTGGTTCAACAAAGACAACTCGAGATGTGCTGCTGCTACAGACAGTAACGAAAAAGAAATGACAATATTGGCAATCATAATGATATCGAATTCTGCTAGGAATAATTGCTTATATGAAGGGGTATATAGTTAGTAACGGTTGTATTAAAACTAATTCTATCTATTGTGATAAATGATGAAATAGTTAGTGACCATGATTGGTATTGTTTGTCTCTCAAGCTTTTATTTTTCTTTGGCCTAGGTGATATTGATGTCCTCGTAGTTGATTTCTTTTTGTTTCATTAGATATGCAGTATGTGCCAGCCTGAAAGGCCTAACTACTATTTCCAATATTAAAAATCAAAAAATAAACAAGCTATAGCATATGCCAAAGGGTAGGGAAACCAAATTTTTGATACAAAATGCCACTCTATTGAGTATTGGTGTTGATGCCATTTGAAAAATGGGCAATAGATTTTGTGGGACCAATCAAGCCAACAGCATGGTGACGCCAGCTATGGTTTATCCTAACAACTATCAAATTACTCACATGATGAGCAGAGGCAATCCTTGATTCGGATTGTACTACAAAGACAGCTATCAAGTTCTTACATTAAAAGTATTATAATGAAGTTTGGATGTCCCACAATAATAACAAGCAATCAAGGGAAGCATTTTGTGAATGAAACAATTGGAGAACTTTTACAATAATTTATGATTAGCCACAATAGAGATCGCTCATATTACTCCCGAGCAAATGGAACAACAAAAGCATTTAACAAAACGGTAGAGGTTGTTGTGACAAAGGTATTTGACAAGGGGGACAGATGGGAATGATAAGATCCCAGTGGTACAATGGGCTTACCACAGCAAATATAAAAGATTGACAAAATTTTGCTCATTCCATCTTGTTTGTGGATTAGAAGCTGTTGTACCAATAGAATATTCATTGCCTAGTTCACGACTAGGCATAAAAACAAAAATGAATAAAGATGAGTCTTTAGAAGAGAGCTAATAGAACTTTAGAAATTAGATGAGAAGTGATTCATTGCAGCTTAAAACCAAATGTAGAAAAAACAGAGGCAGAAAGCATGGCATGACCACAATTGTAAAACTAAAGAGTTCAGCTAGGAGATATTTGTTTTGCTATCAAATGCCAAATACAGGAAACCAAGAAACTTGAAGATTCGATGATGGCATCGATATACCGTTGATCACATTCTATCCATAGTTACAAGACTTGGCGAGTCCCAAGGTAGTTGACACCAAACGGGTCCCAAGGACTCATGACCCCACAAGTCTGGCCAAACTCACCAGACCCAACAAGTCTTGAGAGTAAGACTTAGCCACAGCAAGAAAAATAAATAATTATAAAAAGAAAAGAAAAAACATAAATACTTAAAAAAAACATTTAAAATGACCTCTCACACTCTAAAAGTGCATTCATTTCATTTTCAAACACAAAGAGGAAAAAATTAGTTTTTGAGCAAAAATTACATGCCATTGAAGAAAAAATCAACACATAGGTTGAGCAAGAAATAGTGATTGAAAACCATTTGAGCAGGTTTGCAACAGCCCTTGGTGCACAAAGGAGCCTACAGAGGATTCGACAGAGCCCACCATTGATTTGGAACAGCCTGCCATTGATTTGAAACAAATTTGAAGAGCTAATCTTGTATTCTGAAGTCTTTTTTTTCTATTTTTAAATTCCATTGTGTTCTACATTTGTTTTGATTTTTCACTTTAAGTTAATGGAACAAAGAACAAACCCTAACTGTTTCTTTTTTTTTTAAAGCTGCAAACCCTGATCGTTTTTAGTTTCTTCTAATTTTTTTATTTTAATTTAATCAGAAACCATAAATGTTACTTTATTTTCTAAGTTGTCGGTTTGTTACATGATCGGGTACGGGTACAGGGTTCTGCATTAAAGAAGGGAAGCTGCCTCAATGTGAAGCTTGGGAGATGTTTTGGGGAGGCAAAACTCATCAAGTTGCATTTCAAGGAGGTTTTGTTTTCTCATTGCAAGAGACCAACACACTCTGCAGTAGATTGCTTAGCTAATTATGGAGCCAATCAAGAACCTTTAACAGCTTTATACGGCAGCCGTACTTTTTCATAGGAAGAACTTGGTCATTTCTTAAATTATCTCCCCCCATAAAATTTGAAGGCATACAGATTTTAAGGGATCTTTTAAAGGTCCATTTGGAAGTGGCAGCTTGTGATGTTAATAACCTCAGTGGATGGTACATTGAATATTGTGAGGAAGAGATTTGAGACTGTGAGAGTTTATTGCCATTGCAAGCTATATGTGGTCATGTATGGCTAGATAGTTATTTCTTCATATGTAAAGGCAAATGGCTATTAGCCTATTGCAGTTTGGCTTCAGTGGTTCCAGGAGTCTTGGCACTTAGCATTGTTTATGGTGTTGTGTTTCCAATCTCCTCTATGTGGTGTTGTTTAAAATGGGTAGAAAGAAGAGCTCTGGGAAAACTAGAGATCCTAAGCGTAAAGGAAAAGTGGCAAACAAGCATTTGAAGACATTTTTTGCTTGTGACAATGATGAGGCAGTAAGTTTTGTTAAAGGCATATAAGGAGAGAAGGGTCTAAGCCTAATAGGGGAACCGAAATCTAAAGCATCCATACATGTTGATTTTATGGCTAATTTGGCCATGGTTTAGTTTTTTCTCTCAAACCACTTTGGAGATATGGGCTGGAAAAGGAAATGGAAGTGCTAGTTTTTCATTGCAAAAGAAAATGAGAAAGTCATAAAGAGCTGCATCCATTAACTCTCCTGTATCTAAGGGTTCAACGGTTTGGACCCAAAGTTGGTGCCACAGGCATTTTTTTGCTAGGGGCTTACTGCAATGATGTGGAGAAGATTCTGGCTAGAACGTATGTCACACACAATTTGGGCCAGTTGGAAGTATCTAGTGATTTTACAGTCCCAGGCTTCTATGGTAATTCCATTCATCATGTGTGGCATAGGCGGGAGGTGAGTCAAGGTGTTCATTTCCTACTCTTGTTAGGGCTTTCCAAGAGCAACATGCCACTGGTGTAGTGTAGTTGAAGGGTGATTGGGTGGAAGAGGTGATGGATTGAGGGGGAGATGGTTATTGCAGGTAGGGTGCAGTGGGGTGTATGTTGAAGTTTCTGGAAAGAAAGGGGATTTTTGCTGGTGTTCGTATATTTGCAGAGAGTTATCTCAATGGTGGAGCTGTTATGCTTGCTCTTTTTTGTCCTATAAGGTGTTAGTTACTGGTAAAGTAGGCTGTAGGTTTTTGGGTTTGCAGGATTAGTGTTGGTCATTTGTTTATAAACCTTACTGCTCTTTTGATGCACTATATTGTGTCTCATTATTACGGTAATGCTTAATTTTTACAACCATTTTGGTTGTTATATTTATTAAGCTGATATGTATTTCTTATGTTTCTCCAAGGAAAGGGGGGCCAATAGATCCCTCAAATTATAAATCCAAAAAAAAAGGTTTAGAAGCTACATGCTGATAGAATTATGGAAACTCCAAGACACGAGTTCTTTGAAATCTTTGAAATGATAGATATGAAGTTGTGTTGATCTATTTCAAAGGCTTGGGAAATGATAATAATAATAAGGCAGAGGCTGATAATGCTTAAGGGAATTCATTTTTGGTTTCAAAGGAACAAAAATTATTATCATACAGTAGAGCCATCAAATTATCATTCAAGCATTGGACAAACCTCATAGCACAAAGTGGTCACTTAGTTCCAGCTTGGGGAAAGCAAAAGATCTCCCTAAGAAAAGAGAAAATGTAAGTTTCAATAACATAAAAAGGATAGTAGCTGATTGAAGAGCTAATTGTGGTTTAATAAAAAAAAACTACGTTACCAAATTGTCACATGTACAGGCCAATTCCAAGTATGAAATGTCCTGAAATCAGATCCTAGTTTGAATCACCTATGGATTTAACCAAAATACATCCTTTTGCCACCAGAAATAATTTGGCCTCTTTCCCATCAAACCCAACCATTTCCATTGCTTGCATGGCATTTCTAAAGCAATTCTAGAACAATTCCAGCAGCAAATGAGTTTTTTGAAGCATTTTTTTTTACTTTGTTGACTGACAAAAACCCTAAACAACAGCACGTTATGTTATACCTTGAGTTTTGGCTACCACAGGAGCTAAAAAGGAAAGTAGACGTGACGGTGGACAAGTTTTTTTCCATGCAATTTTTGGATTTTTAAATTGAACCAGCATTTTTCTCTATTGGGTTGCATGTATTAGTTTATTTATATTAAATTATATTAATTAGTATTAATTGATTAATAGATTATTTATTAAGTTTAATATTAGTTAGTGTTAATTTCATTATTAATATTATTTATTATTCAATTGTTATATTATAATAGGGGGCTTTGAAAAATAGTTTTATATCCATGTCTATACAACTCTAATTTAATTTAATTTTTATTTTTTTTATAGGTAAGTGCTGTCAAGGGGGACAGCTCCCGAAAAATACGATCAAAAAATGCATGCCCTAACCACCAGGGGTGCACCAACACAAATATAATTTTACCTAGTAGAGCATGCAACAACCCGAAAATGGGTGTGACCACAAATTATACCTCCATAATTCCTTCTTTCTTTGAGGATCTTAGTGACATAGGATGTTTTTGTTTTGAAGGTGGAGATTTCTTTTTCTTCACCTCCGTCCAAGCCTGATGGTCAACCGATGAAGGATGCTGGCCCACACACGAAACCGCCAGCAAGGAAGAACCAAGGTTGCAATCCACGGTAGTAGCCACCGAAAGTGAAGAAGAGACAGAGTTGGAGACCACCAAAGATGGAAAAGAACTGCAAGCATTGTCTTGTTTTGAATCAGGCGCAGTCACCTAAACATTGCAGTCTTCCATAGCCGAGTGGGAAGGTACGAGAGCCGGAGTAGTTTCCTGCAGTGAGGGAGTGGAAGCACTAGCATTCTTTACAGAAGGTGAAACAGCATAATGTCTGGATTCAGCCCCAACCCACCATGAGGGGTTGTTGTTTGGGGCAGCACTGGCATTCTCCCCAAAACGTTTTTTACCGCACTGTGTAATAGCATGTTCTGTAGCAAAGCAAATTTGACATTTGAATGCAATCTTTTCATAATCTATCGGTTGGCGCCACCTTTTTCCAACTTTGAGAAAGATTTCTGCTGGGAGGCCATTTGAAACATCCATTTCTACACATAAGCGAGCAAAAGTTGAATTTTCATAGTTAACTGTTTCATCTGAGATACCATGGTATTTCCCCAAGCTGTTGCCAATCGCTTTCAAACAATCAATTTCCCAAAACTGTAATGGGAGGTAAGGTAAACGGACCCATAAAAATGCAAATGAAAAAGACTCTGTGCGTGGATCAAATGAAGGGGACCAAGGTTTCATGTACAGAAAATCCCCTTGAAAGAACTAGGGCCCCGTTTTTAACACCATTTCCTTATCATCCATGGATTCGAATTCTAGGATTAAAAACCCTTTCGCACACGAGTAAATGTTGATTTCGTCTTCTAGGTATTCCTTCCAGTTTGCTTCAATCCAAGAATGGAGGTCACATAATTTAGGCCACACCTTAGTAAATCTACAAATCAGTGGGTGATCTTGCAAGTAGTCTTCTCTGTCACAAACAAGGTTGTCTAGATTGATCTTAGGGGCAGAAGATTGCTGCACGGCAAAAGGAGGACGCAAGGAGGCCCCATCGTGGAGCCTAAGAGGCTCTGATTCTTGCTTGTTAGGGGATATACCAGTAGACTACATGCCCAAGGAGAAATCCGGCCCATGAGGACCGTTACGCGGAGAATGGCGGGCAACAAGGGCATCGATGAAGCTTTTCCGCCTGCAACCTCTGTCATCATGGCGCGAGTCCAGCGCACCAACCATTGCATGCTTAACAAAACCAACACTGCCATCTTTCAGACTAAGCCTTTCCGCCAATGGAGACTTAGGGTTTTGCACAGGAATGCCTTCCCTGTCACACACCTGTTTACGCACGGTCACATCCGGGAAAGAGCCTGAAACGACTAACACCTTTGCCAACATCACCTCCCTGGAGGCACCTTCGCCAAGGCCATTCGCAAAGTGAGGCTCGCCTGCAGTTGGAGCAGATGCGGGAGTTTTCAGAGCAGACATTTTTTGATTTTCCTCTTGTGCTTATAACTCTGATTTAATTATATTTAATATTTATTATTAATATTTAACATGTTAAAAAAACAAATTTAATATAGTAGAACTTTATTCTATATTAATATAGTATAGTTTTTACTATTTTAGGCTAAAAATATGTATATATTTGTGATCTTATATGTTTTTTGCACAGACGTACCCAACTTCCTCCCAAGAAATGCCACACTGGCATATCATACCAATGTACCCACACCTGATTCTGATTCAGTAACTGAGTAAATAAATAATGTATGCCAAAATAAGATGTTAAAAGGGTGAACAATTATTATTATAAGTGGAGACCTTCTCATTCAGCAAGAATTGAACTTGACATGCCTTGGTCTTCTTTTGCTTTCATAATTGAACATATGAGAAAAAAATATGTTTTAACTTCACAAAAAGCAAAGAGTAGAAAACATTGCAAATCTCAAGAAGAAAATGGAAAATGGAAAGAATTAAAATCCATTTGAACATGCTCGGTTGGAAGGTTACCAAGGCTAGGGATGGAAATTGAGGAAAACAAAAGTGTATTTAGTAAGGACCAATATATTCACGGAGACTCAAAACACAAGATACATAAAAAGAATGCTATCTTGTTGGTCAATGGATTGAGAATGAAAGAAAGAAATATGCTATCTTGTTGGCCAATGGGTTGAGAACAAAAGAAATAAATAGACTATATTAATGTCAATGAATAATCAATACAGGTAAATACAACTCAAAAACTACAATCTGTTATAAAACAAGTACTACTGTGGAAAGGCCCTGTGAAATGAAAAATTAACTACATACAAAGTACAACAAAAGATGAACAGAGCAACCTATAGTGGCTAAACCCCAATCCAAAAGACACAGTACAAGTAGCCCTGCAAGGGAAGGACCCCTCAAAGAAACATGGAGCTGATAAAGAAGATCAAGTAAGAGACCATGAAATGTAACCAACACCATCACAAGCATGCAGAACCAAAAGAGCCAGCAACATTGTCATCTATTACCATTACTGGGCCCAAACAACCAGTTATTAAACAAGTACTACTGTAGACGGACCCTATGAAATGAAAAATTAACTGAACACAAAGTACAACAATAGATGAGCAGAGCAATCTATATTGCCTGAACCCTGATCCAAAAGACATAGTACAAGTAGCACTGCAAGGGAAGGACCCCTCAAAGATACATGGAGCTGATGGAGAAGATCAATTAAAAGCATGAAATGTGACCAATGCCATCACATGCCTGCAGGACCAAAAGAGCCAACAACATTGTCATCTTTTACCATGACAGGGCCCAAGCAAGATCTGAAAATGCTCACATGGAAATGTGATGTTTCTAGGGCTAAGGGGACCAAGCTGAACAATCCTAGAAGCAAGCCAAGTACACCCCCAAAGCCTCTCCTAATATCCAAGACCAATGAACCTTTGGTCAGAGAAAAAACTGATACTGTGTGTCTATCTTAATGATTTAAGTTGCGGATGAAAAGATCCTCAAATGAAATAGATTCGTTTGGCCTAGAATAAGGTTGAGGATGGTGGGGCATTCTGGTAAGTTGGTAACAGTAATCAAAGAGGAACGTCATCTTGTTGATCTATAACTCTTGTGGTATGAATTGACAGTATCAACAGGGTGCTTAATGCTCCCAAAAACTATTGCAGGTTCAAAGATAGAAGTAAACAGCTTGAAAGGTGGATAAAGAATAGAATCTGCATCTGAGAATATTAGCCTCTCAAAGAAAAAGGACCATACTCCTTTTATTATGGTATTCAAAGGTGGATAAAGAACTGCTCAAGTACTTGTGTGGTATATTCCTCAGATTTAATAGCATATGAGACACCTGAAAATCAAGCAGTCTTAAATGTCATCCTTCTGGTGAGGGAAAAGACAAAACATCATGTCACCCTGCATGATATGGTGGTCAATCTCAATGCATAACTGTTGGGAGAACACCCTCAGCTAGCCAAGGGAAATTCTCAAGCCATATGGCCAATGATGTTAAAGATAGTCAGACTCAGTGATGGTGTCATCTGAATGAATGAGAGATCAAAGACACAATGCCAGGTTTTGGGGATCAGTTTGATAGAATTGTATAATTTCAAATAGAGAGAGCACAAAGGAAAAAAGAACAATTAAAAAATTGAGGAGAAGATGGAAGAAGGCTAAAAATCACTAGTTGACTTGCTTTAATAGATTATATAAAGATCAGCATGTACTGCTAGGTTGGTCATCTTTTTCACAAGACCTTCACTACTGACTATACACTTAGATTTTAGCCTCAAAAAAGCATGTAAGGACATTAAAGAATTGCTCTAAGCAATGGTAAGAACCTAACCAAGATTTTCTAAAGCAGAATTTTGCTGCACTCCCAACCAGCAGAATTTTTGTGTCCATTCCCCAGCGTTTTGTTTTATGTGAATTTTCAAACTGATAGAGAATCATTTGTTCCAACGAAGAGAACATGTTAATATTAAGCATTTAAGCACAAATTGCAATTAAAATGTATTTTTCTCATTTCCAAGAAACATGCCTGTTCTCCAAAAATTATGTATAATGTAACTTAATATTTACCAAACATATATTACCATAAAAAATGAGGGTTGCAAAATGCTGCAAAAATAGTATTTGTGACACTTTAACACTATCTTGCGCAAATTACTCCTATTAGAGCTACAAACGATAATTCAAAACAATTTGCTTTTGAGAAGAAAGTAGCTTATTACCACTAAATTCCCAGCTTTAGGCAAGCTGATGCTTTTTGATGAAGCTGTTGCTATAAAAAGTGATACAAACTGACTGACAGTGATTGCAACCAATGAAGAGAGGATAAAGATGCGATATCTGTGGCTGATGGTGAAAAGCTGCTGACGAATTCTCATATGCTCCTTCAAGATGATTGAAACATCAGGCACGCCTTTGAAAAGATTACTATAGTCCTCAAACCGACAAAGCATGAGAGAGCACATAAGCCGAAATAGAACACAGATAATAAGGAACAGACTCATCCGGTAAAGCCATGAGAGCAAGACAGTCCCACACAAGATAATTCGGATAACAATTGTATCCTCAATAAATGGTAATTTAACTGAAACTTGTGTAAACCACCAAATTTGACAGATAATCTCACCAATGAAACCGGGAAAAAGAATCCACGCAACTAGTGACACAGTAGCCTGCTCACACAGCAATATCGGTAGTTACAATTCAAAATCTCCAAACAAGAATAAATTTATAAGGACATAAAAAAAGAGAGCTCTTATGATTTGATTGCATATATTGATACCGAAGACGGTTTCCTGAATAGAACTTATTTGAATCCATAGAGCACTCACTGTCAATAACTTGGCCATAACTGTTCAAAGACATTATAACTAGTGATTTTCCAAAAGACTACAATTTCATGACACATAACGGTTGAAGTATACCCAGAAATACAAAAAAAAGGCATCTTATCAAACGAATTAATTTCCAACAAAAGACAGGCACTTGGGTCAGAGGATGAAGGATGGAGGATGGAAAACACTCTAGAAAATAAGGTTTTAAGACTGGCAAAAAATATAAATACTGAAACCGTTATAGACTGTGAAAGAAATACAAATTTGATACACTTGGTTAGCTTTGCAATACACAGATTTGGTACACAAATATAAAGACTGAAACCGTTATAGACTGAAAGAAATACAAGTTTGATACCCCTCGTTACCTTTGCAATACACAAAGAATGGCATCTAAAGATCTGCCGATCCTGAAATGCAAAGGTCAAACTGTAATGGCAATATTTAAAAGATGAACAATTGAATCACCGTGGAATAACGAATAGCTGAAACCGTGTCTTTCAATTATATCTGAGTATCACTGAACCCACATAACTTCAAAAAATACAAATCAGACAGAAGAAAAAGAAAAAAAACAGCGAAACAAATGTTACCTATGGTAAGAAAGGTAAAGAGATCTTACGGTGAGCTCCCTCTTGAAAATGATTTGAACTTTTTCTGATTCACGTTCAATTTTATCCAGGAACAATATTTTCTGTAACCCATGCTGCTTAAGATTGTGAGAGAGGAACAAGAAAGAAATGACTGCTAAGGAAGACTCCGATATCTGAACAACTGCATTGAGCTGAATCTGTTCGGTATCAGAGTTACTGAAAGTAACACAGAGAACTAATACGGTAGGAAATATTACGGTAAAAAAAGAAAACAACATCCAAGAAGCAATTAAACTTGCAGCGCACGAGTTAAAAAGCCCAAAACAAGCCAATGCCATTTTGAATCTGTGTAGACCGTCTCGGTAAATGTTGTGAAGACTTCTATAATCTATTTCGACATTATTGGCAGAATGATGTGCCCTCCTCCTTAAAATACCATCTTCCCCTGAAGTCTGATTTATCAAGCTTGCACCTGCACTATCTTCACTCCTACGCGACCCACTATTCTCATTGATCAGCAGGGATTGGGATTCTTCATGTTCTTCACGTATGCCAATGTCAATACAGTCCATAAGAAGACAATCTATAATATATGAAGCTGGAGTAAGGAAGCAATGAACGAGCCAAGAGGACTAATCGCAGTTACCCCAAATGTTTTACCCCTCTCTCTCATGATAAAATTTCATGGTGCCCACCGGGCATTAGTTCAATCCATGCTCTGTTGCAATTAGTTTCACATTTATTTTATATTTGATCTCGATTGGGTGAAGCTCAGAGCTCAAACACTTGCACCCTTATTCGAACATCTACCTGCCCAAGGAGAAGATTTTCCTTACCCAGCTGGGCGTTGACTCAGAGAACCAGGATATGGAGAATCTGTCTATCTCCAATTCATGGAGGCTAGTGCAAACTGTGCAGCTACAGATAGAAAAAGGCAGTCTTCCCATGGGGTGATTTCTTTCAAAGCCTAAATCTCTATATATCCCCACAGCCCTGGGCTTTAATAATCTCCAGACCATAAATTAACAAGTGATATTAAGTTGGTTTTAAGAATCTGAACCGGAGGGAAGTATTATAACGTTCATTCTCTTCAAATTCTCGAAATAAATCAGAAGGCGTCAGTGTTTTTATCATTTAAATTGGCACCCGGCTGACGATATTCACAATCAACAGGAAATACAGCCTACCGTGAACAAACATACCATAAAATTCGAGCAAATCTCAGCCACGAGAAACACCGTAAACCCAAAACAGAAAGCGTCATTTTGTCATTAGCGTCCAGAAAGGGATTCTCCCATGAAGCCGCCAGTGGTCAAAACCCAAGAAAACGCTAAAATTGGAATTTAGTTCCGTATATTCTCCCTTGCCATTCCCTGCGAAATCCTGAAAATGGGTAATCCTTACATGGACGTATCATTTGTCCGCTTGTGGAGTAATGAAACGCCTATGCCCGCAGATCCTGGGAAAATTTAGTCGACAATTGGACAAGCGCAGGGGCAGCCATCGATTCTGTCTAATTCATACACGATACCCAGCATGTCACGTTAGATCTGAAGGACTGGTAGGCCCTCAAAAATTAAGACTTCACGAGATTTTATTGGTTAAAATGAGTATTTTGCTTTCAAAATATTCGCTACCGTCCGTTTGTTAAGTTATCTTGAAAAAAAGGCTATGGAGACCATTGCGGGTTAGGTTGGTGGATGAGAAAGAGTTACGTAGAAGAAATAACACAATGAAATATAGATCAATAAGTTAAAGAAATAAGGAAATTTAAAAAGTATTCTAAAAGAAAAAATTATAGGAATGTTATGTGGGTAAACTAAATTCAGAGAAAGAAAGCATATTATATTAAAGAATTTAATTCTACAATATATAGGAGCTTATATTTAGCGGAAAATAAAAATGTTGATAAGTCAATGAAGGATTAGCTTGCATCATCTTAAGTCTGAAACTATAGATGGTCAATGTCTAAGGAGGAGTGGGAAACAAGAACATACATATATTGCAACTTGGGTGTGGTGAAGACAAAATGGCATTTTATCATGGAGTGCTCGGCCTACAATCATATTTATATCAACTACAAAAATTCTTTGAGAGTAAACAATCAAAACATCTTATTTAAGGAGGCAAGGTTAGGCAAATGTAGAAGATCTAACCTCAAGAAAAATTTACAAATCTTATAGGACTTTGGAATCCTTGTGTCTTAGGTGAGGCTTGTGCTCTACTCTTTTGTTGCTCCTCTTGATCCCATAGATTGCTTTGATTTTGTGGATATTTTTAAATATTTCATCCATGCATGTAATCAAAGAAAAGTAGTTTGAGTAATGTAACAATATAAATTTGGGCTAGTTTGAGTAATGTAACAATATAAATTAGGTGCCCAATGAAATGAAAGAAAATGAAATATTTTCAAAATGTCCATGTCTAGGAGGAAAAAGAAAGGAAAGGAAAGGTCCTTTTATAGTCCACGATACCAGGCAATCTATTTTTGGGTCTACAAACGACTTACAGTATATGGGACTCCTCATACTCCCACTATGAGAGAGGCACGTAACTCGTGCTCCACAATACGAGGAAGATTGCAGCTAATTGTTATCATTATGAAATAGAAGTGTTTGGTTTTCTAGAGAAAAAGTGCA